>QEPC01001496.1:486486-504944 GCA_003113815.1 Sphenodon punctatus
CTGGGGGCGGGCGGGCAGCTTTGGCCTGGGGCCTGGGCTGGGCCCTCCCAGGGGGGTGGAGCCTCGCTCACCTGCAGGGGATGAGCCCTGCTGTTGCTGTTGCTGTCGCTATTTCATAAATACTGGAGATGTTTTGATTTGAAAATCAGCATTTCCAGTCATCTTTAAAGCTGATTTTTCTTGTTTCATTCTCTGTCTAGTGAGATTTCAAGGGTAGCTCAGATCTCGCCAACCAAACAGAGGGATACTGCTTCCTCTGAAGCCATATCTTGTTGTCAGGATGTTCCTGTTTTATAACCCTTGAAAGCAGCCTCAGTAGGGTCAGCATCCTAGGGGAGGTTCACTGGGTCAAGGATTTGATCCTGGTAATGTCTCACTTCCAGTTTCCATATTCAGAGGTATTCTTGTCTAACATTTGGCTCCAGCTTTAAGGGAAGGGGCGGGGTGGTGGTAATAGCTTTGTAGAAAGAGAGCTAACTCCCAAGATACACTGTGGCAAAGAGCTTAGTCGAATTCTAAAAGGATTAGATGTTTATATGAACAATAAAAATATCCACAATTTCACTTGCTATGGGTATTTTCAGACGTGATACCACCGCCTGTGGATATGCTTACCCCAGCGTGGCCACCAGTGGTGGTGTCACATCTGCTCCCACCCACCAGACCTTTACCACAGGCAGGAGCAGAGGGAACCTCGGACCATGGCAGGGCTAAACCAGATTATTGATGGGGTTTGTCCTCCGTTGGTCTCCCAGGTGTGAAGTCTGAGGTGCTCCTTGATTCACAACTCTGCTTGGATGTTCAGGTGGAGGCTGTGGCAAGGAGTGTTTTTCGCCAATTACATCTGGTTCGACGGTTTCAGCCGTATGTCTCTGAGAGTGGTCAGTCTCTGGCCACTGTCATCCATGCTTTCATCACCTCTAGGCTGGATTATTGTAACACGCTCTCCGTGGGGCTACCCATTTTATTTTATTTTATTTTATTTATTATTTATTTATTTATTTATTTATTCACCCATGGTGACGATTCGGAGACTGCAGCTGGTGCAGAATGCAGCAGCCCACCTATTGGTGGGATTGGGCCACCAGGAGCATATTCCACTGGTTCTCCTCTCTCTGAACTGGCTGCCTGTAGTCTTCCAGGCCCGATTCAAGGTGTTGGTGCTTGACTACCTCACCCCTCGGAACCTAGATCAGCCCTTGTGGTCATCCGGGTATGCCCTCCTCGAGGTCCCCTGAGTCTCCTGGGGGGCCACGATGGAGAGGGCGTTCTCGGTGGCTGTGGAACTCCCTTCTGGTGGAGGCCCGATTGGCCCCAGATCTCCTCTCTTTTCATCGTAGTTGTAAGACCTGGCTGTTCCACCTGGCATTTGGAGGGGGAGATGGGTGAAGGGTGGGGGGAAGGTCTTTTTTATCCTCCTTGCTGTGAGTTGTTTTATGTGTTTTAATGTTTTATTGTTATTTGCTATTGTAAGTCGCCCCGAGCTGCTGTGTCAGGAGGGGCGAGGTATCAAGATTTTATAAATAAATAAACAAACAAACCCAGGATGTGTGCTGGGCTCCCTGCCACTGCACATCCCATGTTAAGCCCTGTCACTTGGCTCAGGAAGCCTACCCCGGACTATAGTAGAGCAGGCCATCAAGTCTGATGGCCTGCTCCACCTAACCCTGGCCAGTGGCTGGAGTAGTTCCCGGCAGGTGCCGTGGCCTCATAAGCTATCGCACCCACCTGTGAGGGAGGAGGTGGGGCCACATTGAGGAGTGAAAGGGATGGCGCTGTGTGGACCCACATCTGCACATCCCCTGCCCTCTCCCCATCCTCTCCACAGCCCTGGCAGAACATTTGTTCGGTGGCCGGGAAGACTTCTGCCTGGGATGAGGGCTCTCGCCTCAGGGCATGGCAGCTGAAAAGCCATCACATGTACAAATACCCTATGATAAAAGTTTATTGAACCATGATCTAATTATAGCATTGGGAGTGCAGCCCAGAGACCAAGCTCTGTATGCTTGAGAATACTAGGAATGTGCGAATGTGGTTCGGACGTTCAGAGTTTGGCCCGAACTCAGGCAGTTCGGACGGCCGAACCGAATGGCTGAACTGAACACCCAAAGCCCCAAACAGTTCGGGCATGTTCAGGCGTGTTCAGGTGAAAAAACCCTGGCTGGAAGGCCCGGGGGGGCACCTGAGGAGCAGACTTTCTGGCCCCAGGGGTAGAGAGAGGCTTGGACTGGCAGCCAGCCTGCTCAAACACCATCTCTCTTTTCCTCAGACCACTGGCTTGGCAGTCTGCAATTGGCCACGGGCTAGACTGCACACAGCCAATGAGGCTTGTGGTAAGGCAAGCGCAGCAAGTAACAAAAGTAATTGCCCTCCTCCCCCTTCCATATCATTCTGAGCTAGCCATGATCCTGTCAGCAGGCGTTTTCAGAACTCTCCCTCTCCCAGCAGTTTGTGATCCTCCCAATCCATTGCCATCCTCCTCCTATTTCACCCATTTCCCCACATTTACCTCCATAGTTTCATTTATTTAGATTAGATTAGATAGATTTAGGTGTTACACCTGGCATCAAGAAGCAGCCACTCCAGCCCCAGGTCCCACCATCAGGGTTCTGGGGCCATCATTCCACACACAGGGAGTTATCATTCCACAGCATCAAGAAACAGCCAGCCACTCCAACCCCAGAACCCACCATCAGGGTTCTGGGGCCTACATTACAGGCAGGGAGGGCTGTCCATCCACATCATCCAGAAGCTGCCACTCCTGTCCCAGGACTCACCATCAGGGTTCTGGGGCCGTCATTTCGCTCAGAGGGAGCCATCAATCCACATCATCCAGAAGCTGCCACTCCTGTCCCAGGACCCACCGTCAGGGTTCTGGGGCTGTCATTCCACTCACGGGGAGCTGTCATTCCAAGGCATCAAGAAGCAGCCACTCCAGCCCCAGGACCCACCATCAGGGTTCTGGGGTCTACGTTACAAGCAGGGAGGACTGTCCATCCACGTCATTCAGAAGCTGCCACTTGAGCCCCAGGACCCACCGTCAGGGTTCTGGGGCCGTCATTCCACTCACAGGGAGCCGTCAATCCACCGCATCAAGAAACAGCCAACCACTCCATCCCCAGGACCCACCATCAGGGTTCTGGGACCTATGTTACAGGCAGGGAGGGCTGTCCATCCACATCATCCAGAAGCTTCCACTCCTGCCCTCGGTCCCACCATCAGGGTTCTGGGGCCGTCATTCTGCTCACAGGGAGCTGTCATTCCACAGCATCAAGAAGCAGCCACTCCAGCCCCAGGACCCACCATCAGGGTTCTGGGGCCTACGTTACAGGCAGGGAGGGCTGTCATTCCACTTCATCTAGAAGCTGCCACTCTAGTACCAGGACCCACCGTCAGGGTTCTGGGACCGTCATTCCGCTCACAGGGAGCCATCATTCCACCGCATCAAGAAACAGCCACTCCAGCCCCAAGACCCACTATCAGGGTTCTGGGGCCTATGTTACAGGCAGGGAGGGCTGTCCATACACTAGGGATGTGCAAACACTGTTCAGAAGTTTGGAGTTCGGCCTGAACGCGGTCTGTTCGGGACTACTGAACCCGAACCCGAACTGACCGAACCGAACTTGATTCTGAACTCCAAAACAGCCAAACAGTTTGGTTGGTTTGGATCGCGTTTGGATGAGTTCGGGTGGCAAAAACGTGTCACTGAAAGGCAAAACGTGACAAGGAGGGGGAGTCAGCTGAGGAGCAGACTTCCAGGCACCAGGGCTGGAGAGGCTTGGAGTAGCAGCCAGCCTGCCCAATCACCATCCCTTTTCTCCTCAGACCACTGTCTTTGCAGTCTGTGATTGGCCACAGGCTAGGTTGCATGGAGCCAATGGGGCTTGCGGTGAGGCAGGCGCAGCAAGTAACAGAACTCATTGCCCTCCCCCCTTCCCAACACCTTCTGAGCTAATCACTGTTCCTGACAGCAGGCGTTTTCAGAAGGCTCCCTCTCCCAGATGTTTTGTACCTCCCAGCTCCCCAATCCATTGCCATCCTCCTCCTATTTCATTCATCCAACCCATTTACTTCCATATTATCATTTAGATTATATTAGATAGATTTAGCTGTTATTTTTATTTTTTACCCATCCCTGTGTTCTATCTCCCTACCCTCCATTGAATCCATTCCTTCCCCTCTCCCTCTCCCTCCATATTCCATCCCTCATTCCCTTCCCCTGTTTTTTGATTTATTAGAGTAGCATTAGATTGATTTAGGTTTTATTTCAGTTTTTGTACCCCTCCCTGTGTTGTTGTGAGCTGTCTGTATTCCCCCCATCCCTGTGTAATATTGTGTGTGTATATATATATATATATAGAGAGAGAGAGAGAGAGAGAGAGAGAGAGATTATAGTAGTTAGGTAGGTAGGAGTTAGTTATACTTAGCTATTACAATTAAATTAGCTTAGTTATAGTTTATAGAGAGCAGTGATTCAGTTTTAGAGTGTGTTTGTTTGTAGGACTAGGTGTTAGATATTCCATTATTTAGTTCCATTGGTTTTATAATAGTTAGATAGTTAATAGCAGCTAGATTTAGTGTAATATAAATATATATAATATTAGAACAAAGGGTTTTTTTAAATGTTTTTTTAAAATTTATAAAATATTTGTGCATTCTTTTGGTGGGAGAAATTAAGAAGGGAGGTAGGAGAGGGCGAGGCCAGTCTGCTGCCCGCAAGCCAGGCAATGAAGCACGTGGCAGAGGGGGCAGGGGCTGTGCCAGCAGAGTGCCAGCAGGCAGAAGCAGCAGACCATCACCACGCCCCAAGCTGCGCAGGCCTGATTTTGGGTCTTCCTCTCCCAGCACTAGTGGCACTAGTGCTTCCAGTGGCACTAGGGGCCAGGGGATCACAACCTGGATGCTAGACGCAGGGCCCAATCCCCGGGCAATGGAAGAAGGGAGTGTAGCAGCAGCAACAGCAGCTATAGGGGGCAGGAGGAGAGTGTTGCTCAGACTGGGAGCAGCATGGGGAGTCCAGCAGCCTCCGTCACTCTGTTTGGGGATGGGGACAGCGATGCAGAGATTTCTGTGGAGGAGGTCTCTGTATCTGGTGCTGCTAAGGTGATGGCTGTCCCTCAACGAGCTGTGTCAGCAGTGTCATCATGCCCTGCCCCTCCCAGGAGTGTGTTACCCGGTGCAGGCCAGAAGGCAGGAGGGGCTAAAAAATCATGGGTCTGGGAGCATTTTAAGGTGGTGCAGGCAGATGATCTGCGGGAGGTGTAGTGCACTTTGTGCAATAAGATGGTGAAACATAGGCAGGTGCTCACCAACCTGGGGACAACTGTCATGTCGAGGCACCTGAAATCGTGTCTCAGTGCTGCAATGGTAAGTGGGGAGGCAGGGTCAGTGGATCGTAGCAGGTTCCCGACCCAAGCGGCCAATCGTCTGCCTCCTTCATCAGGCAACCGTCCTGCTTCAATGACTGTGTCTAGCAGCAGGAGCAGCAGCTTCGCCAGCAGCGTCAGCCCACAATGGAGGAGCTGGGATGGGGGCAGCTACCAAGGCCATCGGCAGCTGGAGGGCAGCGTGGCTTTCAAGAGAAAACCACACGCCTGTTGGGCGAGATGATAGCTGTCGGTGGCCAGCCCTTCTCCATTGTCGGTGGCCAGCCCTTCTCCATTGTCGGGTTTAAGCGGCTGATGGGGTTCCTGGCCCCAGTTTAAGCTTCCGTCCCACACCACCCTGAGTCATATGGTGGCGCCAGCCCTGTACGGGGCTTTGAAGGAGCAGGTGAAGGAGCAGCTGGCAGGGGCTGGGGGTGCACAGTCCATTTCACCACTGACCTGTGGTCCAGCCGGAATGCCCAGCACGCGTACCTGGCAGCGACGGCGCACTGGTGGCAGGACCCAGGGTCGGCATTTGACAGTGGCATGAGGGGTCCTGAAGCAGGGTATAGGTGGGCCATGCTTCAGGCAGAGGTCATGGACTGCCCCCACACTGACAGGAACTTAGAGGCAGCCCTGAACGCTGTGGTGGGGGAGTGGGTCACGCCAGGTGCACCGTTCACCCCAGGGTGTGTGGTGACCAATAATGAGGTGAATATAGTGAGGACTGTCCGTGATGGGGGTTTCAGGAGCATCCCTTGCATACCCCAGCATCCACATACCCTCCACCTGGTGGTCAGGAACGCTCTGGGCTTGGGGGATAAGGGTATTGGGGAAGGCACCCTTAGATCCGTGATCCAGCTGGGGAGGGAGCTGGCTGGGTTCTTTAATCGCAGCGTGAAGGGCAGCGAACTCCTCAGGGCCAAGAAGGCAGAGCAAGGCCGCCCAGTGCACCAGCTGGTGCAGGATGTCTCCACCAGGTGGAATTCCACCTTCCTGATGCTTGAGCGGCTTGTGGAGCAGAAAGCCGCCTTGCATCAGGTGCAATTGGACACAAACAGCGGGGCTCCTCCAGGCTTCAATGGGGCAGAATGGGAGATCCTCTCCGAGATGGTCTTCATTCTGCGACCATTCCTGGAAGTGACGGAGACCATCAGCTCCTCCATGGCCACAATCAGCCAGGTGACCCCTCTGGTCCAGAGTCTCCACAGGGGTCTTGAGGAGATTCTCTGCTGCTGTGCCATGCGTTCTGTGCCCCATCAATCCAATGTCCAATTCTGCTACCGCTGCTGGGCTATGGGTTCTGTGCCCCGGCAATCCAGTGTCCGCTTCTGCTGCCTCTGCTGTGCCATGGGTTCTGTGCCCAGGCAATCCAATGTCCGCTGCTGCTGCCACTGCTGTGGCATGGGTTCTGTGCCCCATCAATCCAATGTCCACTTCTGCTACCGCTGCTGTGCCATGGGTTCTGTGCCTCGGCAATCCAATGTCCGCTGCTGCTGCCGCTGCTGTACCATAGGTTCTGTGCCCCATCAATCCAATGTCTGCTTCTGCTGCTGCTGGTGTGCCATGGGTTCTGTGGCCTGGCAATCCAGTGTCCGCTTCTGCTGTCTCTGCTGTGCCATGGGTTCTGTGCCTGGGCAATCCAATGTCCGCTTCAGCTGCCTCTGCTGTGCCATGGGTTCTGTGCCTGGGCAATCCAATGTCCGCTGCTGATGCCACTTCTGTGCCATGGGTTCTGTGCCCGGCAATCAAATGTCCACTTCTGCTGTGCCATGGATTCTATGCCTGGGCAATCCAATGTCTGCTGCTGCTGCCACTGCTGTGCCATGGGTTCTGTGCCCGGCAATCCAATGTCCGCTTCTGCTTCCTCTGCTGTGCCATGGGTTCTGTGCCCTGGCAATCCAGTATCTGCTTCTGCTGCCTCTGCTGTGCCACTGGTTCTGTGCCCGGGCAATCCAATTTCTGCTTCTCTGCTGCCGCTGGCTAGCCATGCCCCCATGGGCACCTCCAGGGGCCAAGCGCTGGGCCTGCCTGCCCGGGCTACCCGGGGTGCCAAGCCCAAGGCTTCTTGGTCACTGCCACTGCTGCTGCTGCTGCTACTGCTGTGTCTCCAAAGGCCTGCCATGCCCCCACAGACCTCCCTGGAGTGCCCCAAGCCTCCAGGCAGGACTGAACTTTCAGAACATTTGGTGGGCCCGAACTCACAAACCCAAACTAAGTTTTTGGGCTGAACGGCCGAACATCTGAACCCCGTTCTGTTCGCACATCTCTAGAGAATACCCAACTTAGCAAAGCAGATAAACACATGCTCAAGTCCTGCTGGCTTCAAAACAGCTTAAGTGCTTGCTTAAAATTAATGTGCTTAAGTGTTTTATTTGTTAATTTATTTAAATGTATATCCCTCCCTAGCCTGAATGCTGAGGATGGTAACAACAGATAAAAAGCACATATAAAACGATGTATAAAATAAATAAAACACGTCAAAATCTCCCCCTCAAAAAATCTACTGTGAGACCTACCAAATCTATAACTGACTTATTAAAGAGCAGGGGGACAAATAGCCCATCAGAGTTACAAATATACTTTTTTATAACCTCTCAGAGTTACAAGTGGACATAGTAAAATAATGTAAAACAAATACAGTGATACTTTGGTGTATTGTTAATGAATATAATAAGCATATTGCCTATCAGAGAGCACAACCAGCAGTTGCAGAGCCAATACAAATGTTTCATTATTTCTAATGAATGCAAAGCAAGCAAGCAAGAACGGCGTGTTTAAATAGGTGAGCTTATCATAAAGGATAAATTATTCCGTGCTATAAACCCACTCAATTCAAGCAAGTTTCAACAGGGCGAATTTGGTCCTGCTTGTCTCTGTCATTTTTAATTGTGCAAGGGAATGTGGCCTCGCAGACTGGGCAGACATCTGAAAGCTGGAAAGAAAGTCAAGCATTCTAATGCCAATGCTATCATTGGCTTGATTACTGACTTTGAGCTGGAGGTCTTCAGACTTTTAGGTTTCCCCATCTGTGAGTAAGGAATACACTAGTAGTTTCCTCCTAAGGGAGAGATCCTCCTCTGGCATACAGTAATATTTATTTATTTATTACAAAAAATTACTATCCCGCCCCCTCCTGTCAAAGGCAGCTCGGGGCGGCATACAACATAAAAGCATAAAATAAAATATACAACATGACTTAAAACAATAAAACCATCAATCCCGTCCCAACCCAATCCCACCCCTCCCCATCTCTCTCACCAAACACCAAGCAGAACAACCAGGTTTTACACCGGCACCTGAAGGAGGGAAGGTCCTCGGCCAAATGAGCCTCCGCCAGGAGAGAGTTCCACAACCAAGGTGCAGTGACCTGGGCCAGCCTTAGGATGATCAGGGCCCAGGACGGGGAACAAATGTGAGGCCCTTATCTTCCACCAGTGGCAAAGCCGCCAGCGGGCCTAGGGGTGCTCCCTGGCCCGGGAGCGGGGTGCTACCTACCCAGGCCTGTGCTCAGGGATGGGCAGAGGGGCACTCCCCTCTGCCCATCCCCAAGCCTGAGCGGCCATTCAGATCATTTACCTGATCTGCTGTCACCACTGCCGCCGCCACCACCGCCACCACCACCTCCGGCCTGGGTCCCGCACCAGGCTCAGAACTTCAGGTAGGGCAGGCACCATGGCAGCAAATTAAATCTGCCACCACGTTGCTCGTCGCCACCAGAGGTTTTGCTGCCCCACCCCCCTCCATTGCCTGTCACAGTCTCAGCCAGGAGAAATGACAGAGAGAGAGGCAGAGACCCTGACTCTCCATCATTTCTCCTGGCCGAAACAACCAGGTAGCGGAGAGAAAGAGAGGTGGGGCCTCTGCCTGATTCTCCCTCACTTCCAGCAGAAGAGAAGGAAGAAGCAGAGGCCCCACCTCTCACTCACTCCATGGGTGTCCCCCTGCCTGTCAGTCTCTTGGCCAGGGGAAATGAGGGAGAGGCAGGGCCTCTGCCTCTCCCTCACTCCTGCTGGTCCCCTCTGCTGCCTGTCAGTCGGAGTCGGACGGGGGTCCCGTGCTCAGGGTCCCCAGCTCCCAATGACTCTCAGGCCAGGATCTGGGGACCCCAAGTGTGCCCCCCCAGGAGCGGGGCCCAGGGTGGCCACTCCAAGCTGCCCCATGGTAGGGCTGGCCCTGGCGGTGACTGAGAATGCTTTCTCCAATGTGGCCCCCCACAGAAAATGGGGAACCTCCAAAAGGGTGCCACGACCAACTGCAATGGCTTTTCCAGAACCCAGGGAGTGAGGCAGTCCATCGGTCCCACAGGTAGGTGGGGCCCAGGCCATATAGGGCTTTATACATCAGCACCAAAACCTTGAACCAGGCCCAGTAGGCAACTAGACAGTCAGCGCAGATAACGGAGCAGTGATCGGACAGTGTTATGCCTCTCAGAGGCCCATTCCCATCAGGAGATGGGTCGCTGCATTCTGCACCAGCTGCAGCTTCTAGACCATCACTTTGGGTAACCCCATGTAGAGTGTGTTACAGTAATCCAGCCGCGAGGTGATGAAGGCATGGATGATGGTGGCAAGGTCGTAGTCTGAGACATAAGGCTGTAACCGTTGCACCAGATGTAATTTGGCAAATGCATTCCTCGACACAGCTGCCACCTGGGCATCCAGGTGGAGCTGTGAATTGAGGAGCACCCCCCCGACTGTGAACTTGAGGAACCAAGGGCGTTTATAGACGATCCCGCTTACAAGCGGGATCGCCAAATGCCGGCTTTTCCCCCCACACCGTGTCTGCTGTTCAGACACGGTGCAGAGTGCGAGTGCGCATGCGCACCCTTCTGCGCATGCGCACTCGCCCACAGAACCAGGAAGTGCGGCGTAAAGCCGGCACTTCGGGAATCCGCGTCAGAGGGGGCAGGATCGCCTGCCCCCTCCGACGCGGATTAAAAAGCAGCCACAGCAAGTAGACGAGCGCCAAGAAAGGCGGCTGATCAAAGGATCAGCCGCCTTTTTGGTCTCATCTATAAACGCCCTAAGACAGGGTGTACCCCATCAATGATGGGGCCTTCACTCCCTCAGTCTTCCCCACTAGCATCACCTCCATCTTGTCGGGATTCAACTTCAGGTGGCTCGCCCTCATCCACCACTTCCAGACATTGAGTATATATATATATAATTTTATTCTGGGTACTAGCTCTTGCCATGACCCAATTATCAAAAGAGACAACTACAATATAAATTCAAATACATTAAACATGATAAAATAGGCATAAGGTGTTAACAAATTCGAATACAAACATTCCCTCCATCCCCAACTGTAATCAGAGGGATGCCGCCATATCAGGCAGCTAATGAAATCAGGCAGTAGAATATAACCTGCCAGTTACGCCCTCACCTAGTTAGAATATTGTACTACTCCCATCCCCAACCCCAAACTAGTAGACTGTCATTAAAACATATGAATATAAAAAATATAAATAACTAAGAAATAAAAATACATAAAATAAGTTATTAATTTCCAGTCAATAGATCCTCCCTGATTTTAATGAGATCTCGCCTTCTAGTTGCCAACCTCACAAACAGCGCAATTGCCAAGATATCATCCTTACCAGTCAGTTTTAATAAAGCCTCATAGCTTCCACCCGTGTGGCCATAGCCACTACCAGGCAACAATGGAGCCAGCCATGTTGATCTAAGGGCAGTAAGCTGTGGGAATCGAAATAAAAAATGTTCAACAGTATCTAATTCCTTCAGGCTACACGAACAATAACGTCGGTCATGGGGAATATGATCATATCTACCCTCTACAATTGCTGATTTAACTAGCTGGAAGCGCAGATTTGTGTAGCACCGATGTAACCCTGGGTTTGTTACTAGATCTAAATACTTCTCAAACCCAAAGGTTAACTTAATATATTTCAAATTTGGTGCCACTTTCCATTGAGCTATCCTCCTTAAGTCCTCCTGGCGGGCTATATCCTGGATTCTTTGGATTACTTTGATTTCAATAGCCCGCAGGCTTTTCTCCTGGAAATACTCAAAAGAAAATCCCATGGGTTTTCTATTTATGGAGGATCATTAGGGAGACATTGAGTAAGAAACAAGACTGTGGGGCCTGAGTCTGCTGAAAATAAGAGGTAGAGCTGTGTGTCGTCAGCATATTGATGACAACACACTCCAAATCCTCTCATGACCTCACCCAAAGGCTGCATATATACATTGAACAGGAGGGGGGACAGAATGGAATCCTGCAGAACCCCACACGTGAGATCCTGGGGACCAGATGTACAGTCACCCAAGACTACACACTGAGTTCTACTGGCCAGGAACAAGCAGAACCATTCTAGAACGATCCTGCCCACCCCAGCACAATCCCATAGACGAGTCACCAACAACTCTATGAATCCACAGAGGTCTAATTGAGCCCTGCCTGTTGACACCAGCTAAGGATCTAGCCCCAAGATGTCTGTCAGGCTTAATTAGTTACTATTTGCAGAGCACCAAGTAGTCTTATATTATGGGGCAGAACTCTGCAAACCACAATGCAAAGCTGTGCATATTTGCCCACCAAAATGCAAATTGAATGTCCTCCAGCTTCTGTGCCTTGTCCTTTCACTTCTACAGGAAAACATCTTCCTTCTAATCAATCATGCCGAGTTGCAGCCCTTCCCTCCCAGCCTCTGGTTGCAGCTTTCCCCTGCCCTTCCCACTCCTCCAAATACATATGTTTTACTATCGGAAACATTAAAAAAGAGTTGAAATCATTATTTCCTTTTTCAAGTGAGACGAACACAATCAAATTATGACAGGAAGGCAAGGGAAGAGCCTCAAAGGACATCATTCTCTTTCTCTTTCCACTTCCAGATCTCCATAAAGCACTGTAAAAACAACTGAGCTACTCCCTCTGATGCAAGTCCACTCTGGACTGGAGCTAGATTAGCTATGTGGATGGATGTGCCAGATTCTCATTTACACCAAAGCTTTTTTACATGACTGTGTAACTATAACTGCTCTGTATACTCAAGTTACTCTCACTTTAAGGCCTCTTTGCACCATCAGTGTGTTTCCTGGAGTAAAAGTCAGTCAGGAAATGTTATATATTATTGAACAAAACAATTTTTTAATTTCATTTTATTGCACTCACTGAATTTTAGCATATAACTAATTAAGTCAGTCAAATATTTGGAAACTAGGTAATTTATGCAATGGAGCCCAATCAGTTAAACAAAGCCACTCCGGCACACTGCCAGTTAGTACTCTATTAAAAATCCTGTCGTTGGTTTTTTTTTTACGCTGATGTGCAGATTACCCAGCAGCACCCAGTGGTTAATTACAGTTATCACAAGATGAGACTGTGATTAGTTCAAAGAACCTTGCTTTGTAATTTCCAGAGAGTACAGGGACACACTTACAGTAGAAATTATGCTGCTGGAGTAGCAAAGAGGGGTTGTACAATTCCACCGACGAGCATGCTCAAAGAAAACAGCGCTGTCAGTACACCGATCTTATGTACATACCAGCTGTCTCCATTTAGAAAGGACAGTCCCTGTTTTTAAAAATCTAAATATTTACAGTTGTTCCAATCTGTCCCTCTGAAATGCTCTCCTTTGCTTGTGTATTCCAAACTAGCCAAAAAATGTCTCTCTATCCCCCCCACCCCCGTGCCAAATGTCTCTTGGAATAACTGTCAAGTGTTTGCAGCATGTACTCCTGTATACACTCTTAAAAGTAGACTGACACTAGACTGACACTTCTATTGATTGACTTTAAAAATACATGTGCCCACTGAGAAGTTTTTCTTCATTCCCTCCTCTAGTTCAGATAAGCATATCCAAACTTTGGGATAGCTATCGGAAGCATATCTACATTATTTAGATCAGGATTGGGGAACCTTTTGCCACCCTGGGACATTTTTTTTGAAATTTAGTACAAGCTCTATGATCTGGGTAGTAGCTGGGGAAGGGACACATGCTGGAGATGTGGGAAGGAAGAGGAGGATCCAGAGACTGCATGCTCTCATCTCTGCTCCATCCTCCCTGAGCATGGCCCTTCACTGCTTGAGGGTAGGAGCTGGATTCATCATGAGCCTGATCCAAATAAAACCGGCATGGGTCAGTTTGGGCTCCACAAGCCGAGGGTTCCTCATCCCTGATCTAGATCATCTGAAGAAGTATAATAGTAGATCACATGATGACAGACCTTCTAGATGTCTGCAAAATCAGAATATAAGCATCCTTGTTCTGGGTATTATAATGTAACATGTCTTATACATCTCTCACAAATAAAATCATCTTGACAAATGATCTTTGGTCAGCCCTGACTGCCCATGTAGTTCCAGTCCTGAGCCAGTCAGGAATGAGTGTCAATTGTCAATAAAATTATTTTTGCTAGAGTTACTCTTGAATCATACTGGTGCCATGGAGGAGATAATCAGACACACTTGAGGCTTATTCACACTTAAGCAGAGGTAATTTACCTTTTAGTCTGCTTGCCCACGTTACGGTTGCACAATCTCACATTGATTTCTATGTAACATGAGGTTGTGTAATGTGGGAATGCGATCTTTCTCAATCTTAACTGACACAAATGTTATTTTAATCACAGATGACAAGGCTGAAAATCCAGCCCTGTCACTCATGTGAGTAGAAATTAACGTGAAATTTGAATGTAGACAGTGCATTCAAATTTCACATTAATTACATTCACTGTGAAACTCACTGGCACTGGGCCTGCCATCAGGGAAGAGCTTCTTGTTGCACACTGGGGCTCCAATCAGGCAACAGCCTTATGTTGCCATGGTGGTGTTGCTGCTGCTGCCGCGGAAACCCCACTGACCAGCCGGCTGCGGACCATGCAACAAACCCCGCTGGCCAGCCAGCAGTGGAGCATGCAACAGTGTGGGGCCCAGTGGAGGCAGAAGCTGGAGCCGGTGTGTATGGGTGGGCTGGGGGGCTATTGGGGGCCTGGGGTCTGCAGGGACAGAACATGGGCACAGATCCATTGTATCTCACATGAGAAATCATGAGAAATCCATGAGAAATCAACATGGGCATGCAGCCCACATCTCACATAACTGCATTCTTCTTGTGAGATTGAATCTCA
Source organism: Sphenodon punctatus (assembly GCA_003113815.1). Taxonomy (NCBI): domain Eukaryota; kingdom Metazoa; phylum Chordata; class Lepidosauria; order Sphenodontia; family Sphenodontidae; genus Sphenodon; species Sphenodon punctatus. Next base: position 500,948 of record QEPC01001496.1, read on the forward strand.
TAAGAAAATACAAAATATGTGCAAGCAGTCTTAGCTCACTTTAACCTTGATTTTGTTCACACAAGTACAGCATTTAGAGGAAAGATGGGGATGATCCCACACCTCCCACCCCCAGTACACACCAGGGTATGTACTCCGTCCTGATTAAAGGTAGGTAGATAGTCAGGGGGATTGTTTGTTCGTTTTTATATATAATTTATTTATTTGTGTTGGTGCAAAGCAAATAATGGGTACACAAACAAGATACAAAGTAAATGAGCATCTGACATAAATGAATAGAACAATACTTTTAACCAAAAAAAGTTAATTTGACATTCTTCTCAAATAATTTTCTATGTCATCAAGTAAGTAATATTCAATGCTCTTGGAATGAGAAAAGCAACAGAACACATAGCCATCAGTAATGGTGGTCATGCTTCTGTGCTTCAATCAATAATCTTGAGGTACAACTCTTCCAGTCAGTTGTTCCAGTGGCAAGATTACTTTAATGAGGAATAGGGATGTGCGAATGTGGTTCGGAAGTTCGGAGTTCGGCTCGAACTTGGCCTGTTTGGACGACCAAACCGAACTTCCGAACTGAACGCTCGAACTTCCGAACAGTTCGGAAAAGTTCGGATGAGTTTGGATGAGTTCGGGGGCGGGAAAAACATGACTTTGGGTGGGAAAAATATGACTGGAAGGGGGAGGCAGCTGAGGAGCAGACTTCCTGGCACCAGGGGTGGACACCAGGGGTGGTTTCAGGGCCAAATAATACCGATACCAAAAAAAATTCTGTTTCGGTACTGATAGCACTTTTTTGAATGTTCGGCCGAGTTCGGCCAAACCGAACTCCGCCGAGCCAAACAGCCGAACCCAAACTCAGGTTTCGAACCGAACAACTGAACGTCCGAACATCTGAACGGTATTCTGTTCGCCCATCCCTAATGAGAAAGTGCTGCTGGTGCTGGGGAGGAAGACATTCTGATGTCCAGTTTGTTAACATGCATTTTTTTTTTTTTTTAGCCTAAACCAACTGGAGTATTATGTATTTCCAGAGCATCAGCAACAAAGCCATATTATGCCAAACACAAGATCCCAAATAGAGTGCATACTTCAGAGTAGCTCCCCCTCAAGTCACCCCGTCGGTAAGTGAAGTGATCATGTAACAAAGTAAAGGCTATTAATTGAACTGCGTTAAGGAACTTAACACCTAATGCTGAACTAACTAGTAATTACAAATAACTACTACTTACTTTGGAGTAGTTCCATTGACTACAATAGGACAATACCACTGAGTTTTCATCGATTTCAGTGGGAGTAATCCAGACTAAGTAGTTTGAGGATTGCACCCACAGTCATTAAAAGTCTCTGAGTAGCTTCCTCCTGGGTAATTATTCTGCAAAGTGTGAATGCTAACAAAGTGGATTATTATCACCAAAGTAGTTACTCCAGGGAGAGATTAGCCTGCTTGTCTGAACATAGCCTGAGTTCCTGCCTGGTCAGAAATGAAATTTTTAACAACAAAACCTTTTGCCACCAATATTTCAGAATCTCAAAAGATTCCTTTTCAAAATTAATTTATAGGAAGGAGCAACAGTTTAAGGAAGAATGGGGCTAGGGCTATCACTTTTCAAAGAAGTTTGTTTATCCCTAGTCTAGACTACATCTACCTGCGGACTTTATTAGGCATTACCAGCAATTACTTAGACTGCTGAGTTCAATTTTTCCATTGTCACATTATTCATTTTTCTCCTGTTTCAGTCACCCTTTCAGCTTCAGAAAAATGTCATGTGACCTAACTGGCAAATCACACACCACCAATAATGTTATTAATAATTAATAGATAATGAAATCGCCATAGGCCAAAAAATTTTCCCCACAGAAGCTTGATTAGGGCTTACACCTTACAAAAGTGTTAGCTGAAAGGTGGACTAGAAGTTGGTGGGCCATCCTTGAAATCAACATAAAAGTCACTGGATATTTGCAATAAGAAATTGGATAATACTTCATGTAGAGCATCGAATATTTTATTTATTTATTTATTTATTTATTTCAGTTTTTCTGTACCACCCTACTTGCTATACAGCGACTCAGGGAGGTGTACAACAGCATAAATATTCAAAATACAAAATACCAAAGTAAAATAAATATTATAAACTCAAATTAAAACCAACTTAAACCCTCCCTCCCACATCCCCCTCACTAAATGCTTGATGGAAAGCCAGGTTTTGCATGGTTTTTGAAACACTGTTGGGAGGGAGTTCTAGAGTCGCAGTGAAGTCACCGAGAATGCCTTTCAAATGTGCCCCTCCCCCCCCGGGAAACCTGGGGGACCTCCAACAGGGCATCTTCAGAAGACCACAGGAGTCAATTGAGAACACGGGGGGGGTGAGGCGTTCCCACAGGTAGACAGGGCCCAGGTCATGTAGAGCTTTAAAGGTTAAAACCAACACCCTGAAGCAAACTCGGAAGACTAGGAGAATCAGTGTAATGTGCTCCCGGCAGCCCATCCCCATTAGGAGGCGGGTCACTGCATTCTGCACCAGGTGAAGTCTCCGTATTGTTATCAGGGGTTGCCCCACGTAGAGCATTTTGCAGTAGTCAAGCCATGAAGTGATAAATGCATGGATGATGGTGGCAAGGTCAGGGCCTGATATATACAGTCGAAGACGACAGACCAGATGTAACTTACTAAAGGCACTCCTCACTACAGCCACCACCTGGATGTCCAGGCTGAGCTGCGAGTCAAGGGGAACCTCCAAACTCCGAATTTGAGGGACCAAAGTTGGACGCACCCTATCAATGATGGGGGCCTCCACACATGCACCCTTACCCACCAGCATCACCTCCATCTTATCGGTATTCAACTTGAGGTGACTCATCCTCATCTAATCACCCACCGCAGCCAGGCACCAAGTAAGCACTGAGACTCCAGGACCTAGGTCAGATGAAATGAGAGGTATAGCTGCACTCCAAATACTCTCACGATCTCACTCAAAAGCTGCAGATATACGTTGAACAGGAGAGGGGACAGAATAGAAACCTGCAGGTCTCCACATGTGAGATCCCGGGTGGGAGATGAGCACTCCCCCCCAGGACCACACGCTGAGTTCTACTGGCCAGGTATGAGTGGAACCATCCCCCACCCCAGCATAGTTCCGAGGACGTGTCACCAACAACTCATGTTCCACAGTATCAAATGCCGCTGAAAGATCTAACAGAATCAGGAGGGTGAACCTACCTAAAAGCATAATACAAATACATAATTATACAAATATTAGTTACAAATACATAATTAATAACTTACAATATTTTCATCAATAATTATAAAAACATATACAAATACATAGAATGTTAAAATAACAATTTTTGTCCCCGCTCCACCCCTTAGGGGTCAAACATAAGGCACTCACTACAGAATTAAAAGCCAAATTGGAACCCAACATTTTGTAATAATTGCAGATATGGCACCTTTTGTAGCCAAAATATCCCACTGACAGATCGCGGTTCGTGTTAGGCCGTTCGGTTCGGCCGCGTTCGGTTCGTGTGTTCATGTTCGGCCGTTCGGTTCGGCCGCATTCGGTTCGTGTGTTCGTGTTCGGTCGTTGGGTCGTATCGCGAGTTCGTGTTCGCCCGTTCGGTTCGGTGGCGTTCGTGTTCGGCCGTTCGTGTTCGGTTGTTCGGGCAGGTTGTGCGTTCGTGGTCGGGCGTTCGGTTCATTCGCGATCGGGTTGTGCGTTCGTGTTCGGCCGTTCGGTTCGTTCGCCATCGGGTTGTGCGTTCGTGTTCGGTCGTTCGGTGTTCGGGTGGTTCGCGCGTTCGCGTTCGGCCGTTCGGCCTTCGGCCAGAAATATCGCGAGATCGCGGGAAGCCATAAAATCGGCGTCGCGCCGGAAATTCGTGTGCGTGTGCGTGAGTGAGGCGAGAGGGTGTGTGTTTGTTTCGGTGGCTGCTTGTGTAGTGTGTTTTGGTGATTGTTTTGGCTGTGCTGTGTGTTTGGGTGGGTTGGTGTGTGTTG
>QEPC01001496.1:506153-544499 GCA_003113815.1 Sphenodon punctatus
CCACCCCTGGTGCCTGGAAGTCTGCTCCTAGCTGAGTCAAATGACTTCCCCCTCCCTGCTACATTTGGCCTTCCAGTGACCTGACAGAAGACCATGTTTTAGCCACCCGAACACAACCGAACGCGATTCGAATTGAATGAACTGTTCGGCCATTTCGTCGTTCGGTGTTCAGTTCCGTTCGGTGTGTTCGCCATTTTCATCGTTCGGTGTTCGGTTCCGTTCGGTGTGTTCGCCATTTCGGTGTTCGGTGTTCGGTGTTTGGTCCATTCGGTGTGTTCGTGTTCGTGTTCGTTTGTCCGAACAGGCCGAGTTCGGGCCGAACACCGAACTACCGAACCGCGTTCGCCCATCCCTAATATTCCCTCTCTACTGGCTCCTATACCAATCTGGTTCATCGGGCACAAGTCGCCTCCCAAGGGCAAGAACAGGGCATGTCTGTAGTGCCACTGCACTTTGGTAATTGGCTCCAGATTATTTGTAGCTAGATGAAGTAAGTGAAAACAGCCCCATGGCTGCTCTCAGCTACACAGGGTAAAAGCAAAGGTCACAGAGGACCAGTTTGTCCTGCGGTGGCATGTTTGATACAGACCCCACCTGCACGTGTGTGCAGGTGCTGCCAGATGGTATCCCGGGTCATGTTAGTGGCTAGCCCGGAATCTGACCTCGGAAAACCTCCAAGGTTACAGCCTGGGCTAGGGTCTGCCCAATAGGCCCAAGGCGAGCCACCCTAGGGCTACAAGTTTATTTCTGGGCCGGTCTGCCAGCCCAGGCCAGGTCTACTATGACAGGCAGTCATGACTGCCCATCATGGCAGGGGGTGGGGTGCTGAGCACAGCGTGGGGGCAGGACAGCTGTCCACACATCCCCCGTTCTCCCCTTCCCCGGCCTGTGCGGCCACCAGCCCGGCTGGGCACATGTTTGTTTTGTGCCATAGTGTCCATCTGGTCTGTCTGTCTGGGTCATCCCAGGATGCAACAGCAATATTAAAGCGGAGTTACGTGCATGTCTGTTTTCACTCCAGAGTAGCATAGCCCATGGGTGTAGCGAGGTGAGAATGGGCCCTTGTGCAGAAGATGGAATGGGTCCCCTGCTGGGGCACTCTACTCCAGTGTGCACATGCACTCTCCATGCGTGTGGGCTGCCCAGTGCAGTTGTACCTGCTACACCTTTATAGCTATGCTCCTGTTGTAGCCCTCCACTAGATTTGGGCAGCTGTAGCTCGATGGCTCTCTCACATAGGCCCTCTCTCTGACAACAATCTATACCCTTGTTATTACATTTTTATTCAGGATAAATAGAATTTTTGACTGATTTGCACACAAAAACACTAGAAGGGAGAGCAGTACATACAAAAGATAAGGGAGTAGAGCAGTCCTGATGCCTGAAATGACTCTCGTGTTGATTTTCACAAGCAGATTGGAAGTCTTATGAGTTTGTATGAAATCTCTCTGGATTTTCTAGAAGGCCATCATGCTAGGCTTTTGTTAGCAGTGCAAATTCCCCCATTGTGGGAGAAGATACCAATGAACACTAGCTTTTACATACTACTTTTTCAAAATGAAACATGCAAAAAAAATAATAATAATGGTAAAATGCTGGAGGTGAGGCATGGTCCTCACCTTTGTAATTTCACATGTAATATTGTGACTTTCTGAGGGAGGAAAAAGCAATCAGATGGAATAATCGAGCCCTTTTCCCCAAGGGGGAATGAAGCTTCCATTAACAAGGACAAGAGCTCTATATGTCCCTCAAAGGGGGGAGGATGAAGACCATAAGGTGTATTAGGTAAATAATGTACATCATATTAAGCTACACACAAAGATAATGGGAAAGGATTAGCCTCAGAAGTCTGAAATGAATGTTCCGTTCTATTTTATTCTGAACCCTCCATCAGGAAGGACAATCCCGCTTTGCAGTGGTGTCCTGGTTGCAGACGGACAGCATAATGATCTTTCACTATAAGGCTGTCAATCATAACAAATCCACACGCATGTACAAAAAAAGGATCAGTTATAGTAATTCCTTGCTAAACTGCTTATGGCTGTTCTGATTATTAGACCCTCACAAGACCACTCCTCAAATTATTATTTTTTTCTTCTCTTTATTACTCTTTTACCCAAAAAAACCCTGCTTAATTATATATCAGAGCTAAAATAAATAAATCAGCCCGTTTATATGATGGTCTCCACTTTCATTTTTGAGACTCACAAAGGTTCCCTATAACATGTACCCTCCAATTGTAACCTGCAATTTAGCACACACATTCTTTAGCGATTGGTAGGTTGCATGTTAAATAGGGTTCTATATAAATATATCCTATACAAAGGTCTAGCAAATATACTATGGCTATAGAAAAACATCTACTGTACATATATGCTGTACATACGTGCTGAACCATGTGAGTGTATGTGATTGTGGACGTGTGTCTGTATGTTATATACTATTATTTATACGTAACGTCCTTGGTTGGGAATTAATCACCTTTCACAGAGGACAGAGTGATCTAAATGCATCTTCCTGATCTTCAAAAGGGAAGCCTTGGGTGGAGATTTAATCACATGTCATTGTCTGTTATGCATTCATAAAAAGATGAACAATTATGGCACTTGAAGGAAACCTATCATCAACTGAGAGGAAAAGACTATTTTTCTGAAGCATCTGAATTCAGTCCTTTATGACTAAATGACTACTTAAATCCTAAAACTCTAATCATTACCATTTGGTTCCTAAAATACCCTTCTCCCTTTATCCATATTTAGAACAGAAAACATTAAGCTCTCGAAATGTTTCTGGTTCTCTCAAATGGTGAAGGTATTTCCCCCGCCCCGCTTCATATCTCAAGTCTCCAGTGTGAATACAAAATACCTCTTCTTCTCTATTAACTCCTTCACCTGTTTACCTCACTGTACGTTCATTCCTAACCCGCTTTCTTATCGGTTTTGATTCAGCCTTGCTTTCCTGCCCAAGGAAAAATAAGCTCAGAATAGTTTTACACAGAGGGGAGAACAATAAAAGAAAAACAAACAGACAAAAACCAAACACAGCTCAGAGAGCTTAAGAAAATGTCCAGACTCACAAGACAACACACTGTTCTCTTGGCCCAGTGCATTGTGGGCCATGTCTCCTCACCAATATTACAGGGCCAGTGCAGCAGCAGGAATAGCAGACGGACTGGGAGATTTCCCATTCTCACTGTAGTAGAAAGGGAGCATAATGCAGATGGCATGGGTTGTATTCTTATTCCCTTGAAGGTGCAGGGCTGGGGAAGTAGGGTTGCTTGCCGTTGCCAGTGCCACCTATGCAAAATTTTAAGGCACACTTATGAAAAATACATGTTGCAGGCCCTGCATTGATGTCTTAGGCACCAATACAGGGTCTGTAACATGTATTTTTCATAAGTGTTCCTTAAAAATGTGCATAGATGGGAACCCTATGGGGAAGTAGCATGCCACCTTCCTTCTGGAAATGGGCCACTTGATTGCCCTGAAAAACTAGGAAACAAAGGGCTGTCTGATAGTCTCCCCACTCCTAAGACAGTTTAAGGAAAGGGAGGAGCATGTGTGGGCACGATCGGCTATATGAGTTTGCTGTCCGAGGCAAAATATTAATCTGTGTCTACTCCTCTTATACTGTGGAGGGGGTGGGAGGTGGGAATGCTGCTGTTTCCCCACTAATTAGCTGTTCAGCAGGGAACCAGGAATGCTTGATCTCCATCCATCAGTGCAAACAATGAGCTCAGGGCTTGTCCTGGGTGCGCAGAAGGGAATGCTCCTGGTTCATTTTTCTGCCCTCTTAATTTTGCCCTCCTAGTTTTCTGTCTATGTCTAGGGATGGGCGAACGTGGTTCGGAAATTCGGACCGAACTCGGCCAGTTCGGTTGACCGAACCGAACTTCCGAACCGAACTCGGTTTTCGAACCGAACCGAATTTCCGAACTCAGTTCTGTTCGCCCATCCCTATAAGATAATATTCCATTTAGTTCAATGGGGTTTGAATTTCTGAACTCTGTCTGGAAGTTCGGAGTTCAGACCGAACTCGGCCAGTTCAGTCGACCGAACCGAACTTCCGAACCGAACTCGATTTTTGAACCGAACCGAACCGAATTTCCGAACTTGGTTCTGTTCGCCCATCCCTACCTATGTCACGTACCACTAAAGCCAGACCTGGGTGTGAGTGTATGGTGGGAGGATGAGGTTTTGGGGGAACAAGAAATCCCTCAGTGTATTGTGTATGAAATGGCCCTTTTCAAATAGGTGCAGATGCGTGGGAGGATGGGTGGGTGGGGGTGCATTCCCACATACCCCCACACACCCATCTCCACACACGGAGCATCCGCCATTGGTGTCCATTGCTCCATGCATGGGTGATGGGTGGAGATGAGTGGAGCGCAGGAGTATGCAGGCACCCCCACCCACCAGCTGTGGTGTTCAAACGGATGCTTCCCCACCCCCCTGCACCCTCCACAGCAATCTCATGGATGTCCCCACCCACAGACATGTGCGGGAGGGGCATCCATACGAAAAGACCATATTTGTAAGCACATGAATAATAGCCTAGTGGAGATGGTGTTGGGCTTTGACTTAAGAGACAAGGGTTAAGTTCTTGTCTTGGGGTATTTTTACATGTGACGGCTCAGTGATCTGCCATGCTTAAACCCACCCCGAGGTGAGTCCCCTCAACCTGGGCAGGGATCTGTCCGGCTGCTGAACAAACATTCCAGCAGCTGGGGATGGGGAGGAGGAGGGGAGAGGACAGGGGACATGCAGTCATGCAGACATGGTCCACACGGCCCCGGCCCCCACTCCTCAGCACGGCCCCACAGGCCAGGGTTAGGTGGAGCGGGTCATCAGATGTGATGGTCTGCTCTACCACGGTTCGGGGATACCTACCCCTGACTGTGGCAGGACTTAACATAGGATGCATGCTGGCTGGGAGCCCAGCGCACATTCCGTGTTAGACCTACCACAGTCCGGGGTTACTTCTGCTCCCGCCCATGGTAAACATCTGGTGGGGTGGGAGCAGATGTGATACCTCCACCCGGTGTCATGCTGGGGTAAGCATGGCCATGGGCAAGGGTGTCACATCTGAAAATACCCTTAGTCGTGAGCTCACTGGGTGGCCTTTGGCAAGTTGCTATCTCTCTTGGTTCCTTGTCTGTCAAATGGGAATAATAATGATCTACCTCACAGGGTTGTTATGAGAATGGTCTACATATTAATTGTAAGGCACTTTGAGCATTGAAAAACTACATTGATAATAAACAATAGTGATACTTATTAATAATTAGAGCAGCCGCATTTTTTTGTTTGCTTTTGTTTTGGAAGATCTCTGGCAGCACAATTGCAATTGTACTCCCATTGTGCTAGGTGCTGTACAACCACAAAGTCAGTATGTATCAGTGCCAGAGCCAGGCAAATGCAGTCTGTGTGGCTGCACAGGGCGCCATGTTATGGGGCCCACCCAGGTGCCTCCCAGTAATGGGCTCTTCAAATAAACTTGAAATGACAGCATGAATGTAACAGCCCTGTTGTGAAGGAAGGGCCTGTGGAGCCTCAAATGCAGGAACTCCCAGCCTATAGACCCTGTGAGTGAACTATAAAATAACATATGTAAAACATACAGGCCTGCAGTGCAGGGAGTCCTGGCCCCTGACAGGGGAAGTATGTTCAAGTGAACATTAAAAATTAATTACAGTAATATTTTCCTTTTTCTAATGAGTGAGTCAGTGTGTCTGTCAAACATGTAAGAAGGGGACCCACTACACCATTTTCCATAGGGTCCTGCCTTCCCTGGATCCAGCACTAGTTAATTTTAGTGGTGTCAATTTTACCTTGAGGTAGCAAGTTGAGATACACCCTATGTCACCATCTGTGATTTACCTCAACTTGCTACCTCGAGGCCAGGACCAGCCTTACCACAGGGTAACCTGGGGCAACTGCCCCAAGATCCAGTCTTTTCTCTACTTCTGAGGGGGGGGGCACAGTGGCCCCTGTTTTCACCAGGACAGGGTGTGGAGGCCCCACTCCCACTCAGAGGGGCTCCAAACATGGCCACCTCTAGGGCCCTGTGGAGGATGCCCCTGAGAGGGCAGAGCCACGGTGGAATGACTGACCACCAAAGGCCCCGTATTTCATCTTTGCCCTGGGCTTGAGCATGTAAATTCTAAAGCTGGCCCTGCTCAAGGTAAAACTGCCCATCTCTTCTCTTCACTAGTTTCACCTCATGATAGATAGCCTTAAGTTAAAAAACAGTCAGGAAAAACAGTCATGGTACTTACCTCACTAGCTTATCTTCCTGTAACCTCAACCTTTATTCTACCAGTAGGGGAAAGCCATAGTTTCCTGGATGTTTTGCACTGCCCCAGAAGCATAAAACAATAGCAGGGTTTAGGATGAAGCCCATAACTGTTATTTATGAAATGGTAGCATTAATCTAAAACAATGGGTATTTTCAGACATGACTGGGCCAATTGACCCTGGCACAGAAACAACCCTTTGATTCCCCGCTGGGGCCACCGTGTCACAGGCTAACAGACGCAGTGGCCAATCCTGGCGGGGAATCCGGGGAGGGGGCGGGGCTGCATGACACAACGTGTGGCCGCACAGCCCTGCCCCCCCATGCTTCCCCGGCCGCCCACCCACCAGGAGACGGGCGGGAACCGCAGCCAATGTGGCCACAGCCCCCCGGCATTGACCACGGGCTGGAATCCCACCGCGGATTCCGGGCTGTGGTCAGGGGACAGACGTTACTGTCCCCTTCATCATGGGGGGGAAATCTCATTCACCAAGCAATCGCGGATGGTCCAGGCAGGACCTCCGGTCGCGCGGTGAATCTGATTCCCCCCCGTGATTCACAGGGGTGAACATCTGGGGGGGAACTTCAGTTCCCCCCATCAGACGTTACAGAATCACTTTCACCCTGTGCAGATTCACTGTGGTTGACTGTGATCTCGTAACGTCTGAAAATACCCAAAAACTCCCACAAATTTCAATGTCCATTTTATGAATGAATATATCACACAGACAAAAGCAGTGTCTTCATTTATGTAAATTAGGTGGAGACAAAGTGGTTTTAATGATCTCCTTTATTGAACCAACTGTTGTTGGTGAAAATGAGTGAGCTTTCATGCCACACAGGGCCCTTCCTCAGGCATGTAGCATAACCAGTTAGAAATATATAAACTGAGAAAATTTGGCACGGGTATATAAGGAGGCAGGAATGGGTGGGAGTGGATAAGACAAGGTAGCTGGTGGGTGGAGGGTTTATGTATTTATGTATGCACATAGTTAGTATCTATCTAGCATTATGTAACTAAACTCTGACTGGTACTTCTGTGTGCTATCCTGATAAATAATTAGTAACAAGTCATAACCCCATATGAATTTATACACTGAAAATCAGATTCAGTAATGTTTAACTCATAGTTTTTCTGAGCCAAAAGTATGCCCCCCACCCTCCCCTCTCTCTCTCTCTCTCTCTTTAACCCTTTTCACACAGGTCATGGTTCGGGGGGGGGGGTCGGCGTGCGCCGTGGTCCATGTTCACTGGGTTGGCGGGAAGTTCTGATGGGCACATACCAGCGCACACCGGCCTCCCCCCACCGCTACCCACCACCCACGCACAGAGGCACCTCCGTTTTGTCTGGTGCCTCCATGCTTGAGAGATGGGTGTGCGTGTGTGTGTGTGGGACGCATGCACGCACACACACACCCAGCTGCGGCACGGTATAAACGGGACACACCCACGCATGAACACCCAGGTTCTGGGTGTTCGCATGTGGGTGCCGCCCGTGTGAGAAGGGCCTCTCTCTCTCAGCATCTTCCCTCCAATATTTAGGACCCATATTTACCAAACCTTACAACCCCCCAAAAATAAACATTTAGTCAACTTGTCCATGCTGCACTTTTTCACTTTAGAGTAATCATTCCCCCTCTACTTTGGCCAAGGCAAAGAAAACCTAGTTAGGCCATCCCGCTCTAGCAAGAGCAAAACTTCATCCAGTGGCCCAGCCTGTCCCTGAAGAGTTAACACTCTGTTTAGGAGTGGAAGGGTGGGTTCAGGAGGATATGGGTGGGACATTGTGGCAGTAAGGAAACCTTTATTCACAGCTGATTTGGAGAGGAAATGGGCACAGATTCCAAGGAAATTGTTTTGTGTTCCTGACTAAATTGGTGAGGGGGGGACGGGAGCTCATGCAGTCCGACCTTTTCCCACCATTACAAGCTGCTTCTCCTGCTGCTGAATCAAAAAAGAGGAGGAACAACAAATTGCAGGATCTGCCATTTCTAAACCTTCATATTCTGAAGTTTTTAAAATGTAGATGAAACTGGGTACTTGTCTATCCCATAAAATTCAGTGGAGGCTGCTCAGGGCCAGAAATTTTGATAATGAGAGAGAGAGGTCCTTTTCACACGGGCCGCGGTGGGTGGGGGGATGTGTAGGTGGCGCGGTGGGTGGGCAGGCGGGCGGGCGGTGCATGGGGGTGCATTCCTATGGACCCCCACCAACCTCCACCCATCTCCACGCATGGAGCTTCGGGCATTGGTATCCATTGCTCCATGCATGGGTGATGGGTGGAGGTGGGTGGAGCACGGGAGCGCGCACGCACCCTCACCCACCACCTGTGGTGTTCACAAGAGCACCCCCACCCGCACATGTGTGCGAGGCGGGGCACCCGTGTGAAAAGGGTCAGAGAGAGTGCGCTTTGCTCTTGAACACTTTGCCCCATTGCAAATTGCTGTGCAGGAGAGTGCTCACTGCTCCGGAACAAGGCATCCACGGGATCTAGGAAAAGTGGCTCAGTCCCTGCCCCTCTACTTTCACAACATTAGCATCTCCTGGCTTCCCAAGCCTGAAACAGATCTGGGACCTCCTCCACTCCCTGCTGCTGCCACCACAACAGAACTGCCAGGTTTCCTCAGCCCATAGTCAGTGGGTGTTGGTGGGGGAAGTGGGAGTTGACAGAGTGGGAGTTGACAGAGTACTACTCTGTCTCAGGGAGCAAATTCCCCCAGAGCAACACGTTCACGTGAAGCAGAGCACCTACATGATTATCAAAACACAGTTGCCACAGAGTAAAGGCAAGTTGTTCTTTCAAACATTTTCTGTCAATAAGCCCTAGGAATTCTCATCTTGTAACAATCCCCTTTCCCTGTCCTCTGAAATGCTTCTTGAAAGCAGTCAGGGAGAAGAATGGCACTCAGTCCAAAGTTCCAGTGCAAAAGTGGTCAGTTTGACTGACTACACTAGCATTTTTAGGAAATCTCCCCACTCTTCCTCTACAGTCGTAAAGTTCTACCAACTCCACAAGCACCAGTGCAGACAGATCACAGACATTGTATCACTGTATCATCTTCCACACTGGCACTCCCAACACTGCTGCTCTCAGTGGAAGAGCAATGATGTGCAATTTCCACAAACTGCTGCATAGACACAGACAGATAGGGGGTGCCTTTACACAGAACAAAATGTGTGTGTTTGGGGACGCGCACACACATGTATCTGTTCTGTCTAAGCATTGTGACGAATTTCCACCACACATTAGCCCCCTTTCTGCCCCTCATAAAACACCCAAGTGCAGCCGAGATCTTCTCCAACCATAGCATGGGTGTTTTTTGGACTTGGGTGTCACCTGTTGCGTCTAAGCAGATGTGTTGTGTGTTTATGCAAAAAAATGCCCATTACTTCCTGTTTCCAGTCACAGAGACTAGCATTTTGTGAAGGGGATGCGATGTTACTATCTATCCTGTTGAATTCAATGGTTTTCCCATGATTCCTTGCATTTTAAGTCCCCATCCTCTCCCCACTTAGTACAAAGGCTTTTCTTATGTATGTTTCTGGGAGAATAAGAAAACTCGCTTCTTTCTGTCCCTCTCCCCACTTAGGAGCAAAGGGGACTTTGTATGCAAAAAGGAGGTGGCGGAGAGGGGAAGTGAGCAAAGGGATTTCCTGGATCCACGTGAATGACACATAAAAAGAACACATTGACAGGGGCTAGGGAAATTACAGGGTGTGTCCAGTTAAGCACGCACATAAAGTGGGAGGTGCAAAACATTACAGAACCTGAAATTTCTGCACCAGAGAAAAGGGAAAAAAGAGATATTTTGTTTGGATGAAAAGCGCTGTCAGTCAGGAATTTTCTTTCCTGCTAACACCTACTTTCTGTGATGACGTTAATGTAACATGATATTGACAAGTACATCAGAAATGCATGCTGGGATATCATACGGGAAACTGACTGGAGGGACCACATGCATCCTTCCATTGGGGGGCAGTATTAAACACCAATTGCCAACGCGTGTAAGCAGTGCAGCATCGCAAACACTTGTTCAGAGGAGAGAGAGAAGGGTGTTTACACCCATGAAACACACATTCAAACACCAAAATATGTTCTGTCTAAAGCCGCCCAGGGAGGCGTGTATATGCAGCCCCTGGGTGAGGTCATGAGACACTATGGGGTGCGGTGTCATCAAAATGATGATGACACCCAACTCTACCTCTCGTTTTCATCTGACCAGACCCGGCAGTCTTGGTGCTTACCCAACGTGTGGTGGCTGTTGGGGATTGGATGAGGGCGAGCCAACGGAAGCTGAACCCCAACAAGATGGAGGTGATGGTGGTGGGAAGGGCAGTGGATGTGGCGGTTCCCATCATTGATGGGGTCCGACATCTGCTGCTTTCCCAGGTCCATAGTCTGGGCGTACTCCTTGAGCAGCAGCTTTGCCTGGATTTCCAGGTGGGGGCTGTGACAAGGAGTGCATTTCACCAATTACATCTGGTGCAACAGCTTCAGCCGTATGTTTCAGATAGCGACCTGGCCACCATCATCCATGCTTTCATTACCTCGAGACTAGACTATTGCAATGCACTCTATGTGGGGCTACCTATGGTGATGATCTGGAGACTGCAGCTAGTGCAGAATGCTGCAGCCTGTCTCTTTACAGGGACGGATCGCCATGAGCACATTACACCGATGTTCTGGGCTCTGCACTGGCTGCCTATAGTCTTCCGGGCCCAATTCAAGGTGTTGGTTTTGACCTATAAAGCCCTATACAGCCTTGGTCTGACTCACCTGTGGGACCGCCTCATTCTTCACGCTCTGGACCGGCCTCTGCAGTCCGCTGTGGGCACTTTTCTTGAGGTTCCCCCACTATGGAGAGGGTGTTCTTGGTAGCTGCACCTAGGCTGTGGAACTCCCTCCCGGTGGAGGCCCGGGTGGCCCCGGATCTCCCCTCCTTCCATCATATGTGTAAAACCTAGCTGCTCCACCTGACTTTTGGCAAGGGAGATGGGGTGTAGGGTGGGATGGGGGGGTGGTTTTGGTTTTGTGCCTTCCTTTTTATTGTATTTAATGGTTTTATTGATTGTATATGTCTTAACATTGTAAACCACTCTGGCTTGCTTGGAGCAGGAGGGGTGGTGTATTAAATGATTTTATAAATAAATAAATAAATAAATAAATAAATAAGCACAACATGGTTACAATGGATTTGCACATGGCTATTGTTACACCTTATAACACCCTGTGCCACCAGTTACCATTATTCTATCTGGAACCAGTATTGCTTGTGCTGACAATACTGAATTACATTTGATGGCAATGAATATCTCTGATGAATTAAGAGGAGACAACAGGGATTCTTCACCTCTGTGCATAACAGGGCAGCAAACCACTCAAAGGAAGAAGCGCTGTATTTGTCTCCTCGGTCACTCACTCGTGCAGTGGACAGGCACAGCAGAAGAGAAGAATGCAGTAGACTGAGTGCAAGTGTGTGTGCTGAGAGAAGGAGGGCATCTTACTGAAAAACAACTCATCCCAGTATCCCCCACCCCCTTGGGTGGAGTGTCTGCCCACTGCCCTTTTAGCCAGTCAGGTTGCCAAGTACACGGTCTGGCCCTGTGTGATAACTGTGTATTTTGAATGGATATGTATGACTCATTTAAAAAGGGGGAAAATGAGCCAGGCAAACCTGGTGGAGAGAGCAGTGTGGCAGCAAAGGGAGAGCTAATACTTTGCTGAAAACAACCCTTTCAGAGGCTTTCAGCTGCAGAGAACACTGAAAATGGATTTCCGACTCAAAGGGAGGGTAAATGGGGAAAGGTTGGGGATCAGGGAGAGATCAAACAAACGAGGACAGTTCTGGAGGAGAAAGGGCTACAGAAGTTGCCAAAGATTTTTTAAATCCATTTCCTGTAGCAGCAGTAGAGAAGGAGGGCCCGTTTGTTGCAGCTTGGTCTAAGGCAAGCTGTGTTCTGCAAGGGACATTTCACCCTCACTTCCAAACATAGCAGTTCTTCCCTCATTGCTGCATCCTTCCAAACAGGAAAAGTCGCCAAGAACATTAATTTCTCTCTTAATTGCTGTCTTCTCATTGCCGTGAAAAATGTTTAGTCATATATTTAAATACTTTCCTCCACTCTGCCCCTCCTCCAACCTCTGATTGCAAACATGATGAAAAGATTTGGGGCTGTTTTTATTCAACTTTCAGGAGAGCAGTTAACTTGTTATCAGCCTTTAATTAAAGATTCTGGCACCGCAATATGGGATCTGTCACTTGTCCTGAGTGGGACTCACAGGCTGTTTTTACACAAGCATTAATCCGAATTAAGCAGCTCTTAATGCAGATTAAGTTGATCGTATGAACATTTTAGTTCAAATTAATGACCCTAGATTCAAAATTTAAACTGGGTTCTCGAAACCTAATTTCCAAGAATGTATTTTAATGCAGATTAAGCTCAATCTGAATTAGTGATTGTGTGAACAGTTAACCCAGACTGAGTCCCAAGTGCCATTCTTTGGGATTTCTTCTTGTCATTATTCTTACTTGCTCTTGTATTGTTTGTGGTGTGTCAAGTTTTCCTCTCCTCCCCCTGCTTTTATTTTAAACAGATGTCTTATTTTTTCATAATATGCCAAATGTTCACCCTCACAGAATGATCTTTTTTGTATTTTCTTTTTCCATTTTTTTTCCCTTGAAAAAACATGCTTTAAATTAAAAAATAAAGAGTCCAAGAAACAATAGCAGATGTGATGGAGATACAATTAATTGAGTAATTAATGGGACCCATATATTACACTGTCATTTCATATGTCTGTGGGGGGAGATGAATGGGGGGATGAACTGAGGGGAAAATGCTAGGAAAGCAAAGTAGCACTTCAAGGAGGGATGGCTAGGAATATCCAGCAATTCAGGGAGGCTGCTCCTGAGAGGTGTTAGCAGAGTCCCCTGGCCAGTAGTATGAAGAGCACATTCTTGCTTCAGTCATGGCGGACTGGTGACTTATAGAGCCATTCATGTTAATCTGTTTAGAGGGATTTTGTTTCCCGGGATATAAGGAAATTGAGAGCTGCATGATCTAGTGAAGGGTGGGGAATCTTTCCCCTTCTGCAGGCCACTTTAAAAATTAATACAAGCTCTGTGAGCTGGATTGGAGTTGGGAGAAAGGGTGTTTAAGATGAGGATGGAGAAGGAAGGGAGAATCCAGGTCATGAATAGATCCATCCCCTGTCCTTGAGTGAATGCCCTCATCTACTCTCCCTTCCCCTAAGCTTACTTTTTCAGTGCTTGGGGGTTGGGACTTGATCCCTGGGTCAGATCCAGGAACTAGAAAGGGGTCAAATAAATAACAGGTCTCTCTGTCTGCATCTCTCTCCTCAAAGCAAGACTTTGACCTACTGCAGAATTGTTGAGAGATATCCACATACATAAATAGATAAAAGGGCTGAAATGAGATTTCTCCAAAACAGGAAATCTCATCAAAATCCCAATTCCTGATGCTGTCCTGGTCAAATCAAGAACATCTCGGTACTTGGTAATGTCTTGACTGACATTTTGTTTCTTGGTTTACTGACTTTTGATTTTCCAGGATCCCATTTATGGCTTTGCTGTTTACCGCTATGCTGTTTACTGCTTTACCATCCATTTCAAATTCCAAGAGGTAATACCAACACAATACCTAATTTCTTGCTCTCCATTTCCCCTTGTACTTCCTTATCACTCATTGGCTGGTATGCAGATTCCTTTACTAAACTGCAATCCAGTTGCAGATTGGTCAAAGCAAAGGGAACAACACAGAACAACAATTCTGACTGGAGGCACTGGAGTGGAAGTTTAGGGGCACAGGGGGGAGGTTAAGAAGTGGGATATTTGCACAGTAATTGGCTCAGAAATGTGGAAACAACAAACCCAGAAGTAAAATGGGACCCTCAGCAATGCAGTATGTGGAAAACAGTAAGTGGAAAGGTGGTAAATTAGGTTGGTATCTTGCAGTATAGTGAGAATCAAGAAATCGCGTCAGTATCAGGAAATAGTCGGGGAATCAGACCTGGTTGCCGATATTGTGAAATTTCTCACAACCAGCAATTTAGTTGCTCATTTCAGCCCTAACAGATACGGGGAGATTGTGTAGTTGCTTCCCTCTCTAATTGATTCATACATATGCCCTTCACACTTCTTGGCAAGCGCACAAGGCAGCAGCAACCATATTTTGCTATTTATGTCAATTCCTTGGGGCCTCTTTACTTTCATGCCAAGTCATCATCAGTCTGTGGATGGTTTCATTAACTGTTTTTCCTATGTCTTTTTTGGTCTTCTGGCTTTTCTTTTATCTTTTGGACATCAAAGGTTAACATGCTTTACAATTCTTGTTCATTCAGTTCACTCAACATGACCCAGCCATTTTGTTCTTCTCTTAACTATTATACATTACACCTTATGCTACTTTGTGGGACATCTAACTTCTTCACTCTTCACAAGATCTTGATACTTAATATTGTATATTCTTCTCAGGCATTTTGAATCAAACTGGTCAAGACTTTTCCTATATTCTACTTTCATATACTACATTTCTAAGCCACTAATTAAAGAAGATATTATTACACAGCTTTATACACACACACACACACACACACACACAAACCAGTTCCCTTCCTACCACTCCATGGAACAGCAACTGCAGCTATTCTCCAAAATAGCTACCAAAGGAATGGGAAAAGACACTCTAGCTGCAAACTCTATGGTCTCCAATCACTGGTCTTGAACATCTCTTCCACCCTTGTTTCGGAACTCCACAGCTTCATGGAACATGATGGAGGTGTCTCATTTCAGAACTCCATAGTCCCTTATTTTTGAAATTCTAATCAGGCAACTCTACTGATCTTAACCAGTAACTTAACTTGAACTTTGGACAGTCACAGGGGTTACCCAAATAGGTTCCAATCCTGCAAAGATAGAGGGCTTTGCAGGACTTCAGAGTCTGGGAGAAACAAACTTGATTTGGGGGGGGGGAGGAGTAGACATTTCCCCCTGCTACCAGAAGTCAACCAGTACGAGAGGAAACAGAGGGCACTGACGGACTTATGCATGGATGGAGATTCAGACTTATAAAACCTTGATATCAGGGTTTCACACAGGGTTTCCGGATCTCTATCCAAGTGCGAGTTTGCCGGCGCTCACTGTTCCTATGGCGCTGGCTGAATTCTGGTAGTGGGGGTGGGATGTCTAACCCCCAACACCCCGGCATGAGTTTGTTTCTCCTGGACTCGGAAGTCCGGGAGAAGCCATGTCTCATCTAAAAATGCCCTCAAGATGATCCATCTTAATTTTTTTATGTAGTCCCATAAATGGATTATCAGGGCTTATCCACAGTGCATAAATTTAAGCACTCGCATAAGTATATCAGGGTCACAGAAAAAAATGCAGGATCAGTGCTTTGGTTCTTCTTTACACCACTGTGGATGAGCAACTGAATATGACTAACAAGAGAGTTACCTTATGAGAACTTCAAAGAGCTGTTGGGGGAGTTGCTTATCCTTTGTGCACTGCAAATGCTAATAAAAATATTTGCCTGACAAAATTGGATGTTCTGCTTTAAACCCACATGGCATCAAAATTCCATTTTTAACATTTTACCAGCCTTTCAAAATTTTATCAAAGAGTTCACAGCCAAAACAGTATTTTGATGAGTTCACGCCTTCTAACATGGGATTTCTCAAAAATTTGATTCAGTTTAAAAAATCCAATCAGTTCTAATAAAAAATCAGCACCTGGAATCCCAAGGCTTTTATCTGCTTTCAGCCAAACCCCCTATTTGTGGGAAATCCTGCATTCATTTGGGAGGGTTGACTAACTCAGTACTTGCTATGTAAGAAAAGAAAATTGCATACTGCAGGAAAAGGTGAAGAATACAGAACCCAATCACATCTACTTTTAAACTTGATTATTTTGTCTCTAGAAGATATTTTTTTAAGACTTTTTTATTGGCATCTTTTTCTTCAGTAAGTTCTATCAACTATGTCACATTTTTAACATAATCTTTTAGTCAAGCATGAACCAGAATCTCTGTGGGTTCCCACCCCCAGCAGTCTTCAGGACTAAATAGTCCTATTCTCTACCCTCATCTACTGCTAAACAAAAAGAAAAGAAAAAAACAACTGAGGAAATTTGGATCCTTCTAAGTCTGGCTTGAAAACCTTGCCTTGGGTAATGATAAGTGACTGTGTCATTCCAGATGGCATTTTGGGTTTAGCATAGTTAAAGAGTTAAACACAAATCTCTGCAGTACACTGTAATTAGCAATATAATTTCTTTTTCTAGTCCTAGAGGGCTTTCGTCATGTGGGTTTAAAGCAAAACATTCAGTTTTATCAGGCATTTTTTGTATTTCTTGCACACTTGCTGGTTGTTTTTATTGTGATGATTTTTAAGGTGTCAGTATTTTTGACATCCAAAATTTTGTATTTATGTATTCTGATTGTGTAACTTTGTATGAGACTTTGGATCTTTGATTCAATCTTTGCTTAGTCGTTTATTTATTTATTTAATATATTTATACCCCACCCCTCCTGCCTCCGGCAACTTGGGGCAGCTTACAACAATAAATATGATAAAAAACTATTAAAAACAAACAAAACCTTAAACACCCCTAAACCACCCCACAACTACACACACACACACACACACACACACACACACACACACCAAATGCCTGGCAGAAGACCCAGGTCTTACATTGACACCAGAAAGCGAGGAGATTTGGGCTGAGACATACACCCACTAGGAGCAGGTTACAGAGCCTCGGAGCAGCCGCCAAGAATGCCTGCTGGTCAGTCACCACCCAGTTACAGCAGCAAAACTCCAGGAGCCCCCCCTCTCCCCCCAATGACCACAAGAGCCATCCAGGGGCCCGAGAAGTGAGGATAGCTAGAGCCCAGGTCATTTAGGACTTTATAGGTCAAAATCAGCACCGTGAATGGGGTCCGGAAGATTATAGGCAGCCAGTGCAGAGCTCAGAGCACTGGTGTAATGTGCTCTCGGTAACCCGTCCCTGAAAGCAGACAGGCCACCGCATTCTATATTTATATTTTATATTTATATTTTTATGATGTTATTTGTGTTTTTTATAATATTGTTAGCCACCCCGAGATGCATAGGCAGGAGGGGGCAGCATAAAAATGTGACTAAATAAATAAATAAATAATAAATTCTGCATCAGCTGCAGCCACTGGACCATCACCATGGGCAGCCCAATGTAGAGCACATTACAGTAGTCCAGCCTCAAGGTGATGAATGCTTGGATAATGGTGGCGAGTATCGGAATCTGAGACATATAGATGGAGCCACCTCACCAGATGTAACTGGCGGAAGGCACCACAGCCGACACCTGGATATCCAGGCGTAGATGCAAATACAGGAGCATCCCCAGGCTCCGTACATGAGATGTCAACATTGGGCGGACTCCATCAATGCCAGGTAACCCCCCCTCACCCAGATCCCCGACCCCACCAATGAGCAGGACCTCTGTCATGTTGGGATTCAGCTTCAGTCAGCTCATCCTCTTCTGGTCCCCCACAATCGCCAAGCACCGGGAAAATACTGAGACTGCAGGACCTGGGTCCAATGAGAAGGAAAGGTACAACTGAGTATTGTCAGCATACTGATGACAGCGTACCCCCCATCTACACACCACTTCCCCCAGCAGCTGCATATACACATTGAACAAGAGGGGGAACAGAATGGAAACCTGTGGGATCGCACATGGGAAGCCCCTAGGGGAAGAAGTACAATCCCCCAGGACCACCCACTGAGATCTATCTACTAGGAAAGAACAGAAACACTGAAAAATGATCCAGTTCACCCCAGCAAGGTTCCACAGGTGGGTCACCAACACCTCAAGATTCACTGTGTCAAAAGCCGCGAAAAGATCCAGTAGAACCAACAGGGTCGAATGACCATTATCCAGTTCCACTCATAGATCGACAACCAAGGCCACAAGCGCAGTCTCAGTGCCATAACCCAGATGAAAGCCAGACTGTGAGGGATCCAGAAACCTGATGCAGTCCAGATGTTCCTGCAATTGCTGGGCCACCACCCATTCAATAAATAACCTTCCCTAAAAAGTCAAGGTTAGAGACAGGCTGATAGCTCACTGAGGAATGAACATCCAAAGATGGTTTCTTGAGGAGAGGTCAGACTACTGCCTCCTTAAGCGAGTCTGGCAGTCTACCTTCCCCAAGAGAGGCTTTGATCACCCCGGCCAGCAACAGCTCCACAGTCTCCCTGCTGGCCTTCACCAGCCAGGACGGGCATGGATCTAATTCACACGTTGTAGCCCTAACAGATCCCAGCACATCCCCCACACCAGCAGGCATCACCAACTGAAATTGAACACTGACCAAATAGGGCATTCCTAACCTCTGGGACTACCACTGTTCCTGAAAAGGCAGAGTCGAAGTCATGTTCAATGTGAGTGATTTTATCTGTTAAATACATCATAAACATGTCACAGAGGACCCTGGATGCCTCCAGGTCCAGGCAGAGACAGGCTGAACTGACCAGACCCCTCACCACCCAGAAAGGTTCTACCAGACACAATTTTTCAGATGCTATGATGGCAGCAAAAAACCTTTTCTTTGCTCCCTGCACAGCCACGGCATAGCTCTTCAAAAACAGTCTGTGCCACAATTGGTCGTCTTCAGTGCGAGCACAACACTACCATCACTCCAACTACTTCCCTTCATGCTTCAGCCATCCCAGGGTATCAGTAAATAATGGAGACCTGCGGTACCAAAATGTTAGGAGCGGATGCCTGGGGGCCACCCAATCAATAGCCCCAACCAACCAGTCATTCCAGAAGGCCTCAGGGGCATTGATGGAGTGGTCACCAAGGTCTGTGGGCAGATCCCCATGAGCAGCCTGGAACCCCAAGGGTTCCATTAGTCTCTGGGGGTGAACCATCCAAATCAATCCTTCACCCCTATGGTCAGGTATGTATGCTGGGATGAGAGCCCTCAGGAGGTAGTGGTCTGACCATAACAAGGGTGAACTCCTAACACCCCCAAACATCAACCCCCCCCCCACCTCAAGGTCAGAGCAAAAGAAGAAGTCCAGAGTATGTCCCCCACACACACACACACGCATCAGGCCTACCACCACCAGAGACCGGCCCATGGTTGCCATGATGACTGTGAACTATAGCTCCGCACCATGCAACCTGACCGCTGCGTGAATGCTGAAATCCCCTAAGACAATAAGTCTTGGAGACTGCAAGACCAACTCCGAGACCAGGGCAGCTAGAGCCGTTAGGGATGCTGCCAGGCAGTGGGGTGAACGGTACACCAGCAAAATTCCACGTCTGTCCTGTGCCAAATCAACCACAAGATGGAGGGGCCTCTATCCCGGACTCAGTCTATGCTGAGAACCTCCTGACAGGCAAACTCTCACAAAAAATAATTGCTACGCCCGCCTCCCATCCCTCGGGCCTTGGCTGGTGCTGAACAGAGTACCTAGCCAGGACAAGGTCAGGTAAAATTAGCCCTGACACAGCATAACATTGTCACATGTTATCGTGTCTACATTTTCATTTGATGGCTTGAACCCCTTTAATGTATAAATTTGAAGGGGAAAAAATCACTTTTGGTTTTAGAATCAACAGTTGGAACAAATACGAAGTTTTGTTGATAACTGCAGACCTTAATTTATTTTTTTGGTGGGGAGGCTTGCCAAGGCTTAGCCCCAGCAATAAAATTCAAGGGGATGGGGGCTGAACCCCAGAAAAGGTTCCTAGTAGAATTGTGAACTTCAGAATGTGATAGACCAGGAAAGGCTGATGTTGGTCATTTCAAGGTTGGAAATAAACGTGAGAAAAAGCCTGGATCGCTTATTTGGCTTTCATTTATGACTTTCCTGTCCTGCCTCCTTTGCGGGTCACCATACAGATTTAATCACAAAAAAATCTGCCTTATTTCATTTATAAGCTAAACACATAATAGCAAACCATCCTTAATTTCTATATCATACCCAGAAGTATCTCACGTCTAACAGAACACCCCATTTTTGAGAGCAACATCAGGTCAGTAAGTGATCAACACAGTGCTATGATCTCAATCCTTGGTCTTGTTGGTTTGGAGAAGAGTGATATCAGAGGATGAAAGTGGCTACCACAGTTCAGGGTTCTGGCTGGTAAACCAAAGCTTGACATCTGAGATAAGGATGTAGGCTTCTCTTGTCTAAACACTTTGTCTATTTTTAGATGGATGGGGAGGGCTGCTGGATCCCCGAGCTGCTCTGGGAGTCACCTGTTCCCTGCCTGGGTCCTCAACAGATGGACCCCATGGTGCTATAGGGAAGCACCCACAAGATGCTTCCCCATAGCACCATAGAGTTGCGGGCACTCACCCGACACTCTAGGTTGGTGCCCACAACTCCATGGTGCTGAAAGGGTCAACAGATGGATAGGTGTGAAATTGCACCATGGTTCCGGCCAACAGACAGGAAACAGCTCCATGTTCAGCTGTTGTCCTGGGTTTGGCTGGCCAGCTGGCCTACTCTGCATAGCGTGCTCCTGGATCTCCTGGAGTGCCACCACTGGGGCTGCCCCAGATCAGCCCCACATCTGGCGTGGCCCTTAAGATGGACCAGTCAACTCAGGGGTGATGGGGGCACATGGACTCTCCCATAGAGGTTTGCTAAATCTCTGTGAACATCCTTTCTTAAATTTTGATCAAAGCCAAAAAGTCCAGTCAAATTAATATTTGTTGCTCAAGTAGTTAAAAGCCTGGTTGAATAAAAGGGATCACCTTAACTATTTGTTTATTTAGATTTCTGCTCCAAGCAACACAGACCCAGGGTGTGTTACAATAAATCCAAAGAGAGACATTCAAAAAATCAATTACCAATCCAAATTTACCCCCAACTGAAAAGTCTCTAGCCTATCGCTGGCTACCAAAAGCCTCCTTAAACCAAAGTGTTCAACACCATTTTCAGAAGACGCATAGGATCAGGCATTGAATGACCTCAAGAAGAAGGGAGTTCCAAAATTGGAGAACAGCCACCAAGAACTCCCCTGCCCGCACCCTCACAATCTTTACTTGATGCACAGAGGGCACAGCCAAAAGGCTGTTCTTGGAAGACTGGACGACATGGTCGGACGTAGGGGAGGTGGGGGTCCTTAAGGTATATCCCTAACTTTGTCCCTTGTCTCTAATGGTATTTTCAGAAGCGACACTACCATGCTTAGACCCAATCCGGGGTAACAGCCACCACCCGCCCTAGGGTAGGCTGATACCCAGAACAGACATGATGGTGCGTCTTACCACACTTTGCTCCAAACCATGGTAGCACTTACCACTGACTGTTCCCCACGATTTTTCAAGATCACAACCAGTGGTAACTGCTACCATGGTTCAGGTCAAAGTGTGGTGAACATCTGGCAGCTGCCAAACAGAAGTGATGGTGGTTGTAACCTCCGGGTGGGATTAAGTGTGGTAAAGTGTGGCTAAGCATGGTAGTGTCACTTCTGAAAATCTCCTAAAATATCTGTACCACATTAGCGGCCAAAGTCTGCACTGCACCTAGGTTTAATAGAACCCTGGGGCAAGTTAAATGATATGGGGAGAGACACGGCTTGGAAGTACTTGGGAGACTTCAACGGCATGGAGAGACTGGGGCATAACAGGAGGCGGCAAGGCACATGGGAGCACTGGAGCAGGGACGGGGGGAAGCAAAGCACCAGAACAGACCAGGGCATAGGGGGTAATGAGATAGAAGAGGCAAATCATAAATCATGGAGACAGCAGGCAGTAAGCAAGGGGCAGGGAGAAGAGCAGGGGGATGACATGCTGGGGCAGGGGGGAAGTGGGGCACCAGGACAGGGAATTGAGGCTCTGAGGGTAGAGTGGCAACCACTGACAGATATGACACCAGCTTCTGGCTCACTGGGGAGGGCACAGGTGGTTCTGGCAAAAGTTAAAGCAATATATTTTTTTATTTGATGTCACGATTGGGCTGGCCCTAGGGACCCCACTTGCTCTACCTGTAGTTATGCCCCTGTTGCAATTTTGTGCTGTTTTATTATCACAAAGAAAACACTTTTCAGGATAGTTTGGTGTGCATGTGTTTTCTGTCTCATTACTCAGTTATCAGATGCAGAGGAAGCAATTCTGACTTTCATACAGTTGTGGCATAGGAGGAGCAGGGCAACACTAGGAATGTCCCAAAGACCTATCCTTGACACAAAATGTCCATTTATCACCGTGTCCACTTAAAGTGATCCTGGTTTCCATCAGCCAAGTAGCAGGAGGTTCCCTTTGAGCTGTTGGACAAAACAACCCTGGGAAATGTCAACCTAATGTAAAGAAAGTTTTAAAGAACAGGCTAGATCCTAGTGATCTAAGATGGCTGGTTTCCTTTCCCTCTCCTCCCCCTTTGCCCTGACAGTTGTGTTTTCTAAAAGCTTTGCAGCTGTGAGGCTTCCCTATAGTTTGTAGGGACAGTCAATCCACTTCATAAGCATTTTTTTTCAGATTCCCAGGACCTCCTTGTTTCTTTTTTAAGGAAAAATGTTTTTTATTGCTTGAAAGAAAATAAAAATAATTTCAAATCCCATGAGCTGCAAAGTTAAGAAAAAGGTTAAAACCTACTGTTCCGCCATCCTTTAGTGTAATCCATTAGGGGAGGAGGGGTCCATGACTATTTGACCTTTCAGGAAATTGAAGTATCTTTTCTGCTGACTCTTTCATTGCCCCCAGAGAGCCACTGATGAGATCAGGCCCACCACAAGCCAGCAAATAAGAGTTATGACTTCTGCTTTCATTTTTTAAGAGAAGGAGATGGAACAAAGCACAGGCAGCAGTTTCTCAGAGCTCTCCATTTGCTAGAACTCAATGGGTGTTAACAAATGCGATGTTGCCCCACATTTGTCCACATCAACCCTGGATTCACCTGCTCATCTACTCAGTGCCCACCAGATATTTGCCCTGGGACAACCCGAAGGCCACTCCCCATGGTGTCAAGCCAGAAAATGTGGAGCACACCGTGCAGGCACGCAGAGGTAAACCCTGGACAATGGGCACCCATGGGGCCAGGTCTCCTTTGTTAGGTTCCCCCACAGCCCTGGGTCTTCCACCACCATAGAGGCATGGCTAGAGTGGCCCTCTCAGCTGAGTGTCAGTTGGGGAGATTCAGTTGAGACTCTCAGGGGCACAATCTGCGCTCCCCTCGCCCAGCCGGCTATCAGCTGAGAGGTGCGCACTAGCACTAGCTCCGATAGAAAGGGGGGTCATGGCCACGGAAGGCTTCTCCAGTCTGCTTCATTCTGCATTCTTCTCCATTCTTTTCCTGAATAGAGAGGTGGCCGCAGTTCCTGCCCCAGGGGTCCCACTCTGCAAGGCAGGGAGTTTCCAATCTTTCCTTCCCAATCCTCACCAGCAAGTGGCTAAGGCATTCGCCAGGGGTGACAAAGGCACCAGGTGAGCCCAGGGGCACTAGTTGGGACAGGAGGATTGTGTGCTGGGCTTTTACTGGGCAATCCCAGCCTGAAGCTGGCAGCACAGAGGAGAGGGAAGACGGGAAGCAGCCTGTGCTGCATCTGACACAGGTACCCTCCCCTGACCTGCTCCTAGGGAGGAGGAGAAGAACCATTCCTCAGTATCCAGCCACCTGCAGAGAGAGGATTGCGAGAGTCATGCAGATCCTCTGGTGGGGCCACACACTGCCTTTGATCCCTGCTCCTCCACTTTCCCACCAGGAATGGAGAGCAGTGGTCATGGAAAGGAGGGCTCATGGTCAGGGAAGAAACCTTCTAGGCCGTGACCCTCACTTTCCATCAGAGGGTATTTTCAGACGTTACGAGATCACAGTCAACCAGTCAATTCCCTGTGGTGGCTGTGACCGCGTAATGCCTGATGGGGGGAACGGATGTTTCCCCCCCCCCAGATGTTACCACGGCGGTGAATCACTTTCGCCACGTGAGCGGCCGAAGCGGCGGGACTGGTGGTCAACACGTGGTGAAGGCGATTCCTCGCCGTGGTGAACCCCGCCGTCACTTCTGGACAGCAGCCACGGCCCGGAATCCCCGCAGGGATTCCGGCCCGTGGCCAATTCGGACGAGTGCTGCGGCCGCATTGACCACGGCATCCACCCGTCTCCCCAGAGGGTGGGCGGCGGGGAGCGTGGAGGGCCGGGGCCGTGCAGCCGCACGTTGCGCCGCGCGGCCCCGCCCCCTCCCTGATTCCCCACTGGGATCCCCCGGCAACTCTGTTAGGGCGTGACAGGGTCATCCCGGTGGGGGATCAATGTATTGCTTTCGTGACGGGGCCAATTGGCCCCGTCACATCTGAAAATACCCAGAGTCAGCACTAGAGCACCCCAGCAGCTAACAACTGACAGCCAGTCAGGAGGAGGAGGGAGGGAGGGGAGGGAGCAATTGCACTGTCCCCAAGTGTGCTAGTACCGTCTTTGGCAGAATGGCAACTGCAAGAAGCAGATGAACTGTGGGCAGGGGGCTGCCCATCTGTTGCACTCCCCACACTGTCCACACAGGTTGCAGCTTCTTGGGAACATCCCCGGGAGTCCCCGTGGCCCGGCGGAATCCTGGTCTGTCTGTTAATACCCAATGAGCATATACTTATAAACATGTTGGCGTCCAGCATAGTTACATCTGCAGCTGGTGAACACCAGCATGGGTTATTGACGTCTGTGGAGCTAGGATGCATTACCGTTACACAGATGAGATATGAGATCCAAATTTTGAGATCTGGTCTTTCAAATGGAGAGAATACTGTCTTAAAATGAATGAAAGTATGGAAATAAAAGCTAACACTCAAGACAATGTGAAAATAATTTTTGAGGACTGAGAAGTAGATTGTGATTTTTGTGACTTTCTGAGAAAGGCATGGCATGAACACTGTACTACTCCAGTGTAGGATTCAATCCATGTTTTACAATGTTTTTAATGCCATGTAAGGGAGTTCCCTATTACAGTTATTCTCTCTCATTCACTCACTCACTTCCCAGCCCAGCACTGTTGCACAACTTTCTCTGTAACATGCACAGTCCTTAAGTTGATTCCAAGGTACAACTGATCCAGTCTAACTGTCATTAAGAACACAAGGCTGCAGCAAACTACATGTTACAAACCTCACAGACATTACATCCAGGAGTCACCCTATTTTGACATAGAGGCACATTTCTGAATCAGAGTGTTTCCTCTATCTGGTCAGACTCCCGGAGGGTAGTAATTTGCCAGTTTCTGCCAGCAGTAAATTAACTGTTTACCGTGCACTGGTTCAGTTACTCAAGACCATGACCAATTTTAGACTAGATGCTACCATGCAGGTCCACCCATCCCACACGCATCCAAATGCCCATCTGAAGATGGTTTAGGGTGGTGCACACTCCCATGGCCCACACACCACCCACCCATGGCCACTCACTGAACATTGGAGAAAAAGCTGGGATGCTCCGTGCAGGGGCAGGCAAATCCGTGCATGGTAAGGGTCTCCCACACATCCCTGGTCCTGTGACTGGACTGCTCACCCACCCAGGGGACAGGTCCGCTTCCACCATGGAGAAATGGCACCATGATGGCCACTTGCAAACTTGCTGCTCCCCACTCTGGTCCCACCCACAGCCCAACCATGAAACCATCCTCCTCACGGGCCCCAGCCACACAGACCAAACTCCACACAGACCCAGCAACCAAGGGCATGCCCTGGGCACAGGAAGAGACCAGGGTCCTCATCCGCCTGTGGGGGAGAGGCCAAAATGCAGGAGAAACCTGTGAGATGCTACCAAAATGAATCGGTATAGCAAGACATCTCCAAGGGGATGGCACGGCTGGAGTACATTAGGGACATATCACAGTGCCAGCAGCAGGCAAAGGATTTGAGGAGTGGGTATGGTACGAGTTGGTCCACAACCTCCTGTTCAGCCACACCAGACAGAGAAAACCATTTCATGAGGAGCCGGATAGGTTCCTCTACTGCCCCATCTCCCTTTACAGTGCATGAGATCCACCGGGAGCAGGAGTGGGAGCAGAGGCAGGACTGGCAGCTCCTGATGGAGATCCTCCGGCACCTGTACAGCTCAGTGGGGAGGTTTCTGCTTCCTGCTCACTCCATCACAGAGTCATCCTGTTTATGGCATGCAGTTCATTGCCCCCACTCCTCCAGCAGCCATGATCCCCCCTGCCCCCTGCCGGTGTTTGTCCTGAACTCTGTGCTGTATGGGGATGTGTTTGGAATTGGACTGTCAGCCTGGTGGGGAGGAGGGTGGATTTGTGTTTGGTTGTTTCAGCTGCTGTCCCATTGGTCTCCCTGATGCATTCTTCCTTGTGTTCCTGAGCTGCCCATGGGTTGTATGACAAGCTCGGGGTTTTGTGTGTTGTCGCCCAGTGCTCTTGTGGCTAGTGGCCAGGCCTGTGCACCGCGGTGGGTACATGGGTCCACCTTTCCCTGTCCCTCCTCCCCCGCCCTCCAGATTCCTGCTGAGGGTGGGTGGCAGCAGTTGCGGTGGCTTCACTTGTCCATGAACCACCATGTTTTCACATCGTGCATCATGTGGTGGGGGCACATGATGTCATGCATCATGTGGTGACAATGGCATCATGCAGTGGGGGTTTGTGGATGTGGTGGCCCGGCCGGTGGAATGGCTGTCCATTTGAACTGTGGTCGGGCTGGAGGGTGGAGGGTTGGATGGTTGGAAGCCGTGTGTATAGAGGCCATGGACTCCCTGGGTGCCACCCATTTGAATCTCTCCCCACTCACTCCATGTGCGTAGGAGCTCCGTGACTGATCCACTCAGCCAACATGGACCCACCCCCAGCTGCACTAATTTTAAAATGACCCATGAGTGCTATGGGAGCTGGAGGCTGTGAAATCACAGCTCTGTCTGTTTTCTTCCCCTCCCTGGTCACTCCCACCTACTTGCTCTAGTAATGGAATAATGCACTACTCAGCTAGGGTAAAATCCTGGCTGTACTAGAATCAATAAGAATCTTGTCACTGACTCAGTAGAGCCAGACTTTCATTCCAAACAAAAGACACAATCCTCCTACCTACTGAAGTAAATTGCAAAACTCCCATTGACTTTAATGGTGATTGATTGTCCTGAAAATTTCAGAATTTGGCCTATGATAACATCATGTTCAGATGCCACCTAGCGTGAGCGAAATAAGCACTCCTGAGAAAGATTTCATATTGTCAACATTAATAATAGATAAGAATAATAAAACATAATTTCTTAGTTGTCCAGTTTGCTATTGTTATCAGACTTACAAGCTGCCAAAGCTATGAATATCACAGACTGAGTACAAGCGGGACAATTATTGTCATATCCAAGATAATGTTTATTTGCTTGATAACCTGATGCAATTTAGATCCAATTTTTTAGATACTAATCTAGGAATGTGCTCGGGGTATTTTTGTCTTTTTGTTTTTCCAATTTTTGTCTTTTGTCTTCCATAGACATTTAGTGCAGATAATGGAACACACTTTACACACTAAATGATAAATAATACGTGAGTGCGAGATACCATGTAAATAAGTGTTTTTATTAAATAAAGAGCTTTTCATTGGGAAATTATCGGTTTCCTATGAATGACAACTCTAAATTTACACACTCTGTGGTGTGTAATAAAGTGTCTGTATGGTAATTGGTGGGCAGCTTTATGCTACAAATTGGACAATGATGCTAGGATAGGTTCCCCCCACCCCAATAAGATTCCTGGAGCAGAGTTTCTCTTACTCAAACTGGAAAAGGATCAAACTTATTTCTTCAGGACTTTGGTGGAGGAACCAAAGGGGTTCTGTTATCCCCGCCCCCGCAACAGTTCTTCTAGCTGAGATAGGGTGCCACCCCCTCCTCCCCCCCACAAAAAAAGTAAATAAATAAATAAGATTCCTGGAGCAGAGAGTTGTTATTACTCAAACAGGAAAAGAACCAAACATCTTTTGTGAAAGGAAGCAAAGGGGCTTTCTTATTCCTCCACCCCCATCACCCCCAGTTCTTCTAGCTAGGATAGAATCCCCTCCTCTTCCCCCTCCCCCCCCCAAAAAAAATAAGATTACTGGAGAAGACTATTGCTATCATTTGAACTGGCTGAAGTCTCCCACTCCAATCTCCCTTAAGGGCCCCACTCCCCCTTCAGAGTTCACTAACGCAAATTATTCAATGAATGGCTCCCCTGCCCTGCCCTGCCCACCTCTCAATCTCTCTATCGCATGTCCTCACTTGCTCTCCTATCTGACTCAAAATGGCCCCTGCAGGTTTTAATAAACAGAGGGGGAGGGGCGCTGCATTGCACACTTTGCCCACTATGCCCATCCAGTAGGAGATATTCCTGTGTCACACACACACACCCGCCCTGACTCTTCCTGCCCTGCCTGCAGACTCCTGTGCATGCCTGAACAAGTGCAGGGAATGAGCAAGCCAAGCTATCACAGCATGCACACATGTGAGTGCTGAAAATACAGCTGGGCTAACAGCACCACTGGTCTGGGATTGGGGGTCTGAAACTGGGGAAGAGGAGACTCTCTGAATTTCGGACACCCTCCAAGGGCATTTTTTGAAGACTTCCATTTTCAGACGACCCAAAAGGCAGATCCCTAATACTAGCCTATTCATTGATATAACTAATTGTATTATTTTGACTTTAGATAATTTGTAAATGCTTTAATTTCATTTGCCAGTTGCCCATATTTTGAAAACTTTTGATTTCTAGTTTTAATTACATTGAGTCAGCTGTGACAGCAATGGCTACATTCCCAAACCTCCCTGTGCATACTGCGCATGCAAGTCCCACATGGCACAGTCGATAGCAGCCATTGCCTTGGATTATGGGGATTGGCCCCACCACAATCCAGTTTTCTGTCCCATGACAACTAGTTCTGTATCCAGTTGATTAACAGGTATGAATTTATCTGTGATGATCCCTTGACTTCTTTATGGTTCACTACACCTCTGACTCTCTTAGATTATTCTTGCAATACTTTCTCCATACTTTCTATACAGAAAATCCTACTCAGCGGAATGTACTTTCTCCATAATTATTTTTTTATGATAGGCCAATTCTTGATAAATAATTTTTTGCAATTTGGTTATGACAATTCAGATATTCATGGTGTCACCACTTCTTGCACAACAATACTGGATTAGTATTATTCACAAAGGTTGTATGCCAAAGATCTTATGTGGCCTAAATTAAATCCATCTTCACAACTTTACTCCCACAACATCTGTGGGTAATTTCAGATGTGACGGGCCTTTTGGCCTGCCACGCTGAACCCTGGACCGGGCTCCATCTTGGATCCCGGTCCATGATCAGACCGGCTGTCCATCAGAAGTGCCGGCCTGATCGCAGAGGGGAATCTCGGAGCGGGCAGGGCTGCATGGTGCGATGCGACATGCGGCCGCTCAGTCCTGCTGGCCCTGCGCATCCATGGCCACCCGCCCTTGGGGAGGCGGGCAGGCGGCTGTGCCTGATCCCATCCCATGGTTGGGACCTGATTCCAGCATGGGGCTGGCAAACAGTTGTTCATCGTGGCCATTGCCAACCCCATCCCAGATCGTGGCCAACCCAATCACGGTTCTGGAGGTGAGGCCGGCCTCACCTCCAGAACCATGGTCAACTTGATCCCGTCCGGGTCTTCACTGTAGTGAACATCTGGCCAGGAGCAAATAGACGTTCACGGGATCATAGTCACCACCCTGAATCCACTGTGATTCAGGGTGGTTGACTGCGATCCCGTAGCATCTGAAATTGCCCTATACCATCTCATTTTCATGTGTCTGGTTTATTTAATCCTCCTAGCCACTCCTCTCTCTGACCTTTCCTAAGATGGTGACATTTGCCATGGATTCAAATTTCTTTCTATTATCTGACTGTGCTTGATAAATCAAATTTTATACCTAACATGAACCGCAAGTTAATTTGGAACCTTCTATTTTCCAGTAGGATGAGCAAGGGAAGTGGTTAGTACTGGCTTATCGCTCCTTTCTCCTCTGTCACTATGACAAAAAAATCCACTCTGGTCACGACATGGCTACAAGGGTGGCTACTTGAAGCAGACAGAAAAATAACACAGGCTATAAAACCAAATGGGAATCTCTTTAGCACAACTTCATTTTAATCCTGATAGCCTTATTTGCTTGGAATTTCTCTGTTCTTCCTTGATCCTGTAAAGAGAAAATTCAAAAAGCAAGTAGCCACTGCTTTGTGGACTTATAATCATGGCGTGGATCTCTCTGAGTCCCCATGGTAATGGCACAGCATTTTAATCTCTTTCATTCTTTGCCATTTCCTTTAGCCTAGATTCCAAGGTTGTAGCTTCATTCTGGAACCCTGGCTTCCTGATTTGAGACAGCACTAGTGAGACCTCATCTGGAGTACTGTGTTCAACTTGGGGCACTACACTTCAAATAAAATTTCAACAAAATGGAGAGGATTCAGAGGAGAGCCATGAAAATGATAACTGGCTAGGAAGTAAACAATATGAAGAAAGAATTGGGCATGTTTAGCCTAGAGAAAGGAAAACTAAGGGGGGACATGACCACAGATTTCAAACATACAGCAATAAAGATGGTGAATAATTGTGCTCCACTGCCATGGAAGATAGCACAAAAGGGACGGGGCTTAAATTACAGGAAGGTCAATTTCAGTTAATATTAGGAAAACTTAACTGTAAGAACGGTTGGGCAATGGAATAGATTGCCTACGTATGTTGTGGCATTTTCTTCACTTGATGTTTTCAGAAATCAGCTGGACAAGCACCTGTCTGTGATGCTATAGGCATAGAGCATCTTGCCTTGGAACAGGAGATTGGACTATCTGGCTCTTGAGGTCCTTCCCGACCTTACAATTCCATGAATTTCAGTTGTTTTTAATATTGCCATAGTCTAGCACTATTAAAGCAAACTGGAAATGTAAAGAAACACACAGAGGAGGACTCCTGAAATTCTACTGAGATGGTAGAATTTATGGGATAGTTTTCAGAATGGTCATCATACCCATGTTGATTTGGGCAAATCTTTCAGGCAGTGCATATCCATAATGGAGCTTCGAGTAACTGTAGGCTGTTAGGGCTAAAATGAATTATTTAGATTATATAAATTTCTATAACGTGAATTTGAAACTTATCTTGAAACTTGTGCACATTTCAAACAATGAGCTTTGAAAGGGGTTGAATTTTTAATGCAAATGCTTGAGTATTCACATTTTAAAACATCTTCATCAGTAAATATCCTTAACAAACTAAACACACCCAAACTTGACTTCATGCATAAATTATCCAATCAAACTTAAAGTTGAAGTTCACATCAAAACATAAATCAAATTTTGGAGTTTTTCCAGTGGAAACTATTAAGAACAAAAGAAGTGCCTTAGTAGGTAAGAACAATGGTCCACCTCATCCAGCATCCTCTCAGACTAAGTTCAGTACTCCTGTTTTCTATGGCCATGACTGTCATGACCTAAACCTCTCCTCAGCCCTACCAAGGGAAGATGATGCTCCCTTACAAGCAAGCAGAGTTACCAGTACTGGAAGAAACATTTTATTCAGAAATATTTTTGATTAAAAATAGTGTTTAAAAAAGTTATTCATGGAAAAAAAATATTCTTGCAATTTGTTTTCCCTTTTTGAATGAATTTTAGACAATATACGCAGGAAGAAAACAATCAGAGTTTGTTGACTTCAGTGGGAGCAGAGTTGAGCCAACAAGAGCTGGCAATAATCCCATCCTAGAAGAACAGCACAAAAGGTTAACAATAGTGAGTGACAAACTTGTTTTCTCCTGCTGTATTGTTTTGCCATTAAAAGTATTGTATTTTCCAGCCTGGTCACCAACACATTAATAAACATCAGATTCCCACTGCCTTCTGTTCACTCTTTTTCTAGCTCCCTTTACAGTTTGTTCCCTTAGAGCATGTAAGGGGCTGGGGTACTCTGCCAGGGCACAGTACCCATGGCACAACAGAGGCAGCAGAAGCAGCAGCAGCGTAGATTCGATTGCCGGGGCACAGTACCCGTGGCACCACAGAAGCGACGTTCAGGAGAAGCAGCAGCAAAGATTCGATTGCAGGGCACAGTACCCATGGCACCACAAAGGCAATGTTCAGAAGCAGCAGCAGCAGCAGCAGCAGCAGCAGCAACAAATATTCAACTGCAGGGCACAGTACCCATGGCACAGCAGAGGCAGCAGAAGCAGCAGCGGACATTCAATTGGTGGGGCACAGTACCCGTGGCACTGCAGAGGCGGCATTCAGAAGCAGCAGGAAGCAGCAGCAGCAGACATTTGATTGCAGGGCACAGTACCCGTGGCACAGCAGAGGCAGCAGAAGTGCAGCAGCAAACATTCAATTGCCGGGGCACAGTACCAGTGACACAGCAGAGGCGGTATTCAGCGGCAGCAGCAGACATTGGATTGCCAGGGCACAGAACCCATGGCAGAGCAGAGGCAGCATTGGCAGCAGCGGCAGACATTGGACTGCCCAGGCACAGAACCCATGGCACAGCAGAGGCAGCACCAGCAGCAGGAGCAGACACTGGATTGCCCGGGCACAGAACCCATGGCACAGCAGAGGCAGCAGAAGTGCAGCAGCGGACATTCGATTGCTGGGGCACATTACCCGTGACACAGCATTCAGTGGCAGCAGCAGACATTGGATTGCCAGGGCACAGAACCCGTGGCACAGCAGAGGCAGCAGCAGCAGCAGGAGAAGACACTGGACTGCCTGGGCACAGAACCCATGGCACAACAGACGCAGCAGAAGTGGACATTGGATTGCCGGGGCACAGAACCCATGACACAGCAGAGGCAGCAGTGGCAGCAGCGGCAGACATTGGATTGCCCAGAAGCAGAACCCATGGCACAGCAGAGGCAGCAGAGGCAGCAGCAGCAGATATTGGATTGCTGGGGCACAGAACCCATGGCACATTGTCTTTTTTTTTTTTTTTTAACAAGGATGTGTAAAAAGCAGAATAGAAACACGAAGGTCATGCTGTAGAAATTGCATGTAATGGTAAGTAGATTATTTTAGAAAATGTTTTCATCTGACCCAGACCCAGCTTACTCAGTGTTTGGCGGCTCTGGGGGACTGGATGAGGGCAATCCATCTGAAGTTGAATCCTGACAAGAAGGAGGTGATGCTGGTGGGTGGGATGGGGGGGCGGGGGGGGAGAGGTCCCCATCATTGATGGGGTCTGCCCATCTTTGGTCCCTCAGTTTCGGAGTCGGGGTATTCCTCGATTCACAGGTCTGCCTGGATGGTGACTGTGATGGCTGTGGTGAGGAGTTACATCTTGTATGATGGCTTCAGCCATATATCTCAGACTTCAACCTTGCACCATCATCCATGCCTTCATCACCTTGAGATTGGACTACTGCAATGTGCTCTACATGGGGCTACCCTTGGTGACAGTCCAGAGACTGTAGTTGTTGCAGAACGCTGTGACCTGTCTCCTTACCGGGACTGATCGCCATGAGCATATGTGCTCCATTCGTGGCACTGGCTGCCCATACTCTTCCAGGCTCAATTCAAGGTGTTGGTATTGACCTTTAAATCCCTAAACAGCTTGGAACCTACTTATCTGAAGGACCACCTCACCCCTTGGGTCCTGGATCAGTCCCTGAGGTCATCAGAGGGCATCCCTCTTGAAGCTCTCCATGTCCGTTGGATGGGGATGATGGAGAGAGCGTTCTCAGTGGCTGCTCCAAGGCTGTGGAACTCTCTCCTGGTAGAGGTTTGTCTGTCCCCAGATCTTTCTTCCTTCTGAAGACAGTTTAAGACCTGGCTGTTTCTCCAGGCATTTGTGAGGGAGAGGGAGTGGGTGGGTGGGTGGAGGGTAATGGGGAGGGTGTAAAATTGTAAGCCACCCCGAATCACCGTTAGGTGGGAGGAGTGGAATATAAACTTTGTATTAATGTATTAATCAATCAATCGATCGATCGATCGATCGATAAATCAATCAATCAATCAATCAATCAATCGATTAATTAATTAATTAATTAATTAATGCTTGCAGTATAAAATGCATCTATGGGCATCAAACATTTGTTTCTGAGACATACAACTCAGGAACTCCATGGGAAGCAGGAAGATTATCCTTTAGAAATTATGTAAATTAAAGACACGAGACTTCTGTGAATACCTCAATGTGAAGAACTCCCCATCCAATTTTAAATTGTACATAGCTAACACAGATAAATGTAGCCCTTCTCTCTCAGGAAGGGGAAATAAGTGCTGATTCATCTGCCAGAAAAATTGCTTAACTTTATAGTGTTTACCTAGCCATGGACTGACAAACAGAGCATGCTGCCAAGTCCCTTCTATAGAATACTGGCAAGCAAGATAATGTCCAAGGAATGACAGCCAAGAGAGTGATGATTTCTTCCACTTGTAGTTATCCTGTATTATTTGTATTGCGGTCGCACCTAAATATCAAAGCCCTATTGTGCTACTTACTGTGCAAACCCTTTGGAAAGAGATGCAAATGTAGGAAAGAGATCCAGATTTGCAATAGAAATTGTGACGAATTGAATTCTCATTTCACTTTTGACCTAGGCCTTTTTCACACTAGGGGCTCGTCCTGCATTTAGCAAGACATGTGCTTTAGCAAGACGGTGTGCTGTGTCCCCTCTCCTTTTCCTTGCTGCCAGTGATCCCACACAAGTTTCTAGCCAGGAATGTACCTGCCACAGGGTCAGCGCCTAATCATGGAGGCCCAAACCATGATGTAGTGCTCCTGACCACCCTATGATTAAACCCACCCTGAATTGCCACAGTCCACACAAGCAGCTTCCTTTGAATCTTTGGAATGCAGAGCAAGAGAGAGGCCTGATTCCATACTGGAGCTGAAACAAATATCTGCAGCAAATATCATATCCAGAGATTTGGGTCTAATAAAACTCATTCAAACCACTAATCAGGTCCTGCTTAGTTTCCAGAAACAAATATCCATTTCAGATTGTTGTTTCTGTTATTTCAATAACTTTGCTATTTTGGTCTCTTCCGGTCAGTGTTTAGGTTACTTTGGTATTTTGTTTACTATGAGTGACAAAAGATGCATAGCTGGAGCACACAGCCCAGGGAGGGAGGTGTCCCTGGCCAGGTCAGGTCAGGTCAGGGCACTGAACGGACGTGCACCTGACCAGGCCAGGCAGTGAGCCCTTCCCTGCCCCACCACCTGTGGGGAAGAAAACAAATGGGAAGCGCCACTCCCAGTACGCCATGACAGCCAATCACAGACAGCCATGACTACCAACCATGGTGGCCCCCACTCCCTAGCAGGGGGTGGCAGTGGGAACATACATGCTGCGTTGCTATGGCTCATGCTGGCTCACCTGGGCAGGCCTTGGCCCGAGTTGTGGGCTGATATAATCTGGGGGACCACATTCAAGCCAGCCACCTACCCAGGCCAGGGCAGCAGTGGGCCCAAATCTGGCAGCCCATAACTAGATGTACCAGTGAGTCTCTGGCCTAGATAGCAGGTCATAATTGGCCTGCATTGCTTATGTTTTCACCCTTTGTTTCAGCACTATTAGTGTTAATTCCACTAATAATTATGCTAATAGTGTTAAAATGAAGTAACTGAAATACCAAAGTGAACGAAGTACCTGAATAATAAGTAGATATGTGCAGATCATTTTTGTGGTAAATAACTAGCTGGATATTCAGTAGGCTATCCAAAAATGTGAATAATATTCACACATATGAAAACACCTGTTTTCACACATATGAAAACAGCTCTACTCCACACCCTCCTTCCCCAATAAATGTAGGCTGAATCTCCAGTGTGGAAAAGACCACTGACCCTTACTTATGTGTTTAGGTTCTGCTGACTTCAGGAAGACTTGCCTGAAATTCCGAATCTGGGTCACACTCAGTGCCAGATCTGCTTTCACCCCTGGAGACAGGGGCGGCTGGTGGGTTTTGAGGTTGCAGGGGCAGTAAGGCTGGCCGTCCCACTGGCGGGCAATGGTGGGTGGAGCCATGGCAACAGTGGGTGGAGCCAGGGCAACAGT
Organism: Sphenodon punctatus; assembly: GCA_003113815.1. Lineage (NCBI taxonomy): Eukaryota > Metazoa > Chordata > Lepidosauria > Sphenodontia > Sphenodontidae > Sphenodon > Sphenodon punctatus. The sequence continues at coordinate 542,449 of QEPC01001496.1, forward strand.
GGGCGGAGCCAGGGCAACGGTGGGCGGCATAACCCAGCAGCAAGGCATTCCAAGGGTTAATGTTGGATGGACATTACATTACTTAATGAAGCAATTTGAGTTAGGTTAGGCAGGTTATAATCATCTCCTCTGCCAGGTTTAAAAGCAGGCAGACAACATTAAACCTCACTTACAAGCAGTTTTAGCAAAGACACATGCATCAAGCGCCCAGGCGAGAGGTTCCATTGCGCCCATTATGTGCAATGGAAAAGGCTAGCCCCTCCTTCCACAGCATGTCCTATGCGTGCTGTGGACTGAGGGGCTCAGCCGCCCAAATCGCGTTTTCAATAGAAAACACAGTTTGGGCGGCTGAGCAGCTCAGCCTTTTTGTCCCTTCCGGGACCCACTTTCAGAGCAGCTCTGAGATCAGAAGGGAGATCACTGACAGCAGCAGCAGCCTCTGAAGCAGAAGTCAGAGGCTCTAAAGCAGAAGTCCCCCACAGCACTAGGGGGGCAGTGCCTCAAACTTCCTGGGGGAAGAGCCACCTCTGCCTGGAGAGCCGCTTAACTTTCTAGACATCCATGTGGCCTTTTTTCCCAACCATTTAAAAAAGAGCAGAGACTAAGGCCCTTTTCAGATGAGACGCCCCCACCCATCTCCATGCAGTTTTGTTAAAATGAAGTAACTGAAATACCAAAGTGAACGAAGTACCTGAATAATAAGTAGATATGCGCAGATCATTTTTGTGGTAAATAAAGGTGCCCGTGTGAATGCCACAGGGAATGGGTGGGCAGAGGGGTGCACTCCTGCGCTACACCCACCTCCACCCATCACCCACACACAGAGCAATAGGCTCCAATGCCCGATGCTCCATGAGTGGAGGGCCCTTTTCACACAGACACTCTAACACTGATAAAATGGGTGTTACATTTTATTATGCATGTTGCAGGGCTGCAGGTGTGCTCTTTGGGTGCCCTGTAACATATATAATAAAATGTAATACCCATTTTATCAGTGTTAGAGTGTCTGTGTGAAAAGGGCCGAGATGAGTGGAGGTGGGCGCACGCCGCACACCCATCTCCACTCACTGCAGCCGCACACACATCCCCCCATCCACCGCGGCCGCATACCCATCCACCTACCCACCATGGTCAGTTTAAAAACAGCCTAAAAATAGCAAGTCTGGGGACTCAGTTCAACTAACCTGAGCTTCACCCCATTATATTTATTTATGTCTGCTTCCTGTGCTTCAGCCTGCTGTGGAAGGAGAAATGCTGAAGCCCAGGGAAGAATCTATACTCTAACTAAACCCAACTGGAAGTACCAAAAATCAGAAGTAAAAAGCTTCTCTTTGTAGAGATTTACTGCCCACTGTTTGAGATTCAAGAAGCTCCTGCAGTTTAGATGCTATTGGTCAGCTGTTTGAACTGAACATCAGGACTTTTTGATGTTTTTCTACTACCTTTTTTTTCCCTTCAAATTTTTCTTTATTAGCATTCAGTATGTTACAATAGAAAAATTCAGCTTCCATAATTTAGAGATACAGTTCAGTATTTTTAACAATTTCTGCAGTTACAAATGAAATTTACCCTTGCTGCTATTCCTGGTGTTCTGGGATGCATTTAAGTGTGAGGTTTAGTCTTTTCAGCTCAAAAGTAGGTTTTAAAAACCATAGTTCTTTCATTTTTGTCAAACTCTTCTTTCTCAATGGCAGCCAGAATCTAAAACCATATAGCCATGAAGTCTTTCAGTTTGTTGCGTAGTTGTGCTATCATCATAGGAACCAAACTCGGCTAGTCCATTCTCTAATAAATATTTCAAGTGTCTGGCAATCACATTCAGCACAGCAAAGCATAGTATTCTGCTTGAGTCCTGATGGGACTCTATTGCTCCACCCTCTGAATACACCCCCAGCAGTGCCAACTCTGGTTTAAAGGGAACATTTGGTTTAAAGGGAACATAGATCTGGTGAGGTTGCAGCTCGTCTGCATACGCTCCCAGCATCCTCGGCTGTCATCGCTTGAGGACACCACGACTCTCCTGGGGCTTGGCCTTCCTGCCACCCCAAGCT
>QEPC01001496.1:552248-575254 GCA_003113815.1 Sphenodon punctatus
TATGTATGGTAAGGAATTTAGTACATATATTAAATGTATGTTGATGATAAAATATTAAATATTGCTCTAATTGTGAATTAATTTCTATGTTTTTTGGCGTTTATGTTTTATTGCAATGTATAGAGTGGAAGGTGTTTTGAATTGTAATTGTACTGATTTGTTTTTTTGTGTGTATTTTAAGAAAACTCTTGTACATTTAAGTTTATTTTTAAACGGTTACATTTTTTGCTTTGGTTAATTGTCCTATATTCAGAACCGTAAGGCCGCTTTCACACTTGCGTGAACACATCCATAGAAGGTTGGGAGAGGGGACATGCATGCAAAACAAGTGCGTTTTTGATCAGGTGTAAATGTCCAGAGGCGGGTGATTGAAGCTTTTACATGCGTTTACAAAGGCAATTGACAGAGCTGGATTTTACAGCTCAGTCAATTGCCTTTGTAAACACACAGAAACACTTCAATCACCCACCTCTGGGCATTCACACCTGATCCAAGATGCACCTGATTTGTCTGTGGATGTTTTTAGACACACATTTCTCCTGGATGTTTGCTGTAACATCCAGAACTTTGTGTGTGTCTAAATTACTCATCCAGATCTTAAACATCTGGATCTTTGAACTACTGCATAAAATTTCTCCCAGAACTTTTGTGTGTAAAAGGTTCTCCTGGTAAACTGCTTTGCTCCAGGCAGCTGTGGTCACTTGGTTTTCATAGCAGCCTGTCACGTTTACAGCTGCTGCTACTTTAGGCTGCCCCAGGGCAGTGTTTGTGTGAAGAATGCATCCAGGAACTGCCTCAGGGCAGGGTGTGTATGAAAAATGAATCGAGAACTTACTTGTGGACTTGTAAACCCAGAAAATGGAAACATCCGGAACTTTAACGTGTGTCTAAAAATGCCCTGTGCGTCCCCTCTCTGGACCTTCTAAGGACGTGTTTGCACAGGTAAGAAAATAGCACAAGACCGGGATAACTAATGCTGTATGCAGTCTAATTTTGGTTTTGGTTGGCTAATGAATCAAGAGACAAAGTAGTAACTTGTGTTAGCGAGTGTGTGCAAGAGTTTGAGCTATACAGAGCTCTTATCTGGGTGTGTTCATATTGAGAAACAGATGTGTGTAGCTCCAACACGTGTACATGCTCACCAATGAAGTTAATCCAATACTAAGCATCATATTTATTACAATGGGTGTTTTCAAATGTGACGGCAAAGCTTCGCCGTCATGACCCACCCCAGGACAGGAACCCGCCACCAACACAGTCCCAACCAGTTCGGGCCAGCCAACAAACATGCTGGCGACCAGGAAGCTGCACGATGTGTGGCTGGCCACCCCCACCCCCATGCTGTGCCCAGTGCTCTGCCCCCTGCCATGACAGGCAGCTGGACCTTATCAGCGTTAGGTCACGGCAGGCTAAAACACACGTGATAGCCCACTGTGGCCCATTTGGGCAGATGGTAGCCCAGACTGTGACCCCGGAGGTCTCTGGTATTGGAGCCCAGGCTCACTGCTGACACTCCCAAGGCCAACAACTGCCGCACACCAACAAACGTGCCTGTGGCTCATGGACTAAATCAGGCCTCAGTGGGCCAAAGTGGACCACCATCACATTTGTTAACACCCTTTGTCTCTTGTTTATCTCATACATGATGACCACCACAGCAACTCACACTAAATTGCAATAGAAGATAATGAAATTCATCATTTAAAATCAGCTGACTGGCAAGCGCAATGAAGTATTTGCAGTATCCCATCTTTTTCTTTTATGTCGTTTGTAAAGCCGTTACTCGAATAAAGGAGTCACAAGGCACCAATAATCCTCCAAGCAAATGCTGTGGCACTAGGAGTTAGTGTGGGCATAAGCAGATTCCACATTGTGGTTTTAGCATTTACTGCATGTTTATCACTAGGAATCCCAAATTACCATTGAAAAACCCAGGGTAAAAAAAAATGCAGGATCAGTCAAATACCATGGGAATTCATTCTTTACGAGCAGTGTATTACTATAAGAAAGACAAAGGATATTCTTAGCAGTGGGACACTTAACCTTTAGGTGACATTTTATTTTAGGTAATAGTTGAAATGGCTTTTTCTCTGAACTACTTACCAAACCTTTGTGGAGCAGTAGGAAACTAACAAGCCACACAGAATGGACAAGGCCAGTCCATGGCCCATCCTGTTATCCTAAAAATACAACCCGATTCCTGCAGCGGTTATTTTAGTCCCAGACGATGAACTACTTCCTCAAGATGAAAAGACTAAAATACTGGTACCCTCAGCACAAACAGGATCTTGGCATATGGAAATTAATCAGACAATTTAGGCTGCTGGAGGCTCATGCAGACACAGACACAAACACACACAAACACGTAAGAAGAACAAAGTAAATAACACCATTCTTGAGAGAAATTGCCCAACTGAGAGGCGGTTGTTTTTCCACAATTAAAAAAAAATGATGAGAATTTATTTTTGGTTTCTTGCATTGCTCTGCTGCATTACCAGTTTGAACATGTCCTACTGGCATTTAAAACCCTGAAGAATACAAGTCAGATAAACACAGAGGAGATTAGCTCTTGACTTCAGCACCTGATGTTTTGCTTGTTTTTTATTTGGAAGGTTAGTTCCACTTATATAATAAGGTGGTGGGGGCAGAGAAAAGGTGTGTTAGCCACAAATCTCAGTGATTTTCATTAGCTCACTAGGCCTAATAAAAGTGTAATAATGCATATTTGGACAGTGTGATTTGGGGTGCATATTAATGGAGCATATTTGGACAGTGTAATATATATCAAGAACCCAACCTTGCAGCATTTACAGTACAATTCTGAGAGCATTTCTCACCAGTGCTAATATTTAACACCAGCATAAACCTTACATGCTAAGAAATAGCAATGACTCTAATACCCTGAAAATCATGCTGTTCTTCATGTAAGCAAACACAATCTGCCCTACATATGCAGTTTCACTGACTGCAAGGAACTATATTTGGAATTAAGCATTGCTCATATGTAGGGGTTATACCAGGGGGTTCCAAACTGTGGGGCAGGACTCAACGTAGGATCACACCATCTGTGGATGGGGTCATGATCCTGACTAATATCTGATGGACTTTGCATGTCTTTATTGTTGTCTGGGGGCATGGGATTATATGCAAGTCTCAAAATAGGGTCACACTGACAAAACATTTGGGCTATAAGGTTGGGTCCCAGCTTCTTACAGATATCCTTAATTTGGATTTTGAACTGCAAAGTTCAGTGCGTGGATCAGTGAGCTGAAAAAAATTGAAATCTGTAGCAAAAGTACCAACTGTGAGCTGGTTTCAAAGGGTTGGTCACTGTTTCCTGATTGAACAGGAAAGCAAATCACTGGCCCCTCCTTTTCATCAAGTTGTGTGCCTCTTGGCCTTCAAAACCCACTAAATAAAAAATAAAAAAATAAAAAGAAGAAAAAGAAGTAGAAAAGAACAACCATTTAGAAACCAAGGTCTCCTTGAAAGTTGATGGGATTTAGGCCATTTTTACATGGACGCCCCCTTCGCCCCCCGCTGGGTGTGCGGGCGGGTCTGTGGTGGCGGGGGACATCGGTGTAAATGCTGCAGAGGTGAGTGGGGGGGATGGGTGTGCGCCCTTGGGAACACCACAAGTGGTGGGTGAGGGTGCATGTGCGCTCCAGCTCAACTCCCATCTACACCCATCACCCACCCATGGAACTACCTGGCAAACCGGAAGAGGCTCCATGGGTGGAGGTGAGTGTGCACCCTTGGGAAAGGCCGCACACCCACCTCCATCCACTGTGGCCACACACCCATCACCCCACCCACGCAGTCCATTTAAAATGGGATTAGGCTTCTGAATCATTTAGGCTCTTTTGAAAAACTGACCATACATCTGGAGTTGTTTGATGCATGAAATGGTGCTGGGTTTTAAAACTAATGAACCACTCAAATTTATTTATTTATATTTATTTATTTTTTATTTTATGAATTTGTACCCTGCCCCTCCTGCAAAGCAGCCCGCTAAATGAACTGCTAAAGTAGAAGTAAGCAGTTAGGTCTTCCCTCATGCATTGTCTAGCACTGCCTTGTGGGCCTGGCTGTGAGTTTGTCCACATCCAGATATGGGGATGGAGTTGAGCAGTGAGTTGGAGACTCTCCAGCCACTGAGTGTTGCATGGACAAGGCTTGGGAGATCTAAATTATACAGAAACTCAAAGGGAAACAGTGGCGTTACTAAGGTATTGCAGATGGGAGGCTCTGGGTAGAAGACAGTGCTCCATGACCACCATGCTCTCACAAGGGTTGCCAGTGCCACCTCTTATGGAAATGACACTAACCCATTCCCAAATCCCTAGGTCAAAATGGGAGTGTCAGGGTCATTTGCACAAGAGGTGGCAACCCTTGCTCTCACACTCCTTGTCCCCTTCCCCTGTGGAACACATCACCCCTTCTGGAAGGGGGTAGGGATACGTGTGCTATTGGTGGGTGAGAAGGAACCACTGGGCAGGTGGCCAAGCCCCCACCTGCCCTTCTTCCCCCAATTGTGCCTCTGAACAAAACTCAAAAGCATTTGGAGAGCTGGATCAGTTTCAAAAAGTGCCCAAATCCCTGGAGATATACACAACACTTGGGTAGGAAATTTCACAAGAACAGTCTTTCCTGTGTTTATTTAGGTATTTTGGCATTTCTGCTTCCAATGTGGAGGAGCATACAGATGAAAAATAAAGAAAACCCCTTCAAGTTCTCTGAGCCTTTTCAAGTCACAAGAAAGTTTCTGCTCAAGTTTGTTTTGAGTTATAGAGCTGCAGCCGCAGCTCTATAGTTAAGGCAGCTTCTGAGGGCCATTGAAAAGCTCTAATGCTGTTCAATGGGAGGGTTTTTTGGTGCAGTTAATTCCGGGTTGGCAACCAAAATCTGTTGATGGGGTTTTCTCATTTATTAGACCTATTAGACCTTAAAACCACATGTAGTGGTTTTAAAAATGTAAAGGTGAGTGTATAGTAGACCCTTATAGTTCAATTTGGAAAAATAGTGCTTTGTACTAAAATTTGTGTTACAGAAGGTGCCATTCTGTTCGAATGGAAGAAAATATATATCATGCACATGCACGTTTGCTTCCACCGTCGCCCAGCTCCATACCACATACTGCCATTAGAACAAAAACCTCCAAGCCGGGGGGGGGGGGCAGAGTTAGGGCAGGGGGAGTGGTTAAGCCTGGCAGGGGGAGACATCTGGGGCAGGGGGTTCATAAGGCTGGCGGGGCGGCAGGGGGAGAAGAGAGCTGGGGCAGGGGCTCGGAACCGTGTTCAAACTTTCCCCTGGATTGGGGGGGGAGGTGATTCCCGCTGAAGCCAGGTGACTGCAGGGCATTTAAACAGCTGCAGCCCCTTCCCTGGCCAAGCGCATCCCTGCCTGGGATGCACAGGCAGGGCCAGTGAAGGGGGCAACCCATTTAAATGCCCTCCAGCTGCCTGGTTCCAGCAGGGATCATCTAGCCAACAGGGGAACATTTCAGCGAGGTTCCCTGGGACACCACAGCCATCCCACGGTGCGCTGGGTCAGGAAACGTCCTTCAAACTTTCCCCCAGCCAGCGTTCAAAATTTTCCTTGGCTGCCTGGATAATCCCCACTAGACCACGGTAACTGCATGGTATTTAAATGGCCAGAGACCCTTCCCTGACTGATCACAACCTAACTGGGTTACGCTGGGGTAGGGAAGGGGGAAGCCTCTTTAAATCCCCCCCCCCCCAAAATGTCTGGCTCCAGCAGGGATCATCTAGGGAGAAGTGTGACTGAGGTTCCCTGGGATAACACAGTCACCCCACATGATGCTGGGCCAGGGTACCTGCTTCTAACTTTCCCTGGCCACCATTCAAATCTTTCCATTACCAGCTGCATGATCCCCACTGGAGTCAGGCATCTGTGGGACATTTAAACAGCAGGATCCCCTTTTCTGACAGAGCATATCCCTACCTGGGGTGCGCTGGGCCAGGGAAGGGGGACAGCCCATTTAAATACTCCCAAAACATCTGGGTCCGGCAGGGATTATCCAAATGACAGGGGGGAAGTGAGAACATTTTTACAACAACTCTAGACTAGAGTGAAGTGGGGCTTCCTCTCACAAAGGATATTAATTGCTGCGGGTGCGGGACCTTTCAGAATGGGGCCCGAGTGGAATAGTGGAGTCCCAACTGAGGTGTGCCGGGTTGTGGGGTAGAATCAAGAGCAGATTAGTCCAGCAAAACCTGTGGGAAGGTGGTGGATCTGGAGTGCTGGGAGAATGTGAGCATTCCTGCAGACAGCAATAATGAGCACCCAGTTTAAGTTCATACCCAAGGGAAGCAGGGATCAGCAAGACCACCCTGCTTGTATTCCAAACTATCATCCAGGCTGTGAGTAACCTGGAAACTGACTCAAAGCGGCTGATTCCTCATTCATTAAAACTCAATAATAATATAACTTTTGACCTAACTGAAATTAAAATGCATATGTACGCTATGGACACTGTGAACGAGCGTTATATGTGATGAGGAATGTACGTATGTTAATTTCAGTTGTCAAAAAGTATATTGTTTTTGAGTATTAATGAATGAGAAATGAAGAATGTGTAGATTGTTATGCTATTTTAAAACTGGTAGAGTGTTACTTTGTTTATAGTGGAAAGGGATGTCTCCCCTTGGTTTGTCAAGGTTAGTTGGAAATAGGTAATCGTATTGTATTATCGGCAAGGTATCGCTGAAGTCATAAATTATATTCTTTTTAACTATTACCAAATGAGGAACGAAGAATGTGTAGATTGTTGGGCTATTTGAAAACTGGTAGAGTGTTAATTTGTTTATAGTGGAAAGGGATGTCTCCCTTTCGTTTGTCAAGGCTAGTTGGAAATAGGTAATAGTATTGTATTATAGGTAAGATATTTTTTTAAGAATCGGAGGGTATGAAAAAGTTCCCTTAACATTCAATTTACCATGCTGTTAAAGTTTGAGTATAGATGGTAATGCCGCCTTAACTAGATCTTTAAACCACAGAATTTTTTTATTAGGAATTTTTGTTGGAAGGTTTTAGCAGGAACAGGGAGGTGGGGGTTGTTTGTTTTTTATTTTATCCAGACCAGTTTTTTCATGCCTAGTTTTTATGTGCCTGTTGTCTTTAAAACTCAATCATCCCATGTACACATACTTCTCAGTTTAATAAGGTGGCATCTCACCAGGCTGCCTCCAAGCTAGAATTGTCATTCATGCTGCAACTCATCCTCGATCAGTGCATCAGTTACAGATAATCAGCCATTCTTTACTCAGTTCAGACTGAAGTGAATGAGAAGCTAGAAATCTAATTGCTGCAGTGAGAGTATGACAGCGTGTTTCTGGGAAAGAAAGGAAGAGAAGAGAAGAGAAGAGAAGAGAAGAGAAGAGAAGAATATAGTGTCAGTCTGTAACATTCTGCATAAGAGCTAAACACAAAATGGCTAAAGATTTACAACTGTCCCTGTACTGGCACAGTCATTCCCCAATGACCCCCAACACAACAGGTAGAAGTAAGAGCTTCCCTTCATGAACAGAATCTCTGCAATTTGCCTTAGAACTGACTTTCTTTCCTTGTGCCCTTTTCCTCCCCTGAAATGGGCACAAGGAACATTTCAGGGGAGGAAAAGGGAAGCGTATGAGTAGTAGCCACAAGGCCAATACCACCTTAAAGTGGCACAAATGGTCGAAAGGCCTTTTCACAAGAGATGCCTCACCCATCTCCATGCAGTTTCGCTGCGTGGAGATGGGTGGAGGGAACCGTGGGGATGCTGCGGCAGATGGGTGGCGGCGCGTGCGTGCACCCCACTCCACCCATCTCCACCCATCACCCACGCCTGGAGGCATTGGGGGAAATGGAGGTGCATCTGTGCGTGGAGATGGATGGGGGTGGGCAGAGATGGGTGTGCGCCCGTGGGAACGGACCCATACCCATCTCCACCCACTGTGCTGCACCCCCACCCGCCCCATGCACCTGCGGGGACCCCGGTCAGTTTCAAAAGGCCCTAAGTTGGGCACTAAAACGACCACCAGCAACCAAGAAGAGGAAGTCCCCCTCCCAGTCGAAGCACTACTGCAGGCAGAAATTCCTATTCAAGACTCCGCTGCATTGAAAGTTAACGTCCACAGAAACACAGGCCGGAATCCAGAGAAAGTGGTTTGTAGACTGTGGCCATAGTATATAGCTCATTTGTATACATCGTAAGTGCTAGCAGCAACTGGAATCCAGTGCTCCTTTAACAACTCTTCCAAAGCGTAGCCATCTCTTCTCTCTAGTCTCTCCTGAATTTGATTTCTCCCCCTATTAGCTAGAAGAAGTCTGCTTTGTTCTAAAGATCTCATTTTGTTGTAAGAGAGCCTGGTATAGCCAGATGTAGCAGCCTGCTGCTGTCTTGTGCAGCTTCACTCTGTCATCAATGATTTTTCAAGTGGGAAGATTTTATTAATACATGAAAAGAAATAAATACCCCTTCCCTCCACCACCACCCCAAGCAAAAGCTCTCCCACACACACACTTCCTACGATGCACAACCCAGAAAGACACATCAAGGGAGTGATTGCTGCAATCCTAGGTGGTATTATAACAAGTCTATTGCTTCACAGGAAGCTTCTAAGTAGCTTGATAAAAATAAATGCTGTATACAGCCTGTTGTTTTGTAACATCAGAAGCAACCCCCACCCCATTTTACAGTAGGTCTGCAAACCTCCTTCGAATATGCCATCTGCATGTGTTTTAGCAGGGTAGTTTCACCCCATCCTCTTCTACCAAAAGGCACTCCCTCTTTTCCTGTGCCCACCCCTGAATCCTAAGAAACAATTAGCAAAGAAAAATCATGAAACACATTGTGTGTGTTTCTGATCCTTCTGACAGCCCTTGGCAGCTGTACACAGACAAATGAGACTAGTGCTGTTTGCTGGGCCAGAGGCTTTCCCTATGGTGCCATGAAAACCACTCCCTTTGGCAGGCTTGTTGAGAGAATATTAGGGCCACAGTACATTCTGGTAGCTGACGGGACTTTATGTCCCATGCCCCCCCCCCCCCAACTCCTCCACACCTAACCATTACCTAGTGGTTGGCCAAGTCTATTTCTTGAGGGAGTGATACTTTAGTCACACTAGCTGCAGTCTTCTTCCAATCACTCCTTACATGACAAGATTTACTTCAGAAGATAAATTCTTGTCGTTTTGGGAAGTCTGCTAAGCAGAGCTGAAATGGATAGCAAAACAATTATCCGCAGTTAATAACCAGTATTCCAGAGGGCTTGGCGGTTATTCAGTAACTATCTGGTATTCACGGACGACTGTGGGGGATTGGATGAGGGCTAACCGACTGCGACTTAATCCTGACAAGACGGAGGTGATGCTAGTGGGTAGGTCAATAGAGGTGACAGCTCCATCGATTGATGGGGTCTGCCCTCCACTGACGTCCCAGGTGGGGAATTTGGGGGTGCTCCTCGATGTGCAGCTCTGCTTGGATGTCCAGGTGGAGACTGTGGCGAGGAGTGCCTTCCGCCAGTTACATCTGGTGTGGCGGCTTTGGCTGCTGGTTTCGGTTCCGGACCTGGCCACAATCATCCATGCTTTTATTACCTCTCGATTAGACTACTGCAACATGCTCTATGTGGGGCTACCTTTGGTGATGACTCGGAAGCTGTAGCTAGTGCAGAATGTGGCAGCCCAGCTCCTGGTGGGACTGGGCCACCAGGAGCATATTACACCGGTGCTCCGGTCTCTGCACTGGCTGTCAATAATCTTCCAGGCCCGATTCAAAGTGTTGGTCTTAACCTATAAAGCCCTACACGGTCTGGGCCCTGTTTACCTGCGGGACTGCCTCACTCCCCAGGTTTTGGATCGGCCCCTGCGGTCGGCTGGGGGCACGCTGTTGGAGGTCCCCCGGGTGTCTATGGGGCCACACACAGCAGGGCATTCTCAGTCGCTGCACCGTGCCTGTGGAACTCCCTCCCAGTGGGGGTGCGATTGGCCCCAGACCTTCTGGCCTTCCAGAAGAACTGTAAAACATGGCTGTTCCATCAGGCATTTGGCAAGGGGTAGGGGTAGGGTGAAGTGGGTAGGGATGAGGGGGAGGGGTGGGGGGGAGGGGTGGGGGGAGGGTTTTTATGATTAATGTTTTAAATTGTTTAAGTGTTTTTATATTGTTGTTTTTATGGTTTTGTTAGCCGCTCTGAGCCACTGAGGTGGGGAGAGCGGGATAAAAATCTGTTAAATAAATAAATTAAATAAATAAATAATTGACAAACCAAAATACTGGATATTACCATTTACCAAATTACCACATAATTAAACCAGTCCAGGTAGAAGGAGGGAATTAAAAAATGAATAAATAGGCAATTATTAATTAAACAGTAATGTGGTAAACAGTAATGAAGTTAACCAGATAGTCAGCAGATATTAAACTGAAGGCTATGAGGGTGCAGAGGAAGTATTCAACAGTTTCTGAAGTTCCAGAGAGGTGCAACTAGACCATGGGTTCTCAAGGTTAGTATCTCAACCAGGGGCAGGGGGTTAGTGTTACAAAGAAATGTTATGAGGCTATTACCACCTTGCCCTTCCTGTACTGCTAAACCAGAAAGAGAGATTCCAGGTAGATTGGGGGAGCCCTAGGTTAACTAACTCGGATATAAATGGTCTAAAGAAGGCTTTGAATCACAATGGGAATTTTGCCTTGAATCACAATGGGAATTTTGCCATTAACTTTAGTGGATAGAGGATTGTATCCTAAGCTTCAGTTTTAGAAGAAGATTCAGGCCATTCCTCATCTTATCTGAACCAATTTTCCATCCCTAATGTGCACTGTAGTGTATGGGTGTTTTCAGACGTTACGAGATCACGGTGAACCACACTGAACCACGCTCAACCCCCCCGCGGGGCCAAAGGGCCCGGAACGTCTGAACGGCGTGCGCCAGATGTTCATCACGCTCAATACCCACATGGGGTCAGTTTCAACCACGCTTCCCGGGCTAGCCGGGGGAAGGTCTCGGGAAGCGTGGTCAAACCAACCCCCACAGGGAACCAAGCAAAAGTAACGTCTGGACGCCAATCCCCCAGCGGAACCAAAAAAATGGAGCCCCGGCCGGGGACGAGGCACGCAGCGTCGCTGCCAGGCAACCAGCACCAACACAAACACCGGAGGGAGATTTAAAGCGAGAGCAGCAGCAAGCAAGCGTGGCGGGATGGAGCGAGGAGGGAAGCGGAAGAGAGCGGAGGCACGAACAGCGACAGCGGCGGGACAGGAGGCGGAGGACGTGCAGCCAGGCCCAGCGATGCAGGCGGAGGGGGCACAGGTGCAGGAAGGGGGCACACGGGAGCACCCGACCAGGGAGGCGCCCCGGGAACACCAACCACAGCTGCAGCCGGGTCGCGCCGCCCCGGGGACAGCGGCCGGAACAGGCCCACAGGAGGCACCCAGGAAACGGGTAAGGGCACCCACTGGGAGGGGAACAGGGGGCACAGGGGAACCCCCTGTGGAGGGGGCCGGGGGGACCCCGGGCGGAAGGCAGGGGGGCAGGGGGACCCCGGGCGGAGGGCAGGGGGGCAGGGGGCCCCCGAGAGGGCCCACACCCTCACCCAGCAACCAACCACCCCCCTTCCCCCCCCCAGACACGAAAGTCGGCCCGGGCGGACGAGCCCCAGGAGGAGCCCGGCCCCCGGCCCCCGGAGGCGCACCCCCAGGAGGAGGTGGAGGAGGAGCAGAGGCAGGTGCAGCATGAGCTGCACCGGGAGGAGGAACAGCAGGGGCCCAGCCGGAGGAAGGCCTATCACAGAGGGGGACAGTGGGGCCTCCAGGAGACCCGGGACTTCATACGGATCTGGGGGACCCTCGAGTACCAGGTGGAGCTCGCAATAAACCAGCGCAACGAGCATGTCTACCGGGACATCGTGCGCGACATGGAGGCGGCGGGGCACGAGCGCACTGTCAACCAGTGTCGCTCGAAGGCCAAGGAGCTCAAGAGGGGGTACAAGGCCCTCAAGGACAATAACAGCCGCTCCGGCCACGGGGCCCGCACCGCCCCCTACTACGATGCCCTGGACCGCATCCTTCACATGAAGGGCTCCATCGTTGCCCCACGCCTGGTGGGCAGCGCTGTGGTCCAGGGCAGGGAGCGGGCCGAGGTACCCCCTCCCCTCGCCGCCCGCCCGGTAGACACGAGCTCAGGGGACCCCCACCCCCAGGAGGACCACCCGGGACCCGCAGAAGCCCCAAGGCCCCCCCCCAGCAGCAGCCCGGAGACATCCCAACGCCGGGCCGGCCAGGCGGAGTCGGAGGTCGGCACCTTCACCACCCTCAGCCAGTGGTCCCAGGGGGAGCACTCCCAGGGTGAGGCGCCGGGCTCCGAAGGCTCGGAGACAGACATAGAGGGTAAGCGGGCCCCCAGGGCAGGGGGGGGCACGACCAGGGGGCCGGTGGCAGGGGCGGGGGTGGGGGCCCTGCTGCAGGGGCCACAACCAGCCCCCTTCACCCGCTCCCCCCTCTCCCGCCCGCAGGACATGGGGAGCCCCAGGACCGGGCCAGCGAGACGGTGCAGGCCCCCGCGGAGGGCACAGGAGAGCAGGTGCCGGACCCAGGTAAGGCGGGAGGGCTGGGATGGCGGGAGGGCCCCCCGGGCGCCAGCCCAGGGGGGCCTCCGGCCTCAGTGGGGGAGGGGGGGCAGGGGGCCCCGGGACCCGACCCCGCTAGGGGACAGGGCCCTGCACTGACCCACCCGCCCATTTCCACAGGGCAGCCCCCGCGCGCGGCGCCTCCGCCGGCCGCGGCCCCAGCCCAGCGGATGCGGGAGTACCGGGCGCGGGTCCGCAGGCGCAGGGAGGAGCAAGCGGAGGACATCGTCCGCAGGGCGGAGGAACAGGGGGAGCGCATGATCGCCTCCGTGGACCGCATGGAGGCGGCCATAGAGCGGTCCATGGAGAAGGCCCTGGAGACAGACCGCCGGCTGGAGGCGGAGGTGCGCCTGGAGCGGAGGCGGGAGCGCCGGGAGCACCAGCGGCAGCAGGGGCTGCTCAGGGGCCTCCGGCAGGACATACAGGGCATGGTGCGGGAGCACAGTGCAAAGATGGACAGGTCCCACGACATTGGGACCTCCCTGCTCCTGCATGCGGGCACCATGTGTGCCTACGTGATGGCCGGCGCACCTCCGGGCGCCCTGCCCGCCCAGGTCCCCATGCCGGGCCCCTCGGCGCCCCCGGGCCCAGCCCTGCCGCCCCTGGCGCCCCCCCGGCCCCAGGGCCCTCGCATGCGCCTCCCAGTGCCCCCGGGCCTCCGGAGGGTCCAGCCCCCCCGGGGCGCGACCGGGGCACCGGGCACAGCTGCCCATCCGCCGCCCGGCCCCCTGCCGGGGCCGGGACCGGCCCAGGACACGGCAGGGGACACGGACAGTGGGGGGGAGGGGAGCTCCCAGAGCTCGGTGGGCCCAAGCGGCCGCACGAGGGGTCGGCCCAGGAAACGCGGGGGGATGGTGGGAAGGGGGGGGAGGGGGAGGGCCACATGAGGGCGGGTGGTGGACGGGGTCACGGGCACGGGGGTGGGGAGGGGGCACAGGGTGATTGTGTGAACTGTGTGGGCAATAAAGTGTTGTAAAGAGACAGTTGTCCCCGGCCCGTTTGTGGGGGGGACAGGGCTGTGGGACCGCGTGTACAGGGGCATTGGCACGGAAGGGGGGGTGGGGCCCCCAGGGGCGGGAAGGCCCTCACAGCGGGCCCCCCCGGGCGATGTGGGTTGCAAGGGCGTTCCGGATCCTTTTGGCATACCGGTACTCCCGGGGGTTCCCTGCGTTCACGTACAGGGGAACAGGACCGGGGGGCCGGTGGGGCTCGGGGTACTCCAGGGCCGCCCCCTCGGTCTCGCACACATTGTGCAGAACGCAGCAGGCACCGATCACCAGGGCGGAGGTGGGGACGGTGAAGTCCAGGCGGCCAGCTATACTCCTCCAGCGCTGCTTCAGGGCCCCGAAGGCACGCTCCACCACGGTCCGGCTCGCACACAGGCGGGTATTGTATACCTGCTCCGCAGGGGTGCTCGGGACAGGGTAGACCTTCATCAGCCAGCGGGTCAGGGGGTAGGCGGGGTCCCCCAGGATGCAGGGGGGCATGGGAACACCCTCGATCCACCTCATGCCCATGTCCGCGAAGTCCCCCCGGTACATGCGGGCATAGAAGGGGGAGATGGTCATGATCCTGGCGTCGTGACTCCGGCCGGAGTTGCCCGTGTAGATGTCTATGAAGCGGGCCCGGTGGTCCACCACCCCCTGCAGGTGCAGGGAGTAGTATCCGTGCCGGTTCACATACTCCAGGGCCTCCCCCGCGGCCGGGCGCAGGATCTCGATGTGTGTGCCGTCCACGGCTCCGATGCAGTTCGGGAAGCCCCCGGCCGCGAAGCCAGCCATCACAGCGCCCTGGTCCAGGAGCTGGATGGTCCTGTCGAGGAGCACGCCCTCCACAGCCTCGCACACATCCCGCACGATGCAGGCGACCGTGCTGAGCCCCACCCCGAAGTGCTGGGACACGGAGCGGCAGGAGTCGGGCGTTGCGAGGGCCCAGACCCCTATGGCCACCCGCTGGACCATGGGGATGGGCTCCCGCATGGAGGTGTGCTGCCGCTCCAGCCAGGGCGTGAGGAGCTCCGCTAGGCGCAGCAGGGTGGCCTTGCCCATCCGGAAGTGGGACCCCCACTCGGCCTCCCCCCAGTGGGCCTGGGCCCGCTCCCACCAGGCCTGGGGCCGCTCCGTGACCCATAGGCTCCGCGCTATGGGCATAGCCAGCAGCGCTGCCCGGCGGAGGGTCTGCGTTGCCCAGCGGAACCGCCTCGCGGCCCCTCGGAGCGCAGCGGGCCGGGTGAGGCTCCGGCAGGCGGCCAGCCACGCCCCCCAGGCCCGGCGCCGAGCCCTGAGCCGGG
This sequence comes from Sphenodon punctatus, assembly GCA_003113815.1. Taxonomy (NCBI): domain Eukaryota; kingdom Metazoa; phylum Chordata; class Lepidosauria; order Sphenodontia; family Sphenodontidae; genus Sphenodon; species Sphenodon punctatus. Next base: position 567,168 of record QEPC01001496.1, read on the forward strand.
CACGGACTCTCCTGCGGGCCTGCTGGCCCCGGAGGCGCACGCCAGCCCGCAGGGCCAGGACATAGCGCAGGCGGACGGCCAGGTGCACCCTCTCGGTCAGGAGGCACAGCTGCTCAGTGTGGTCACGGTGCCACTCAGCCGCGAGCGCGAGGAACATCCAGTTCCCACCTGCCCTATCGCGCTCCATGGTGCTGGGGCCCCGGTGGGGGCTGGGAGCGCTTATGGCGGCCCGGTGCTGGTGGCTCCGCCCGGGGGTCGGCCTCGCGGGCCTGCGCGCGCCCTGTGCCGGTGCGTTCCGGCTGCTCCCGCCCCCAGCACCCCGGGCCCCCTCCCCTCGCTGTTTGTAGCGGGATGGCCTTGAAGGTGCGATTAGGCAGACAGAGAGCTCGCTGTTGTTCTCTGCAGCTGTGCCGGGCCCGCACCCCACGCCTCGCTCTGTTGTGCTACAATGTTGCGGTGCGGGCCCGTGTTCCCTGTCCCGGGGGCCGGGCCGAGCCTCTCCCGGCCCTGGGCAGTCTGTGTGCCCTCCGGGCTCCGTGTCCCATTCCCTGTTGTGCTGGACCATGGCTGGCTGCCCATCCATGGGGCTCCCGCTGTCCGGCCCCCAAGGGGCCCCCCATATCTGGGCCTTCCGCGAGACCATGTCTCTGTGCGACCTGTGGCACACCCCTGCCGTGCAGCTGCTCCTGGCCGGGCCGGGGAGCCGTGCAGGTGCCTACGAGAGCCTGAGCTCCGGGCTCCGTTACTTTGGCCATGTGGTGAGCGCCCGTGATTGCCGGCTGCATGCGGAGGCCCTGGGGCTGGCTCGTTTCCCCGAGGGGCGCATCCCGGAGGTGCTGTGCGCCCATGTGCCCTGGAGCGCCTCGGAGACCGTGTCAGCGCTGGTGGTGTGTGGTCTGGGCGCCTACTCGGAGTGCCTGGCCGAGGGTGGCCCTGCCTTGGCCGTGAGCTACTTCTCCTGTGTTCACGGGGCCCGTGGGTACCAGCGCACCCGTGGGGCGGCGTTCCAGCGGCTTCTGGAGCTGGGGCATCTTCCGTGGCCCCCTTCTGCTGCCTGCTGTGTGCCGGAGCCCTCCGCGGTGGAGATGTCATCCCTGTTGGCGGTGTGGGCGCGTGTGGATGTGCAGCTGGCCCTCACCATGCCCGATCCCTTCGAGGCCTACTACCTGATCGCCCACTACATGTCCTTGCAGGGGTACCGCCGGGGCATGCTGCACTGGCCCCACCTGGTCCACCGGGCGGGCCACCCGGGCCCTGGGGCCAGCGGGGCCCCCGGCAGCGGCCCGTGAGCCCCGCGTCGCTGGCCTGCCCCCCCCGGCGTGGTGCCCCCGTGTGGGCTCCCGCCCCGGCCCGGGGGGGGGCCCTGGTCCCCGCTGGCCGCTCCCGACCTGCGGACCCCACCTCGGTGAGCTCCCGCCCGCCTCGCTGCTTGCTGCTGCCCCTGGCCGTGGTCCTGGGCCCCCTCCATCCCCGTGACTCCGTGGGTGCTGCCTGAGCGTCGCTGGTGCTGCGGAGGAGCACCGCTGGACCCGGCTGCCCTGCCTGTGCCAGCCTTTGACTGTGGGGCCCCCTTCCTCCTCCTCCTGGCGCCCCTCCGCCGGCCTCGCTGTGCTTTGGGGGCCCCCAACGTGCCTTGCTCCGGGGGTCCGCCCCCCCCCCCCGAGACTGCCTCTGTTCCTGTGGGGGCACCTCCTTGGACTGGACTGGACTGGGGTGGTGTGGGGGTGGGGGTTGCTGCTGTCTGTGCCTTGCCCCGTGGTGGTGCCCCCCCCCCCCTGCCGGTGTTCCGGGTGGGGTTTTCCGGGCGCCCCTTCCCGGCCTTTCCCTGGTGTGTGTGTGTGTGTGTGTGTGTGTGTGTGTGTGTGCCCGGGCGTGTGGCCGTGCATTGTGCCCCGCTGCGGGACCGCTGTGTGAGCCGGCTGTCAGCCTGTTCTCGCTCTTCCCCCCTCCCTTCCCGTTTCCCTTGTGTGGGCGTTCCCTTGTGTGCCTTGTGGCTTCGTTTGCCCTCAGTCGGCCATGTCTGTGTCCCGCCCCTGCCCGGTGCCTTGTGGGGGTTTAGCGCCCGCCGGGGGTTCGGCTGCACGTCTGTTGTGCTGCCACGGGCCGTGATGGTGCGGCCCGGTTCCGGGCCGTGGTCCCGTTCCCGGCACGTCTGTTTGGGTCGTTTTCCAACCCCCGGGCGTGGTTGCGCTGTTCGCCCCCCCTGGTGGTTCGCTGTGGTGAACCGGCCGCCCGTAACGTCTGAAAGTACCCTATGTTGACCAATTTGTTACTGATGATTTTTCTCAAGTGGCTGCAATAGCCTTATCAGATTAACAAGCTAAAACCCACTTAGGAGATGCTCTGCATCGCAGTTAGTTATCCTATGAATGTAGATAATGCTAACTCCTCACACATGAGCCACATGGATTCCCGAGAATCCGCCTGCAGAAGGCACCCCTACTTTTAGTTTTAGCTTACAAAACCTCCTTTGTTTTCAGGGGGGGGGGTTTGTAAATTATCCTACTGTTTTCATTTTTTTTAAAATGTAATTTAATTTTTAAAAAAACACTGCACATCTGCAAAATGGTCACTGGGCCATTCTGCGTAAGCGTGGTCCTTTCCCAATGGCACCACCATTGCCAGCACCATTTTGGAAAAGGGGACACATGCACAGTAGGGCCCCGATGGCCCTTTTCTGCAAGCGCAGTGATTTTTTCAATTTTTTTTATTTTTAAAACAAAAATGGATGAAAGCAAATGACAGTCGTTTGCTTATTTATCCGTGTTTGTAACATTCGTTATGAAAACAAATGGGGCTCCATTCGTTTTCATAACTAATACAAAACATTATGGCTCCACATCCCCTACCTGCAATTATGATATGGTTGAGTCACTGTTTGCAGCTCCGTAGCATTTAGCAGGTACTATAAGAGTAGGTGAACCGGTTCAGCTAGACTTAGACTTGATCTAAATTTTCACCTGCACCCAAGCTCATCCTTTCTGTGGTTCAAAGAAGTTCATTTCATTATTTTTGTCTCCTTCTGCACTTCCTGATTTCAACTGAGACAGGAAATGGAAGTATAAAACCTCACAAGAGAAGCTATTTTGATGTCACTGTATTTCCCACCTACCCAGGAAGTATTGAAATATCCATCCTCATGTGAATACTGACCTGCCTTCTAAGCCAAGCAAATCCAGATGCAGTATTGCTATCACCAAGTGTTCAAAAATCAGGAGTTTGACCCCACCCCACCCCCACACCAAATTATGTTATCTCTAAAATCATGAGATTTTTTTTTTTTTAATTGTGACGTTCTATTTGGCTTTTAAATTTTGACTCTCGAGGACACATGCAAATCACATTTTTAGACTTTCTTCCAAATTAGGAGGGTTAGGATCTGACCATTATTTTCAAATTGAAGTTTTGTTATTCCTGTGGGGTTCTCTCACACACTGGGTGTGTAAACACATGGATAGCAGCTCCACTTCTGCCCCTGCCAGCCCGCTTCACCCCTGGGTTGGCCAGTCCACATAAAAGGGTGCCCGCCAGATGTAAAAGTGGAACAGGTTTATTTTTATTTATTTATTTTATAAATGTTTACCCCGCCCCTCCTGCCATGCAGCTCGGGGTGGCTTCCAAGCATTAAAATACAATAAAGTCAATTTAAAAATTATCATAAATATTATAAAATATTAAAACAGGGCTAAGATACAAACTAAAAACCAAAAATAGGTGGGGGAACTAAAACCCCCTTTGGGGGCAGCCCCATCGGAACCACTCCGGAACGTCCCGGAGCATGCTGGCCAAACCCAGGGAAACAGGCGAACATGGAGCTACTGTCCGTCTGTTGGGCAGATGCATGCTGCAGCTCCATGCCCAGCTGTCCTTTCCCCCATTCAGCACTATGGAGTTGCAAGCACCAGCCTAGACCATTGGGTGAATGCCCACAACTCCATGGTGCAGGGGGGGGGAGGGAATTGCCACATGGGTGGACTGTCGTCTGGTGAAACTGTCTGTCCCTCTGTTGCAGACCCAGGCAGGGCTGGAAGTGGGGTGTGGGCTCCGCATCTGTCTAACACCCATTATGTAAACCACATAGCTGTGGTCCCAAACCTGTGTTTAAGTGTGTTCATATGGACACACACACACACACACACACACACGGGTCTGACTATACGAGTCATATCTAAATTATAAATCTCATTTATAAATCTCATATATCTAAATTCAGAAAATAACTCTTTGATAAGCTGGCAAACCTTCCACATTTATGGTTCCTATACAGCCAATGTAACATGTGAGATAGTCTCCCTGCAGTTGTTTAATACATTAATTAATGGTGTTGTTTAATATATTCATTAATGACCTGGAAAGGGGAGTAAAGAGGGAGGTGATCAGATTTGCACATGACACAAAGTTATTCAAGGTACATAAAAATTCGAGCGGATTTTGAGGAATTACAGGAGGATCTTGGGAAACTGGGAGACTGGTCAACTAAATGGCAGATTTAAGTTAATGTTGACAAGTGCAAAGTGATGCACATAGGGGAAAATCATCCAAACTATATGTATACAATACTGGGTTCTAAATTAGGGGTTTCCACTCGGGAAAAGGATCTTGGAGTCATTGTGGATGATATACTGAAATCCTCAGTTCAGTGTGCAGCAACTTTAAGTAAGACACCAAAGATAGCTAGACTCTCTGCAAAATCACAAGACCTGGCAACACTGCAGATAGATGGGCATTTGGCTGAGCTAAAGTTTCTTGAGGTTTGCCCACCACAAACTGTGAATTGTGGCAAATCTCTCCAGTTGACTCAAGCCAGGAAAGTCATGTTTGCTTCATACTTTTCAACAGAACCCTGCTTGCTTTCTCATGAGTGTATTCTAAATTGCCAAAATGAAAGAAATCTGGAGTGAAATGAAAGGAAGTGTGTTTATTCTTTAAATTTACAACCACAATAAATTCTCCTATGGCAGTACGTTTCACCCCCATTTAATACAGGGAGTAATGGATATTTTATTAATGCAGCTTTGCCGTGAGCAATTGATTGCTTAAGTATGACGTAGAAGATGGAAGCACACAAAAAAGTCATGGCAAGAAAGTACAGAAATAATTAAACGCTAGGAGTGATGTATGTTTCTAGATTGGTTTCAGTAGCATAGCAGTTAAGCTGAAATAGAATGGCTTGCATCTTCCATGCAGAACCACTGGCTTTGAAGAGCAGTTTTATGTTTCTTACTGCTTTCCTTGTTTTTTAAGCTTATGCACACCTAAAGGAATCCTGTGCACTGCTTTGTAGTTTATCTTTTGTCCAGACCGTTTTTTGTTTTGTTTTGTTTTTTGCCTTTGTATATTTCTGTTTCCGTGGATAATATTTTTCTTGCTGGAGGAAGGTAAAGGGTGTATGCAGAGAACTGTTTCCTCTAGGTCCTAGTGCACTTCCTATGTCAACCTCTGGCTGGCCTCTCAGCCATGAGAAAAAAGGCAGATGAGCTGTGATTTCACAATAGAAAAGTGGAAGCGCTGTGTTTTCTTTCTGTTGCTGTTTTCCAGCCCTGGCTGGCTTTTGCTACTTCAGTGTAAGCATGCATCTTTTAAAAAATTCAAAGCTCCAACAACTAGAAAGCACTAGAAAGAAAACCAAGTGTTCCTATTTAGTTACTGGTATGAATAATAAATGTAAATATGTCACTGCAGAAGCCTTCAGATGTGAACTGAGGGGTAGAAATATCACATATCCAACACTAGCTTGTGAATAGCGGCCTGTGAGTGTTCAGACATAATGGGTGTTTTCAGACAAACAAGTCTCCTGGGGTCGGGGTCCGTGGCTGCCGCGTGGCTCTGCCATGGGGCACTCATGTGGAGGACATGGGGAACTAAACAAGCAAGCAGTTCCCAGCATGGCTACCATGGCCACAGGCCTCCGCACATTTGGCTTGCCCTGCATGGTTCACTCTGGATTTCCCGGCATAGCTCCCTGAGTGGCTGAGAGTGGGTGCATCAGCTGCTCCACTTGCAGATAGGCAGTCAGGTCTATGGCTCCTGGGTCACCATGCAGGGTGGTATCTCATCTGAAAACACCCAATGTGTGTGGTAGTGAGGAATAGACCTAATACTACTTTGGGGGGTCATGGGCTAAGGTGTGGTATAGATCACAGTACAGACCTACCACATACGAACATAAGAAGTGCTATGTAGGATCGGACCAATGGTCCATCCAACCCAGAATTCTGCCTCCAACAGTGGCCAATTTCAGTTGCATCAGAGAAGTAAACACAGATGGAGTGATTCATTCCCTGCTATTTATTTACTACCAGCTCCCAACAGTCAGAGAGGTTATTTATTTATTTATTTATTTACTCATTCAAAAATTTAATATCCTGTCCCCTCCTGCCTAGGCAGCCCGGGGCAGAGTACAATATAAAACATACAATATAAATATAAAACCAATTAAAACAAAACTTCATACAGGTCTTAAAACCTCCACTCCACTCCAACCCCAACCCTCCCATTACCCACCCAGTGGAACTATCAAGTTTTACATTGATGCTTGAAGGAGGGGAGATCCAGGACCTGGCGGGCCTCTGCAAGGAGGGAGTTCCACAAACGAAGTGCAACAACTGAGAATTCCCTCTCCAATGTGGCCTCCCGCCAAATAAGGACCTCCAAAAGGGCACCCCCAGCCAACCGCAGAGACCACTCCAAAACCCAGAGGGTGAGGCGGTCTCATAGGTAGGTGGGGCTCAGACCATGTAGGGCTTTATAGGTACGTACGCAACAATACCTTGAATCAGGCCTGGAAGGCTATAGGCAGCCAGTGCAGTGAACAGAGCACCAGAGTTATATGCTCCTGGCAGCCCGTCCCTATATGGTGGCAGGCCGCTGCATTCTGCACCAGCTGCAGCCTCCAAACCATCACTAGGGGTAGCCCCGCATAGAGCGCGTTACAGTAATCAAGCCTTGAGGTGATGAAGGCATGGATGATGGTGGCAAGGTCACAGTCTGAGATATATGGCCGTAACTGTTGTACCAGATGTAATTTACAAAATGCGCTCCTCGCCACAACCCTCGCCTGGACATCCATGCAGAGCTGTGAGTCATGGGGCACACCCAGGTTGTGAACCTAAGGGACCAAGTCAGGGCAAACCCCCATCAATGATAGTGGCCTCTACTCCCTCAGCCCTCCCCATCAGCATCACCTCCATCTTGTTGGGATTCAACTTCAGGCGGCTCGCCCTCATCCAGTCCCCCACAGCTGTCAGACACCAAGTAAGCAACAAGAGTTCCGGGCCTGAGTCTGCTGAAAACGAGAGGTAGATTTGGGTGTCGTCAGTATATTAATGATATCGCACTCCAAATCTTCTCACAACATCGCCCAAAGGCTGCATATACATGTTGAACAGGAGAGGGGACAGAATAGAACCCTGCAGGGCCTCACACGTGAGATCCCAGGGAGAACAAGTACAGTCTCCCAGGACCACACGGTGAGTTCTTCTGGCCAGAAATGAGTGAAACCATTCAAGAACAATCCCGCCCACCCCGGCATGGTCCCACAGATGAATCACCAACATCTCATGGTCAACGGTATCAAAAGCAGCCAATAGGGCCAACAGGACCAAAAGGGTCGACTGTCCCTGATCTAAAGCACGTGCAGGTCATCGACTAAGGTCGCAAGTGCAGTCTTGGTGCCATACTGCAGATGAACATACATACCCTGGTTATCTCCTGCAACCATCTCAACTAATGGATAGTCATGTATGGACCTATCTTCTAAGAACTTATCCAATCATTTTTTATAAACCCGTATTTTAAATGTATACTTAAATAAAGTATTTTTATAATACTTGGTCTTCAAATATTATCACTGCGTATTATCATCACATCTATTTGTGGCAAATTCCACTATCCCACCAGTCTTTAGGAATCCCACAAATATTTGTTGTTCAGAACTTCCTGGTTTTCTGTGCCTTCCTCTCATATTATTATTATTATTATTAACAAACATTTATATAGCACCAGCAGTGTACCTGGCACTTTACAAAGTAATAAAATAGACACGGTCCCTGCCCCTAGGGCTTACAATCTGAGAGACAGGAGCTGGG
>QEPC01001496.1:577893-646926 GCA_003113815.1 Sphenodon punctatus
AGGGGGCGGAAGCCGGATTGGAGAGGGTCCAGGGAGGAGTTGGCAGAGAGGAGGTCCAGACAGCGGGAGTAGACGACACGTTCCAGAAGTTTTGAGGCAAAGGGAAGGAGGGAGACTGGCCGGTAACCAGAGGGGTCTAGGGTGGGCTTTTTGAGGATGGGGGAGACAGTGGCATGCTTGAAAGCAGAGGGGAAGGAGCCTGTGGAAAGGGAGAGATTGATGACATGTAGAAGTGGGGGGGGTGACAGTGGGAGCAATAGAGGTCAGGAGGCAGGAGGGGATCGGGTCAAGGGGGCAGGTGGAGGGGTTGGATTAGGAGAGCAGAGTGGAGATTTCCTATTAGTTAAACTTGCAGGTCCTAGAAGAAGGATGAGGGAGGTGTAGTACCACTGCACTGAAGAATACATGGCTAGAGACAGCAAGACATGCCTGATTTGTTCTAAAATAATACCCAGGACTTACTTGACCCCACATCAGTTTCTAAATATGGATTTATCTGATGTTGCAGAGTGCAAGACTGGATGTAGGAAAAGAGGAACTCTGCCTACACACATTACAGGGGCAGCCCAAGGCTCAAGATTTATTGAATAATTTGGGGATAACATTCACTTTTGAAAAGCCTATAGTAAAGTAAGAGATATTTGAAGCTTCATAACTTGCTACTTGAGCATAGATAGAAAGAGAAGCTGTCAGGTCTGAAGAGGGGGAAAAATCCTGCCGCTAGACTTTGCAACTTTATCTGGACCCTGTTGTGAGGCAGTGAAAGTAGCTAGCTAGATGGGCAGTTATTTAAGGAATGGAGGAGCTTACGGCCACAACTGTTGTATCAGAAAGGTTAATTTACAGGGCAAGAGACAGGCTGACGGGTCCGCTGAAACATGGGATCCATTTCTAATCACAATGAAGGGTATATTAGATAAGGCCACAGGGGATCAGACATTTGTCCAGGGCAATAAGAATATGTGAGAAGAAATCAGGCCTAACTCAAGTCTCAGTAGCATTCAAGATTCAACCAAAATTGTGGCCATCCAAATTGGGTACAAAAGTATACAGAGTGCTAGCTTGTTAGAAACTTTAAAACAACTTGTATGGTTATTTTGTTGTGGATAAGAAATCACTTTCCATTTTCACTTATCTAAGTCAAACCAACTAGTCAGTGGCATTGCACCTAACTGGAAGTAAAATTTGGTCCATAAGTTGTGGAATACTGTACAGAATCCCTGTATTGCACACTATCTTGCATATGTAAAAGTGAGTGAGATGCTAACGCGTGTCCCCTTTTGAAATTAGGATGTACTCACCAAGCTTGACCCAAAACCCCTCACATGAATGGAAAGACATATATTGATGTTTAGGGGCTTTGAATCAGGGCCTACTTGAGACGTTGGGCCTTTTCGCACGGACGCCGCAGCGGGTGCGGGGGGAAGGGGGATACATCCGTGGGAACACCACAGCTGGTGGGTGTGGGTGCATGCACGCTCCCACGCTCCACCCACCTCCATCCATCGCCCATGCACAGAGCAACGGACTCCAATGGTGGATGCTCTGTGCATGGAAATGGGTGGAGGTGGGTAGGGGTCTGTGGGAACGCAACCCCACCCACCACCCACCTGCTGCGCCACCCACCCATCCCACCATGCACAGCAGCCGTATGGAAAGGGCCTTTAGCACACTGTTGCTAAAGCATAGGAAAGATATACCATTTGGATTGAACCAAACCTTAAATACTTTGTTTAGGGGAAATAGTATCCCCAGGCAATTCACATAAAGGAATTATGTGATCTAATTCCAAACTGAAACAAGGTGGATTTCAAAATCAACTACCAGCATTCTAGTAATTACTGACCTTGATTTCTTTGTGCCTTTTGTTATTTAACCTGTGGCAAAGGAGAAGCTCAGTAACACATACTGAGGGCTGAGCAGCCATCAAAGGCAGATTAGTAAGTATTAAATAACATTGTGTATGCTTTCCCCAGCTTTGTCTGAAGGGCATTGTTTCCTCATTCCTCTCTATAGAAGAATCAGGAGGCACTCTCCAAAGATACATAAAAAGTTTTAATGTAATATTAGCATGCCGTGAAACTGGGATGAGAGATATACAGACAGGAAAAAAATATGCTCAGACTAAGGGTGTTTTCATATGTGATGGTGACTCGCTTTACTCCTTTGACCCACGGGTCAGCATCACATCCAGTCCCGGCCTTCAGTTGTTAGCATGGGATAGATCCCAGCCATGGTGGCAGCTAGTGCAGGCTGTGACTCAGGATAGTCTCCGAGGAACAGCCCTCACTAGCTACCAACATGACCGGGATCCAGTCACTTGACCGGGGGTAAAGCGGTTCCATTTAAAAGTTTTAAAGTTTCACGTTTAATTTCACATTTAAAAGTTTTATGTAAAGTTTCAAGCTGAATGTTTGAAAGTCTGCTTTACTGGACACGTCCAGAGTGCCCACCAGGTCCGGGCGCCATGGCAGCCATTATTGGCCACCACGACTGCCCGTCAGGGAGTCAGGCTGCTGGGCGCAGTGCAGGGGTGGACACACATCCCACCAGCCAAGCCCCCATCATCTTAGTGGGGGCCAAGGCCGATCCTGGCCACATTGGCAGCCCATCTCCAGACCTAATAAATCCATGGTGGCAGCTAGCTTCCACCACATATGAAAACACCCAAAGTCTTCAAGTTAGAAACTTTTCAGTTTTTAATTATTTATGTTACCATTGTTGTCCACTTTCAATATCCAAGGTACTTTTTACAAGCCTTATCTAGCTTGCTCTCACAACAACCTTGTGAGGCAGGTCATTATTATCCTAATCTACAGATGGGGAACTGAAGCTGAGAGAAAGTGACTTGCCCAAGGCCACACAATGAGTTTATAGCCAAGACAGGATTTGAACTCTGGTTTTCCAGGTCAAAGACTAGTTCCTTATCCAGTAAACTATCAACTATACCAGCTCTGTTGTCTGAACACATCATAATCTTGATGAATGGGGTTGTGTTTTTTAAACTGATTTTATCTGTGTATTTTATGTTGTAAGCTGCCCCGAGATGCCATGGGCATGAGGGGGGGCGGCTAATAAATGTTTATAATAAATAAATAATATAATGAATAAATAATAATCTTAAGTATGTATACCTACAGAACAGTATTATCCACCTCATTTTACAATATTAGAAGGTAAGAGACTTTGTGAGTTGCCATGCAGGAATCATGCGGGAGATTATGAGGCTTCATTCAGACGTGGTTTAAAACAGCAGTTACAAGTGCGGGTGACTTGATGCGAAAGTGAAGAATGCACACGCAGATGACATCTGAAAAGGTGCTGCGCGCATGCTTGAGCTTGCCCGTGCGCTGACAGGCATGTTTTTTTTCAGGTCGGTAGAGCGCGCCTGTCAGTGCGCCGGCAAGCTAAAGCATGAACATGGTGCCTTTTCAGATGTCATCTGCGTGCGCATTCTTCACCTTCGCATCAAGCCGCCTGTGCTTGTAAGTGCTCTTTAAACCACGTCTGAATGAGGTCTAATTAAGAAAGAGAACCCTGATCCCCTATGTCCCATGCAAGCACCTTGGGTCATCCTTCTGACCTTGCTTCTTGTGAACATAAAGGAACATGGTTCATTTTATCGAAACCCTGTTTAAAAAAAATTAATTGAAGCCTGAAAATGACAGAATGATACAGCACTGTTCGATGTGGGGTGTGACACCCATTTTGGAGAAATAAGAGAGCATTTCATCCACAATTGACACAGAGAAGTCAATTGTGCATACTCTGACAAACAGTTGTGTCAAATTTGGAAACAGAGGACAAAATCTGCCTCCACTGAAGTTGATGGCAAAACTCCTATTGGTGTCAATGAGATAGGGATTTCATCCTAAATACATGAATTAAATCCTCAAAGCACTCCAGCAGCACAAACCTCAATAAAGCAAATGGTGCTTATGTCAGCAGAACACTCTGAGGATCTGAGCCGGAGTCTCAGCTCTTTCTTACATGGAGGTGTACTACTACCGGCCTAATGCACTAGGGTATTTGTTTTATGGATTAGGGAATAGGTGCTTTTGTAAGAATATTTGTTCTCTTCCATTTTACTCCAGCCGTGTCGCTTCCCACATTACCCAGAATGGGCCCTGCACCATAGGAAATTATATGGTTAGGAGGAACCCTGCAAAAAGCTCTTTCTGAAGTTCACCCCTGTCTCTCCTGATTGGAAGGCATTACTAGAAAGAAAGCAACGTGTGATTTCCAGTTCTTTCTCTGTTCCCTTAGACTACATGTGCTGGGCATGTAGGACTTATGGGAATTAGTAGCCCCTAAAACAAAGGATCCAAATGCTGGTATACATGAGACAGCCATATTGTGACGCTAGTATGGTAAACTGCCAGATCAACTGTCCTGAAGTATTTAGTCCATAGCATGATTGCTGTGTAGGTCCCAAATATGAGAGATCAAGGGACAAAGTAGTTGATATCTTTAATTGGACCAATCTCTGTTGGTGAGAGTATGAAAGCATCACAAAGCTGTTCCTCAGGCAAGAAGGAAGAAACAGTAGGTATCTTTTGTCTGAAACATTTAGGTCATCATGTTTACAGATACATAAGTGACACTGGCCTGATGTAGGCATTCTAAGACAGTGATCAATATTAAAGAACGGCTGAAATCTGTGGTGTTTTTGAAAGAACTTCTAGCACTTAGGAGAAGTGCCAGAAGTTTTGAAATATTACAGTCTAGAAAGAGAGAGGCCGGTTGCCATGTGGGTCCCAAAGATAAGAGAGGGAGACAAAGTAGTTCAGATGAGATCTTTTATTGGACCAATTTCTGTTGGTGAGAGTCTGCAAACTTTCAGGTGGCCTAAGGCCCTTCTTTGGGCATGTAACAAGTCAGAACTATAGACTGAGCAAATGCAGAATAGACATAAATATGAAGGCAATAACTTGGGAGAGAGCTATTAGAAAAAAACAATTTCAAATATTTAAAAACAATGAGGTTAGAAACCATTGATAATGGCGTTAAAATCCAAGAATTGACTGATAAATTTTAGGGATGGGTGAACAGAACTGAGTTCGGAAATTCGGTTTGGTTCGGTTCGAAAATCGAGTTTGGTTCGGAAGTTCGGTTCAGTCGACCGAACTATTCGAGTTCTGTCCGAATTCCGAACTTCTGAACACAGTTCGGAAATTCAAACCCCACTGAACTAAATGGAATATTATCTTATAGGGATGGGCGAACAGAACCAAGTTTGGAAATTCAGTTCGGTTCGAAAATCGAGTTTGGTTCGGAAGTTCGGTTCGGTCGACCGAACTGGTCGAGTTCGGTCCAAACTCCGAACTTCCGAACCGCATTGGCCCTCCCTAATAAATTTGTCTCCATATATTACAGTGTCTCCTTGTTCAGGAGTGTTAAGAGGCTGGCAAAAACTGAATTTATGCATCTCATGCTCTCATTTCTGTTGAAGTTTAGATTCCACAGACCAACTCTCAGCCTACCTGACACTGCCATTTTCCAGGTCAGAAACAGGTCTCCCATGGTAGGGCTGTAGTGTGCCTAAAGGTGGCAGATGGAATTTCCAGCAGACTAAAGAAAATGCCTTCTCAATTCCATCATCACAGCTCTGCTTATGTTTTGCGCTGAGGAATCGCAGATGCGGTGCCTACGTAACTTTCCTTTGCAAACATCCATCATTTTATCAAACACAGAAGAGCAATTCCCTGGTGTGGGTGAGTAAGAAAGCAGCCAAGACACTGCTCACTAGCAGCTCACAAACTGTTGTTCTATACAGGCCTCTCTCTGGGCTAATTAACTAACCAGGCGCAAACAAGAATATCAGTTGTCGCCACAAACATATCACCTTTTCCCTGATCTCTGATGCTGCCAGCCAACAGAAAGATAGCAACTCATATGGATTTCAAGTTTAATCTATGCCCAGAGTGTGTGATATAGTTAACCCTTTAGGAAATGCAGAACACCCATCTAACAACTTGTATAAAGGTTACTCTATATTATGACAGTACTTAGCCAAGACATTTTAAAAGCGCACTATTTTAGGAACAAAGCCACCTAAAAATCAGTGGGTTTTCCATGGTCTCTCTAGAAGGCCATGCGGGCTATTTCTGAATGGCTTCCATAGCAGCATGAGGTGAAATCATAGTAGAAATGTGGGCACAACTGCCCGATGTTATTGATTCCAGTCAACAAACCAGGCAGTGTAATCTGTCTGCTTTTGTTCCGTTCACTTGGTGGTGTGTTCTCATTAGCCCCCCATGGATAGTCAACCTGTCAGCAGGTCTGCACTCCAACTGCCTGACCTCTGGCTTCCACTCATTCTTCCACAAATTAATTTCCCAAATTGACAAATTAAAGTGCACAGTATGCCCGAGGTCACTAAATCACACTGGGTTCTGGTAAATGTCAACCGGCATAGGGGGGAAAGGAGGAAAATTGGGGGGGGGGGTGAAAAAGAAAAAGAAAATGCAATCATTTGAAGAGAAATTGGGGAGGAGAAGAATGACTGAAGATACAACTGTGGAAAAAATTCTGTTAACAATATTGACATCTCAGGAACAGAACCCGACTGTGGCAAAGCTAAAGCTCACAATGGAAGGCTGGCTTGGGAAGTGGGTATGATGATGCGGCTGATTTTGTCTTTGGAAACAAGAGGCCCTTTTTGTAAGTCTGAAATACAGGAGAAGAAAACATTCCTCTCACTTTCTATGTAGTTAGGGACTGACTGACTGACTGACTGAAAATTAAATAAGGTTGGTTGGCATAGATTCTGAGTCTCTCATTCAAGCTGTACATTACACTGTTAGGAGTCCTATCAGAATCAGTGAGACTGCTTGAAGAGTGAGGTGACATTCAGCAGTACAAAGCAGTCAGAACGTAAGACGTATAATGGGGGGACCCAGCCCAGTGTTCTGTCTCCAAAAGTGGCCAATCTCAGATTAAAAGAGAGCAATTATAGTGTAATCTATATGATGTCATTCACTCCTAGCTTCCAGCAGCGAAAGGTTTAGAGACACCATGAGCATGTGGTTGCATCCACTAACTACATAATGGATAGCATAGGCTAGAGTCAAGATTCTGCATACTGCAGTGCCCATCCCTTCATGCTTACCTCTTCTGAGGGCTGGCCTATAGCATCACTTACTCATGCACCTCCAAGACCACAGTCTGTGTAGCCTTCTTAATGGCATATAGAGGAGGATATTTTCTTCCTCACATTCCTTTATAGTTTATATAGACATGCAGTCAGACACATCTAACCCCAAAGAGCATTCTAGCTAACTTTTCATGGCGGGCTAATTTAATCATGAAACAGAACCTGTGACTGGCAGGGTAGCAGTACTTCTGGAAAGGATTTGGAAATTATAGAAGTCGATGGTAGACTTAACAGGAGTCAATAATACCATGCAGCAAGATGAATGCTATTGGGTTGTATTCATAGAAGTATTGTCTGTAAGAAGAGAAGCGATTGTTTCTTTCTACTCAACTTCGGTCAGGCCTCATTTGGAGCACTACCTCCAGTTTTGGGCAGCTCACTTTAAGAAGGATACTGAGCTGGAGAGGGCTCGGAGGAAGGCAGCTAAAATAAGAAAAAGAGGCTAGAGGGAAAGACCTAGGACGAGATGAAGTTGAAGGAACTGGAAAGTTTAGCCTAAAAAAGATTAAAGAGGCACATAAGTACAGTTTTCAAATACGTGAAAGCAAAATGATGCCCAACTGTTCTCTCTAGTCACTGAGGATAGGACTAGAGGTAATGAGATTAAATTAAAGGAGGAAAGATTTAGGCTAAACATTAGAAAGTTTTCTAATTACCAGGTCAGTTAGGCAGTGGAATAATTTGCCAAGGGAGGTCATGGAGGCCCCATCACCTTTAACAACAGGTTGAACAGACGTCTCTCAGGGGTGGAATAGGTACAGTGGATCCTGCTTAAATTGGCAAAGGGCTGGACTAGAAAACATTGGGATTCTTTCCAGCTGTATGATTCTATATATTTTGAACCATATACAAGTAGAACAGCAAGTAGAACAAAACATTGCAGCCTGCAGTCATTTAATGTGTTGTTATTTTTTTGAAACCAAGAAAAAAAATATTATTTTATATGTTGTTAAATTTTTGTGACCAATTCCACAGCACCTCTCACATCCAGCATTTCAGGTGACCAAATTTTCTCCTCCGGGGGTAACAAACCAATCACGTCAACAAAAATGTCTTAATGTTCCTTTTAAGACCACTAATTGATTCTGCTGCCCCCTGATATCCACTTGCAAGGCATTCCAGAGCCTAGGAACATTAACAAGCAAATGCTCTGGCACCAGCTGTCTTAAGCCTAAATCTAGTCTCCACCAAAAGGCTGGCATTAGATGGCTTCTCATTTTACATGTTTGCATTTTTACAACGACATTCCATAGTTTTGAAGCTACTGTAGAAGTTGGTCAAGGAGCAGATCTGGTGACCTAAAACTTGAGTCTTACTTCAGTCTCTTCCTTTCTGGGGTTGGGGGATGGGACGATGATGACAGAAAAATAATTATTTAATGTGATAGCATCTGTGCAAGCATCTGTGCAATGTAATGGATTTGATGCCATGATGCCTCTCACAAGATATATATGGGAATTAATGGAGTAATTTGACTCATTCTTCCAAACCCAAGACCCTGGGTTTGAGAAAGAAAATTAGGTGTGTTTAGCAAACATATGAGGTAACATCCTGATTAATACCACTTTAAGTGCTCCACTTTGCACCTAGTATAGACAAGGACAGTAGTGTTTAAAAACTTGTTAATTAGGGGTTAACCAGGAGCAGTGAACACATGACCCTTTTTGTTTACATTAGGTGTTAAGTAGTGGCTAAATCATGTCGATTAACACATGTAAGCTGACAATTTTGCTAAGCACAGCTCAATTTCTTAGTCTGGACAGTTCCCAAGAAGATGCTGAAAAATTATAGAGTGACTCAAGGATGCATTGTAATTTTTAAAAAATATTGCACTAACTTTTAGAAATACACTCACAGCCTCATTCATAGAACAACCACCTTCCCTGTAAATACACTGTGTTTTCTTTAATCTGTGTTTTGTTTTATCCCATAACAATTCATTCACACAACTGCTGATTCCCCCCTCTCCCTGGCTTCTCCCCTTCCAAAGGGAAATCATGACTTAATTCAAATAAAGGGCAAGAACATACTCCAGCCCGCGCACTTCGCTCCTCCTCTGTTCCTTCTCTCACCCTTCCACGCCTTCCCTGCTTCCCTAAGCGCCTTCGTCCCTTCTCACTTGCTGCCCCCCATGCCTGGAACTCCCTCCCTGTCCACATCCGCCTTGCCCCCTCCCTTCATACCTTCAAATCTCTCCTTAAAACTCACCTCTTTCGCTCTGCTCTGTCTGACTCTTTATCCTGCTGAGCCACTATTCCTATACCTACGATCTGTTTACCCTTATCCTTGCCACATGGACCTGCCTGCTGTCATTCTCATCGTAACCAAGCCAAGTACGTGCACTTGAGACCTCGCATCTTCATGAATGTTAGACCCCTTGTCTCTCCCTCTGTTCCCCTTCCTATGTCTCTCCCCCAGCTCCTGTCTCTCAGATTGTAAGCCCTAGGGGCAGGGACCGTGTCTATTTTATTACTTTGTAAAGTGGCAGGTACACTGCTGGTGCTATATAAATGTTTGTTAATAATAATAATAATAATAATAACAACATGCCTTCAGTACCTTCAGTAGAGCCAGAATTTCACTCCACTCTGAATTTGTCTGCAAGTTATCTGCCTTTGCTGCAGACTTTTGCAGTATGGTTTTGCATATTTTTGGTATGGTATCCCAAAAGAAGACACAAGGTAGATAGACAAGGGATCTTTTGAGTAGCTGATATGTAGTCAAGTTGTTAAAGAAACCCAAATGAAACTCTTAGTGCCACTATGGGTGTTTTTAGATAGACAGGCTACCCCAGTGCTGGCCGCACCAGACTGCTTCATCCCCAGGTGGCCCGACTGTTTAAAGATAGTCGACCAGATGTTGAAGCTCCTAGATGGACAGCTGCTCTGCTTTGGGCCAGCCAAACTGAGGGCACTGGACCACTTCCATTCAGTGTCAGCGGCACACGTGGCAAGCGAGGGCGCAGGGTCCCCAATCTGCCCCCGCAACCCCCGGACCGACCCAGCATCACACAGGGACAAAGAGCTTTCCCGAGCTCTCCTCCGGCAGCAGCAGCAGAGCCCCACCCTGGAGACATGCCTCCAGCCAGGCGTCGTCGGGCAGGACATTCCCCGGCACCACAAGAAGCACCCCCATGATCCCCGCAAACAGCAGCGGCAGGGCCAGGGGCTGTAGCCACACCCCCGAGAGGAATTAGCCAGGAGGGGCCTGTCCCCACAACCGCCCCTGACAGCAGCGGCGGAACTACAACCGGAGGCCACACCCCCAGCAGGGAAACGGCCTGTGGGAATTCCCCCGCCCCCGCGGCACCGCTCAGAGCAGCTGCGAGCTTGCATGAGGGTGGGGCTTAGGGAATAAGAACCAGCGCCACCTGGGGAACAGCACTGGTGATTAACAGAAACCGGCCCTCTGTGTGCAGCGTGAGCGTGAACTGAGAGTGATTTCAACCTGAATATTAACCGTGAATGTGGACCTTCCCCGGAGACCATCTTGCAAGTACCTGAGTGAGTGAATCAGCGAGAGCAGTGTGAGTGTGAGCGAGTGCCCTTCCTTCCCCCTTACCTGGAGTCCTTATTTTCGGAGGTGAGTGCCCTGTGTCCCTTCCCCCTTCCCCCCTCCTGTGGCCCTACACTCCCTAGGGTGAACAATCCCACTCCTCGCCCCCTTTGTGTTGTGCTGGGTGTAGTGAGAGCGTGTGGGGCAGCCTTGGGTTCGTGGCCAGCAGCGCCCTATGATGATAGGGGCTCGTTCTCTTTAATTAGAGGTGAGAGCCCAAACACTATCCTGATGGGCATTCTACTACCGGTCACTCCCTGCTCTGACCTCGATACCCCTTGGCAGTGTGCGTGTGCCCGCACCCCTTCCCCTACCCCGGTAACATTCAGCCATTGCCCCGGGCAACACCATAGCTTTGTGGATGCTCTCTAAACTGCAATTCTATAGTGTGGGGGGTGCCGTGTGGGCAGACCACAGCCCAGGGAACCCACCGGGACCATCTGATCCTGACCCAGGTGGGACTGGGAGCGGGTAGACACGGGGATGCACTCCTGGAGTAGCTTCCCTCCATCCTTCTGAAAACATCCTATGTAGGACTAAAATTTCATAATGACTTTAATTTTTAAAAAGTAGGCTTTGCTCCATGGTTTGTGAGTGTTCCTCTCTGCCAAGCACATAATCTACATTTTAAAGTAAATACACAGGGAGAATAACAAAAATCCAAGTGCCCACAGGAGGGGCTTATATCCTGATCTCATTTGAACCAGCATAAATCTGAACACCCCGGATTACTCCAGTTTTGCAGGAGTCTAAACATGCTCTGAATTTTGCCCTTTACATGTATAACACTAACAGACTGCAGTTATTCAGTCTCCAACTTATTTCATGCATGGGATAAGCTATTTTCAGTTATAAACTGTTAAAAAAACAAAAAAGCTAAGCCAAAACAGTAAAAAGAAAGAGAACACAATTATAACAATAAAAAAGATCTGTACTTCGTGTAATCAAGAGAAGTTCTCAGTCTCACTTGCACAGTCATGGAAATCAACCCTAGGTCAGAGATATTATGCTTCAGATCGTATAACCCTCGTGCTCTTTCCTTTTTAAATCTTTTGGTCTCCCTTTAGAGCCTACCAATTAAGTGAGGATCAAGCTGACATATTACAGGCTCAGTTTTCTTTCTGAAATGTCTAGTCATCCAGGAAGAAGTGGATTGGACATGGACCGGAGGGAAATATTATAGAAAATACCATATTTGGATCTGCAGATTGTCACTGTGAGATACAATACTAACAAACCATGAATATGTTGCTATGTAGAGGGCAAGGACATTGATGTAAAATGGAGGCGAGGCACTCCCCACTGAAGACAATGTGGCTTTGCCGATTTGCACTAGCTGAGGCTTCAGCTCTCTTTTTAAAGGCTCTACAAATACTTTATTAATATGAACTACGTTGTAGGTGCAGTCAGCTAATATATCTATTTATCAGTGTTGTCTTTCCTATGAATTTTCATAGTTCTGAGCTCAGCTGAGTTACCCCAGATTTACTGTTAGAACGGACATCTCAATCTGCTGCATATCTACAGGAATTAGAACTGTACACACAGTTTGTTTCCAATGTGTACAGTGTAAAAAAAGCTTATAAAACTTCAAATATGTGATCACTGATGTCAATCAATAAATCAATAAATCACTTTATTTAGCAATTAGCCTTTCATACAATTAAAACATAAATAAATACAGATATTAAATAACATAAATATCAAACATCAGTATCATTGATAATATCAAAATAATAACTTCCTTTGATGGAAACATTTTAAAAAGTGAATGTAGCTATTGCTTTTTTAACTCACAGATCTTTAGATGCTAATAGGATATCCAATTTTTGTACTGTGGGGAGGCATTTTTTCCCCGCTAGCAAAGGGGTAGTCCATTTCAGTCTCAGTTCCTGATAGAGGGGTCAGGAGAGAAGGACATATGGATCAAGTCCTCCACCTGACACAAAACACAAGAGCATAAGTGGTAAACATAAGGTATCCCAGCAAAACATCCTCTTAAATTAGCAGGATCAAAAAAAGTAGCAGAGTAAAGGAGTGTCTTCATGACAAGCTATATCCAGCACCCTTGCTTAATTAAGCTGATTAAAAATGCTGATGAAAGCATATAAAAAGTGCCGTCTCAGACAAAATTCCTAATGAAGCAGCCACTGTAGGTATCCCATGCTTCAGTCCACACCGAGTCTTTATACATAAATACTTGTAAATAACCATTATATGGGTTACTCATATTAATCCAGCAATGGCAACAGGCTCCACACAAAAGTGTACCTTAGTGGACAAGGTGGTGAACTTGGCCATAGGAGACCAGGATCCAAGTCCCATCTTAACCATGAACTCATTGAGTGGTCTTGAGCAAGTCATTTCTCTCTCAAACTCAGTTTTCCTTCTATAAAATGCTAGGAATAATAATGATGGGGTTCCTGTGAGGGAAAACTATCTAAAGATTATAAAGTACTCTGAACATTATTTAGCTATAATAAAATATAATAATAATAATAATAATAATAATAATAATAATAGTATGTAAAGTGAGTTGATAGCTTCAGTCTCAGTCATAGTAGAGAAAGCAAAACCACCGGTAGCCCTCTTTCCTCCCCCTTGCAAATCCCAGCCCTAGGATTGTAATGCATTGGGAGAGGGCATTTCTATTCCCTGCCAACTAGCTGATTGGTGGAGAATAGGACTGCAAGCCCCTGGGACTGTTAATGCAGTCAGGCGCATGGTCATGCTCACCACTCAGATCAATGGGAAACAGGAGCTTTTGCCTGTCCTTCAGGGGGCAGCACCAAGAAAGACATAGAATATCTGAACACTGCCTCCTAGAGGACTACTGCTCTGGACCTGATGTCCACACTGCCAATATGCAGCCTTCGACCTGCCACCTCTCCCTGGTTCCTGCTTCCTTGCTCCAGTCCGTCTTCTGATTCAGCTCTGACACCCCAGCTACAGACTTAGTGCAACTTCCTGACCACATCAGTCTTCAGTTTGTCCTTTGGCTTCTCACATATTCATGTTTCCTAGCTCTTGACCCAGTCCAGCTCCTGAACCCTGGCTATGGTTTGTCCCGTGGCTCCTGAAAACATCCTGATTCTCGACCTGACTTGGCTTCCAACTCTGTGAGTCTGACCTGGATCGCTGACCCATCCAGACCTTCTATGCAGGTTGATCACTGGCAAGTACTAAATCCAGGGACCTGGATTCACTGCACTTTCCCCATTTCTGCCAATGGGAAGAACTAGGGCTGAAACGAAGCCTTTGGAAAACTTCAGAATTTACTAAATATTAAGATATTCGGTTTGGAAAGGCCAAATTCCAAAGTTCTGAGGACCAAGACTGTTATTCAGAAAACTTTGGAAACCTCTGCATGTGTGGGGGTCTGGTGGACAGTTGAGCCTCTTCTGGAAATGAAACTTAGTGCCATATTTGGTAGGAGAGGGGTATGGGAGGGGACAATTTAGTGATGGTAAGTAGGGATGTGCAAACAGAATGGAGTTCAGATGTTCGGCCGTTCAGCCTGAAAACTTAGTTCGGGCTTGTGGGTTCGGTCCCGCGGAGTTCGGACCCCCTCCAAACATTTGGAAAATTCGGCCACCTAGAGGCTTGGAGCACTCCAGGGGTGCCCATTGGGGCATGGCAGGCCATCGGAGACACAGCAGCAGCAGCAGCAGAGACCAGGGGGGCTTGGCAACCCGGGTTGCCCGGACAAGCAGGCTCAGCACTTGGCCCCTGGGGGTGCCCGTGGGAACATGGCTGGCCATCTGAGACCCAGTGACAGCAGCAGCAGCAGAGGCCAGGAAGGCTTGGGGGTTGGTGGCTGGCCTGGCACCCCTACTTGGCTGGGCACTGCAGGCTGCCAGGCATCGGCAGAGCAGTGGCAGAGGCCCGGACAGGGCTTGGTGGCTGGCACCCCTACTTGGCTGGGCATTGCAGGCTGCCAGGCATCAGCAGAGCAACAGCAGAGACCTGGTCATGGCTTGGTGGCTGGCACCCCTGGATTTTTGCCGAGCGCTCTGTGCGTGGCCATGAGTGGGTGCTCTGTGGTATGGTACCTGCCAACGATGTGTTATGCGGTATGGCCAGTACAGCACCCCTACTTGGCCAGGCATTGCAGGCTGGCATCGTATTCGAATGATCTCAAGAAGCTCTACTGTAAATTGGACAAGCCTTGCCTGGTGGTGAATCTCTTGGACACCCAGACCCCACCCACCAGCGCACTCATCTGAGCTATGCCCATCTACAAGAGCAAGAAGCAAATGGCTGGCATGCAGTACCAGCACCAGCAGCAGCAGACATTGGATTTCCAGGGCACAGAGCCCATGACACAGCACAGGCAGCATTAGCAGAGGCAGGAGCAATGGACATTCGATTGCCGGGGCACATTACCTGTGGCACAGCAGTGGCAGCCTCAGCAGCAGCAGAAATTAGATTGCCTAGCCACAGTACCCATGGTACAGCAGTGGCAGCAGCAGCGTACATTGGATTTCCAGGACACAATAACTGCAGCTGGTACCCATAATTGACCAGGCATTGCAGGCTGCCAGACATCGGTGAAGCAGGAGCAAAGGCCCGGCCAGGGCTTGGTGGATGGCACCCCTACTTGGCCGGGCATTGCAGGCTTGCATCCTACTCACTGGATCTCAACAAGTTCTTCTGCAAATTGGTCAAGCCTTGCCAGACATCGGTGGAGCAGCGGCAGAGGCCCGGCCAGGGCTTGGTGGCTGGCACCCCTACTTGGCTGAGCATTGCAGGCTGCCAGGCATCGGCAGAGGCCTGGCAAGGGCTTGGTGGTTGGCACCCCTGAGGCAGGATTTGAGCTTTGCCCACAGGGTGGGCAGACAGGCACTTTGGCATGAGCAGAAGGCAGGTTGAGGCAGGGTTCGAGCTTGGCAACCAGGGTGGGCACACAGGCATCATGGCATGAGAGGCAGTAGGGAAGGCATGCTGGGACCTTGGCAGATGCGCGAACACAGTTCGAAAGTTCAGGATTCGGCCCAAACTCAGCCAGTTCGGACGGCTGAACAGAATTCCCAAAACACCGAACAGTTCGGGCACATTCGGGTGCGTTCAGATGAGTTCAGACGGAAAAAAAACTGGCTGGCAGGCCCGGGGGGGTGGGCAGCTGAGGAGGTGTGGAGAGGCTTGGACTAGCAGCCAGCCTGCCCAATCACCATCCCTCTTTTCCTCAGACCACTAGCTTGGCAGTCTGTGATTGGCCACGGGCTAGGCTGCACAGAACCAATGAGGCTTGTGGTAAGGCAGGCGCAGGAAGTAACAAAAGTCACTGCCCTCCGCCCCTTCCATATCATTCTGAGCTAGCCACTGATCCTGTCAGCAGGCATTCTCAGAACTCTCCCTCTCCCAGCAGTTTGTGTTCCTCCCAATCCATTGCCATCCTCCTCCTATTTCACCCATTTCCACACATTTATCTCCATAGTTTCATTTATTTAGATTAGATTAGATTAGATTAGATTAGATTAGATTTAGGTGTTATACCCGGCATCAAGAAGCAGCCACTCCAGCCCCAGGTCCCACCATCCGGATTCTGGGGCTTACATTACAGGCAGGGAGGGCTTCCCATCCATTTCGTCCAGAAGCCTCTGCTCTAGTCCTAGCACCCACCATCAGGGTTCTGGGGGTGTCATTCTGCTCAAGGGGAGCTGTCATTCCATGGCATCAAGAAGCAGCCACTCCAGCCCCAAGCCTCAGGCAGGGAGGACTGTCCATTCACATCATCCAGAAGCTGCCACTCCAGCCCCAAGACCCACCATCAGGGTTCTGGGGCTGTCATTCTGCTTACAGGGAGCTCTCATTCCATGTCATCAAGAAACAGCCCACCACTCCAGGCCCAGGTCCCACCATCAGGGTTCTGGGGCCTACATTACAGGCAGGGAGGGCTGTCATTCCATTTCATCCAGAAGCTGCCACTCTAGGCCCAGGACCCACCATCAGGGTTCTGGGGCCATCATTTCACTCATGGGGAGCTGTCGTTCAACGGAATCAAGAAGCAGTCACTCCAGCCCCAGGACTCACCATCAGGGTTCTGGGGTCTACGTTACAGTTAAGGGTAGCCATCATTCCACGGCATCAAGAAACAGCCACTCTAGTCCCAGGACCCACCATCAGGGTTCTGGGGCCGTCATTCTGCTCACAGAGAGCTGTCATTCCACGGCATCAAGAAACAGACAGCCACTCCAGCCCCAGGACCCACCGTCAGGGCTTTGGGGCCTATGTTACAGGCACAGGGGGGCTGTCCATCCACATCATCCAGAATCTGCCACTCCTGTCCCAGGACCCACCATTGGGGTTATGGGGCCATCATTCCGCCAACACACGTGGAGGGTCCTTATTCATTTACAGCATGGCCCAGGGAGAGCCGGCTCTGCTGATGTTGGACACAGACAGCGATTCAGACTTAGAGGAGGTATCCAGCATCATAAAATATTACTTCTCAGTCTCCTCACTTCAGAGGCAGCCAGCCACTCCAGTCCCAGGACCCACCATCAGGGTTCTGGGGCCTACATTACAGACACAGGGGGCTGTCCATCCATGTCATCTAGAAGCTGCCACTCTAGTTCCAGGACCCACATTAAGGGTTCTGGGGCCATCATTCCGCTCACAGAGAGCTGTCATTCCACAGCATCAAGAAACAGGAAGCCACTCCTGTCCCACGACCCACCATCAGGGTTCTGGGGTCTACGTTCCAGGCTGGGAAGAGGTCCACCCAGGGCTTGGTGGCTGGCATGGCACCTATACGGGGCCAGGCATTGCAGGCTGGCATCCTACTCACCAGATCTCAACCAACTCTTCTGCAAATTGGTCAAGTAGCCTTGTCCGGTGGTGATTCACGTGGCCAAGCAGCCACCGCCTGCTGTGATGGTGACTAGAAATGGAGAACCCAGCCAGCACAGAGTGAGCAGAACTGGAGGCTTGCCAGCCTGCAATGCCCGGTCAAGTAGAGGTGCCAGGCCAGCCACAGAGCCCCAAGCCTTCTCGGCTTCTGCTGCTGCTGCTGCCACTGGGTCTCAGACGGCCAGCCCCAGTGCCATAGGCACCCCCAGGGGCCAAGCGCTGAGCCTGTCTGCCCAGGCAACCCAGGGTGCCAAGCACCAAGCCTTCCTGGTCTCTGCTGCTGCTGCTGGGTCTCCGATGGCCTACCATGCTGCCATGGGCACCCCCAGGGGCTAAGCTCCGAGCCTGCCTGCCCAGGCAACCCGGGGTGACAAGTGCCAAGCCTTCCCGGTCTCTGCTGATGCATCTCCAATGGCCTGCCATGCTGCCACGGGCACCCCTGGGGGTCCCTGGAGCACCCCAAGCCTCCCGGCCAGTCTGAACTCCACTGAATGTTTGGCACAACCGAATTCCGCCGGACCAAACCCCCCCGAACCCAAACTAGGCTTTTGGGCCAAACAGCCGAACCCCATTCTGTTCGCACATCCCTGCTTGGAAGGGCACTCAGATAGACTGGTGAAGACTGTGCAGCATGACAGAGAGCCAGTCAGATAGGCACGCCAAAATCATCTAGCCAGAGGCCGGCTGGCAGGCTTACAGCTTCCCAATGTTACACTGCATCATGAGGTCAGTGAGATAAGCCGGCCGAGGCTGTCTAGTGAGAGTGGGGGGGGGAGGGGCAGGCACCGGGCATTGGGAGGGAGGGACAGCACCTCAGCAGCAGCAGTCCAGAATGAGGAGGAACCCCGTCCCAAGACTGCCCCTGGCATGGGATGGCGTGTGCCATTGCACCATCAATCCATATCAGGGAATCCCAGCAGTGGAAGGTTCACCTTAATGAACAGCAACTGCTCCACCAACTTGGCCCCCAGTCGCAGGTGGTGCGGCGAGCAAATATCCCGCCATAGAGAACACCCGCTCGCTGGGGAAACTGGTTGGTGGGCAGGACAAGAGACCCTTGGCCACTTTGGACAGCGCCGACCACACGTTGGTCTTGCCGTCCCAGTAGGTCGAGGGATCGCTGCTGGAATCAATGCATGACTCCTCCTCCAGGTAGCTCTCCACTGCTGCTGAGGCACTGTTGTACTCACTCACGTAACTGTCCTGTGCACGGGCCCATGCTTGCCAGAGTGGCCTGCACATATGAGCTGCTGCTGCTGCTGCTCAGCCTGCTGCTGGTGCTGCTAGGGCTGGGGGCAGGGATAGACCCACCAGCTGAAAGGGGTGGCTGCTCCCACTCCCACCATCCCCAAGGGCGTCCTGCTGCTGCTGCCTCGCACTCTCCAGAGCCCGCTCTGCCTGCCGGACCCTCTCCACCAGCTCTATGGTCTTCCAGTGATCATAGAGCTGTGTCTGGCGTGTCATGCTGTCCTTGACTCTGGGGTCCAGCATGGTTGCCAACACATATTCCTCCCGCTGCAGGAGCTCATCAAACTACACCTTCAGCCCTGCCTTCAGCTGCCACAACAGGTCAACTTCCTCAGCCACCAGCTTCTTGCCCTGAGGGCCACAATCCCACCCCTGGAGAATCTCATCCAGCCTCCTGAGGAGACTCTGGGCCAGAGGACTCACCTGGCTGATGGTGGCCATGGAGGAGTTGATGGTATCCATCTCAGCACAAAGACAGTGTGAGCCAGGAGCTCCCATTCTGCCCCATTGTACCCTGAAGGTACCCTGCTGTTCATCATCAGTTGCACCTGATGCAAGGCCGCTTTCTGCTCGAGAAGCCACTTGAGCATCAGGAATGTCGAATTCCACCTGGTGGTCACATCCTGCACCAGCTGGCGCACTGGGGAGCCTTGCTCTGCCTGCTTCGCCCAGAGGAGGTCACTGCCCTTCACGCTCCAGTTAAAGAAACCAGTCAGCTTCCTCCCCCGTTCGATCAGGGAGCTAAGGATGCCTGCTCCAATCCCCTTCTCCCCCAAGCCCAGAGCATCCCTGACCACCCCGTGAATGGTGTGTGCAGCACAAGGGATGCTGGTGAAGCCCTGCTCGTGGACTGCCCTCAATATGTTGTCCGTGTTGTCGCTCACCATGCACCCCTTGGTGAAGGACACACCTGGCATGACCCACTCCCTCACCATGGCAGTCAGGGCTGACTCAATGTTCCGAGCAGTGTGGGGACCATCCATGACTTCCTCCTGAAGCAGGGCCCACCTATACCCTGCTTCAGAACCCCTCCAACCACTCCCAAATACTGCCTCCGGGTCCTGCCACCAGTGTGCTGTCACTGCCGGGTAGGCATGCTGTGCGTTCCTGCTCGACCACAGGTTGGTGGTGAAGTGGACAGTGGCACCCCGCCCCTGCCAGCTGCTCCCTCATCCACTCCATTAAAGCCTGGTACAAGGCTGGCACCACCTGCCAACTCAGGGTGGTGCGCGAGGGCAGCTTAAACTGTGGGGGCCAGGAAGCCAATCAGGCACCTAAAACCTATGTCCCCGACCACCAAGAAGGACTGCCCATTGAGTGCCATCATTTTTCCCAACATGCGCATGGCTTTCAGTTGAAAGCCACGCCGCCCTCCACATCCGGCAGCTGCCAATGGACTTGGCAACTGCCCCCACCCCAGCTCCTCCATGGTGCACTGACGCTTCTGGGCCTCAACTGGCTGCTGCTGCTGCTCTTCCCCCCTAGCAGCAATACCGCTCTGCTGCTAGAGGTAGCTGTTCAAGGAGGACACTTGCCCGCTGATGGAGGCGGACGACTGGCCACTACAGTTGGGAACCCGCTGGTGTCCACTGCCCCTGCCTGCCTGCTTAACATTACAGTGCTCTGGCATGCCTTGAGGTGCCGTGCCATGGCAGTTGTGCAAAGGTTGGTGAGCACCTGTCCACACTTCACCACCTTCTGGCACAAACTACACTGCACCTCCCTGGGATCATACACCCGTACCAACTTAAAATGCGACCAGACGGAGGATTTTTTGTCCCCTCCTGCCTTCTGGCCCGCACCGGGTGATGCACCACTGACAGCGCTGATGGGAGGGGCAGAACATGGTGGCGACACAGCTCTCGGAGGGACAGCCATCGCCTCAGCACCAGACATCTCCTCAGCAGGACTAGTGTCTGCCTCGCTGTCCCGAATCTGAGATATGTCCCACAAAGGGGAGTACTGGGACCCTGAGACTGATCGACTGCCCATGCTGCTCCCACTCTCCCTGTGCTCCCTATAGCTGNGCAGCAGTCCAGAATGAGGAGGAACCCCGTCCCAAGACTGCCCCTGGCATGGGATGGCGTGTGCCATTGCACCATCAATCCATATCAGGGAATCCCAGCAGTGGAAGGTTCACCTTAATGAACAGCAACTGCTCCACCAACTTGGCCCCCAGTCGCAGGTGGTGCGGCGAGCAAATATCCCGCCATAGAGAACACCCGCTCGCTGGGGAAACTGGTTGGTGGGCAGGACAAGAGACCCTTGGCCACTTTGGACAGCGCCGACCACACGTTGGTCTTGCCGTCCCAGTAGGTCGAGGGATCGCTGCTGGAATCAATGCATGACTCCTCCTCCAGGTAGCTCTCCACTGCTGCTGAGGCACTGTTGTACTCACTCACGTAACTGTCCTGTGCACGGGCCCATGCTTGCCAGAGTGGCCTGCACATATGAGCTGCTGCTGCTGCTGCTCAGCCTGCTGCTGGTGCTGCTAGGGCTGGGGGCAGGGATAGACCCACCAGCTGAAAGGGGTGGCTGCTCCCACTCCCACCATCCCCAAGGGCGTCCTGCTGCTGCTGCCTCGCACTCTCCAGAGCCCGCTCTGCCTGCCGGACCCTCTCCACCAGCTCTATGGTCTTCCAGTGATCATAGAGCTGTGTCTGGCGTGTCATGCTGTCCTTGACTCTGGGGTCCAGCATGGTTGCCAACACATATTCCTCCCGCTGCAGGAGCTCATCAAACTACACCTTCAGCCCTGCCTTCAGCTGCCACAACAGGTCAACTTCCTCAGCCACCAGCTTCTTGCCCTGAGGGCCACAATCCCACCCCTGGAGAATCTCATCCAGCCTCCTGAGGAGACTCTGGGCCAGAGGACTCACCTGGCTGATGGTGGCCATGGAGGAGTTGATGGTATCCATCTCAGCACAAAGACAGTGTGAGCCAGGAGCTCCCATTCTGCCCCATTGTACCCTGAAGGTACCCTGCTGTTCATCATCAGTTGCACCTGATGCAAGGCCGCTTTCTGCTCGAGAAGCCACTTGAGCATCAGGAATGTCGAATTCCACCTGGTGGTCACATCCTGCACCAGCTGGCGCACTGGGGAGCCTTGCTCTGCCTGCTTCGCCCAGAGGAGGTCACTGCCCTTCACGCTCCAGTTAAAGAAACCAGTCAGCTTCCTCCCCCGTTCGATCAGGGAGCTAAGGATGCCTGCTCCAATCCCCTTCTCCCCCAAGCCCAGAGCATCCCTGACCACCCCGTGAATGGTGTGTGCAGCACAAGGGATGCTGGTGAAGCCCTGCTCGTGGACTGCCCTCAATATGTTGTCCGTGTTGTCGCTCACCATGCACCCCTTGGTGAAGGACACACCTGGCATGACCCACTCCCTCACCATGGCAGTCAGGGCTGACTCAATGTTCCGAGCAGTGTGGGGACCATCCATGACTTCCTCCTGAAGCAGGGCCCACCTATACCCTGCTTCAGAACCCCTCCAACCACTCCCAAATACTGCCTCCGGGTCCTGCCACCAGTGTGCTGTCACTGCCGGGTAGGCATGCTGTGCGTTCCTGCTCGACCACAGGTTGGTGGTGAAGTGGACAGTGGCACCCCGCCCCTGCCAGCTGCTCCCTCATCCACTCCATTAAAGCCTGGTACAAGGCTGGCACCACCTGCCAACTCAGGGTGGTGCGCGAGGGCAGCTTAAACTGTGGGGGCCAGGAAGCCAATCAGGCACCTAAAACCTATGTCCCCGACCACCAAGAAGGACTGCCCATTGAGTGCCATCATTTTTCCCAACATGCGCATGGCTTTCAGTTGAAAGCCACGCCGCCCTCCACATCCGGCAGCTGCCAATGGACTTGGCAACTGCCCCCACCCCAGCTCCTCCATGGTGCACTGACGCTTCTGGGCCTCAACTGGCTGCTGCTGCTGCTCTTCCCCCCTAGCAGCAATACCGCTCTGCTGCTAGAGGTAGCTGTTCAAGGAGGACACTTGCCCGCTGATGGAGGCGGACGACTGGCCACTACAGTTGGGAACCCGCTGGTGTCCACTGCCCCTGCCTGCCTGCTTAACATTACAGTGCTCTGGCATGCCTTGAGGTGCCGTGCCATGGCAGTTGTGCAAAGGTTGGTGAGCACCTGTCCACACTTCACCACCTTCTGGCACAAACTACACTGCACCTCCCTGGGATCATACACCCGTACCAACTTAAAATGCGACCAGACGGAGGATTTTTTGTCCCCTCCTGCCTTCTGGCCCGCACCGGGTGATGCACCACTGACAGCGCTGATGGGAGGGGCAGAACATGGTGGCGACACAGCTCTCGGAGGGACAGCCATCGCCTCAGCACCAGACATCTCCTCAGCAGGACTAGTGTCTGCCTCGCTGTCCCGAATCTGAGATATGTCCCACAAAGGGGAGTACTGGGACCCTGAGACTGATCGACTGCCCATGCTGCTCCCACTCTCCCTGTGCTCCCTATAGCTGCTGCTGCTATTGCTGCTCCTCTCCCTGCTGCCATTGCCCGGGGATCGGGCCCTGCCTCTAGCAGCCAGGATGGGATCCACCAGCCCTGGACTGCTGGGGATCACATCAATAATGGGGGACATTGGTGACCCATGATGAACATCCAACCCTGAAGCACCTGCACCGCTCCTGAAGCCGCAGCAGAGACAGCTGCAGCCTCCTGGACTGCAGGCCTTTCAATGCCCTGCGTGCCAGTGGAGGATGCTGGCAAACCACACCCCGGTTAGTGTCACTGCTGGGAGCCTCTGAAGCCTGTCTCCCAAAATCAGGCCTGTGCAGTTTGGGGCATGGTGATGGGCTCGGGCTGCTGCTGATTCCTGCCACTTCGCTGGCACAGCCCCTGCCACCTCTGCCATGTGCCTCGTTGCCTGCCTTACGGGCAGCAGACCGGCCTCTCCTGCTTCCCTTCTCCATTTTTTCCATACAAATAATACAGCCAAAAATGTGGGGTTTTTTGTTTGTTTTTTAAAAAACAATTTTCTTTTAACTCTACATGCATTGGTACACGCTAGTGCAATCATACAAATATAAACTCATAACCATAACCTTTAACTGTATTAACTATTGGGTTCAGGTAAGTATTTTTATGCTGTATTGTTCGTTCTTTCTCATATATAGTAATCAAATAGACATGCTCGATGGTCTTCTGGCAGATTGTCCTTTGTCATAACACATACACACGGGAACCATTTTGCTGCATATGCCTCTTTTTTATCTAGTAGGTTCGCCGATATCTTTTCCATTGTA
This sequence comes from Sphenodon punctatus, assembly GCA_003113815.1. Lineage (NCBI taxonomy): Eukaryota > Metazoa > Chordata > Lepidosauria > Sphenodontia > Sphenodontidae > Sphenodon > Sphenodon punctatus. The sequence goes on from QEPC01001496.1 coordinate 601,973, forward strand.
AGGTGGTACCATAGTCTATTCATCCATTCTCCTTCAGTCAATTCCCCTGGATCTTTCCAGTGCAGCGCAATGACCTTCTTTGCAGCCTGGATGAAGACTGAGCAGGAGTCTCGGTGTTTCCGCAGGGCCCCTACAGCGGGAAATAGGCCCAGCAGAGCCACCTCCGGTCTATATGGCACGGTGAGTTTTGTCATGGTCTCCATTTTTTCCCAAACTCCTCTCCATAGAGGTTGTACTCGGTCGCAGTCCCACCAACAATGCCTCTGTGTTCCTTGTTCCCCACAGCCTCTCCAACATAGTCCTCTCCCCCCTCCCTCTACATGCCTAAATTGCATTGGTGTCGTATAAAATCTAGTTGTTAGTTTAATTTGGCATTCTTTGATTTCTAATGAAGATGCATTGTTATGCATATAGTCAATAATCTCGGCTTCCTCCTTCTCTGATATTTCAATATTCAATTCCTCCCTTCATTTTTGGATGTAAGTGGGATTCTTGGGGTACCCATATGTCTTTTAATGTTCTATATATTCTTGCTAATCTCCCTTTTATGTTCGTGCATTCAAATAATACTTTCTCTATTGTGGTGGATTCTCTTATGTAATTTTCCTTTCATTTCTTTGTGTTGACTACTGCACATTTGAGTTGTATATATTCATATGGGTTTATTCTTGATTCAATTTTCTTCTCTAACTCTTCTCTGCTATATATTCCCTTATCCTTTATTATGTGGCTGATTTTCACTAGTTCTTTCTCTTTCAATTTTTCCCTTAGAGATTGAGCTTGTCGATGCTTTTTCAGGCTTAGGAGATCAATAGGTGAGTATGGGAATTGATTTGGGCTAACTTTAATCTTTCTGATTATACTCTGCCAGGCTGACCATGTGGCCCATGCGAATGGGTGCTCCTGCCATACCCTTTTATTGGGAGTACCTTAATCTGCTATTATGTTCTTTAGATTATGCTGTGACAAGGCTGCTGTTCCATTGCAGCCCATGTTGCTTCTTCTGGCTGGTAATACCAGCTATTTAAATCTCCCAGTGTTGCTGCCTTGTGATACAGGCGCATGTCCGGGAGGTTTATGCCCCCCTTCTCCTTTATCCTCATTAGTGTTTGTTTTTTGACTCTTGGCCTACTCCCTTTCCATATTATTTCTCTCGTTAGCTTATCACATTCTTTGAAGAAATTTTCTGGGAGCTGGATGGGTAGTGCTAGCATTTTGTAGATAATCTTTGGGAGTAGTATCATTTTAAACAAGTTCACTCGTCCCAGCCATGAGCATGGGAGATCTTTCCACTCTATAGCTTCTCTACTTAGTTGTTGTGGGAGGGTTAGGAAATTTTCCTTATATATATGGTTTATTTGTTTGGGTATCTTTACCCCAAGATATTTTACTACCTTTTCCTCCTCCGGATACGGGAATATTGCTTTGATATCTTGCCTTTGTTGCTCATTTTGCCAAAAATTAATGCATATGATTTTGATTCATTTATTTTATACCCCGAGATGTCTCCAAATTCTTTTATTAGTTTCAATAAAGGCGGAGTGGAGTTCATTGGGTCCCCTATAAATACCACTGTATCATCTGTGAACATTGCTAATTTATGTTCCCTAGCATTGATTTGTATCCCCTTTATTTCAGCCTCTTGCCTTATTGCTATTGCTAGGACTTCGAGAGTTAAGTCAAATAATAGAGGTGAGAGGGGGCATCCCTGTCTTGTTCCTCTAGCCAAATTAAAAGGTTCCGAGATTCCATTATTAACTATTAATTTTGATTTCGGTTCTTTATATATTGCCTTAACCCATTTGATGAAGGCTCCTCTAAAATCCATACCATTCATTATTTGCTCTAGGCATTTAATTTCTGTCCTGTCAAAGGCTTTCTCCGTGTCAAGCATGATAACCGCTGCTTGTTCTTGTGTTTTACGCAGGTGGTACATTATGTTGATTATCCTACGAATATCGTCAGGTCCCTGCCTTGTGGGAATAAAACCTACTTGGTCTGAATGAATCAATTCTCTTATAATCGCTGCTAATCTATTTGCCAGGGCCTTAGAAAATATTTTGAAGTCTACATTCAGGAGCGATATAGGACTATAATTTTCACATTTATCCCTAGGTCTATCTGGTTTTGGGATTAGGGTAATGTTTACCTCATAGAATGAACTAGGGAGCCTTCCTGTCTTTAGAATCTCATTATATGTGTTTGTTAAATGGGGGCTCACTATTTTTACTGTTTTTTAATAAAATTCTGCTGGCAGTCCATCGGGACCCGCTGTTTTATTATTCTCTAGATTTTTAATTATACCTTCTATTTCCTCGTTTTGTAGTGGATTATTTAGAAACTGAACTTGATCTGCATTTAGTTTGGGTAGTTTATATTTATTCAAAAATTCTGTTATCTTTTTAGGATCTGGATTGGAGGATGCATATAAAGATTGATAATATTTGAAGAACTCCTGCTGAATTTCCTCATCCTTTACTGTTCTAGTCCCATCTTCCAACTGGAGGGAGATTATATGGGACTTTTTATTTTGTTTTTTAACTAATCGTGCTAATGTCTTTCCTGTTTTATTGCAATAAGTAAAATAAAAACCTTTAATACGTTTGAGCTGTGCTGTAGTTTTTTCTATCTCTTTCTGATTGATTTGTTCTTTAATTGCTGTAATTTTCCTTGCTTTTTGTTTTGACGGGTTGGTTTTATTCAATGCCTCCACTGCCTTTAGTTCCCTGTATAACTCCTTTAAGTATTCCCTATTCTGCTTACATAGTTTTGCTTTTAATGCTATCATTTTCCCTCGCATCACTGCTTTTGCTGCCTCCCATACCATGGCCATTGAATCAACACTACCGACATTAAGCTCAAAGTATTCCTTGAGGTCTTCTTAGGTTTGCTCTAAAAAAACCAGGTTCTTTAGCCAGCCCCTGGCCAGCTGCCAGTTGCTGTTTCGTTTCTCAGTAGGCCCATCTATCCATTTTATTTCTGTAATAACTGAGTCATGATCTGATATTATATTGGCCTTAATGTTACATATTCTACATTTATACAACTCTGACATGCACATGAAAGAATACTCTATTCTAGTATATGTGTTATGTACAGATGAGCAAAATGTGTAATCTCTCTCTGTTTGATGTGTGTACCTCCACAAATCTACTAGGTCGTAGGCTTTTAGCAGGCCCTCAAGGTTTAGTTGCCATTTCTTGGGGGGTTTATTTTTGGAATGGTCTTTTTTTGCCCAGCTAGCATTAAAGTCTCCCTGTATGATTAATATCCCCTTCCTGTATTTTTCTATTAAGGGTAGTGTGCTCCTGACAAATTCATACGTGTCTTTATTAGGGGCATATATGTTAACTAACATTGTAGTTTTTCCTTCTAGTTCTCCTACTATGATAAGCCATCTTCCCTTTGCATCTTTATATATATTCTCCAACATAAACGTTATGTTTGCTTTTATTCCGATTAAAACCCCAGCTTTTTTTGCCTGCTGATCACATGCGGTGTATATTCTACTGAAGTATTTGTCTTTAAATCTTAGGCTATCTTTTTCCCTAAAGTGAGTTTCTTGTAAAAAACACAGGTCTGCTCCTTCATCCCTGATCAGCTTTATAGTTCTTTTGCATTTTATAGGTTCATTTAGACCCTTTACATTTAGGGTCATCACTCTAAGCACTTCTGCCATACCATTTTGATAATTTTTTCTAAGTATCTCCTTATTCTTTCCTGATTTCCCTTCTTGAATACCTGACCCAGTCTAACTATTAATAAACTATATACATTCACAATTGTAATGAGAGTAATTCTCTCTATTGGGGGAACTGAGTCTCTTTTGTATTGTACTTTAAGGCTTTTTACCTTATATCATCCTCTCTGCTTCCCCCCCCCCCCCACTCTTCTTTATTATTTACTTTACTTAAGGGTTTTAGCCCCTTCCTAAATTTCATATAAACCCATTTCATATTACTATTTAAATATTACTAAAAACATTAACACATTATCCATTCTCTTAACATTGAACCTGTTACTTATATCTATAAAATCACCTTGTTTCATGCTCATAACTTAAGCACATTTTGAAAATCCTGTTCACTTTTTGTCTTTTACTCTGAAGACTAAATTTTATTTTTCAGGTAGTAGGTTCTTGTTCACGTCCTTGCTTAGCTAGGAATCTCTCTAGTTCGCTTGGCTACAGGAATATCTTTCTCTTGCCCTTCCAGAGAATAGTCATCCTCGCAGGGAACCGCAGCTGAGGTTTCAACTCCTTTTGATTTAATTCTATAAAATACTTTGCCCATTTTCTGCGTTTGTTCATTGTCTCTCCTGCGTAGTCTGGGAACAGCTTTATTTTGTGTCCTTGATACTCCAAAGATTTATTACCCGATGCCAGTTTTAGTATTTTTTCTTTTTGCTGGAATTCCAAAAATTTTATGTTTCATTTTCTTTGGGCTTGGGTCTGCTGGGTCTATGCGCTCGTTCAATTTTTGGTTTGTGGATACTGGGGTCCCCTGGGAACAAGGTTTCCAACATTTTCCAGATGTATTGTATAATGTCTTTCCCTTCTCCATTTTCAGGAATGCCCACCAACCTTAGATTAGATCTTCTCGCTCTGTTTTCCTGGTCCTCACACCTGGCTTCCAGCATTCTTATCAAATTCATCATTGTGGCTTGCTGGTCTTGGCCATTCAGGGTGCTATCTTCTAGGGCTGATATTCTATTTTCAGCAGCATTTATTTTTTTTGCTTTCTTTTTATTTTGCTGGTCAGCATGTTGTAGCTTAATTATTTCAGCCATTTGGCTTTCCCTTGCTACTTCTGCAGCAGCCATACCAGCTTTTATTTCATTTAATATTGCTATTATTTTGTCCTCTCTGTCCATTTCTGTTCCCTCCTTTTCTATTCTGGGCTCCTCCTCACTAGTGCCTGTTGCACATTTTTTCCACAGTTAGGATGCCCGTTTTGTTGTCCTGGGGCCCTTTTGTCTTCCCCATCCTCCCTTACCTACTTTTGAGGCTTTGATTTTGCTTTTTGTGTTGTTTTTTGCCGTGTTTAATCGGCGCGGGGAGAGGAGCGTCGGGAATCACGTCTTTCCTTATTCGCGCATGCGCAGTTCCTCCAAAAATGTGTTTTCATATAGACTGTGTTTTCCAATGTTAACCCTGGGAACTCCTTGCTGCTGTGTTGTGCCAGTGTTTTGCCAGTGTTTTCTGTGTTTCGGGTTTATACATTATTTGTTTTAAGCTTGATGCGCATATAGACTGTGTTTTCCGATGTTAACCCTGGGAACGCCTTGCTGCTGTGTTTTGTCAGTGTTCCCCTGTGTTTGGGGTTTATACATTATTTATTTTAAGCTTGATGTGCATGTAGATTGTGTTTTCTTCCATCCGATGTTAACCATGGGAACTCCTTGCTGCTGCGTTATGCCATGCCACTGGCCTACCGTCCCCCTGGCTCTGCCTACCGTCCCCCTGGCTCCGCCCACCGGCTCACCGGCTGGCCTTACTGCCCCTCCAAACTCAAAACCCACCAGCCGCCCCTGCCCTGGCTTCTCATTCCCCTCACCCCCTTTCTGACTTATCCTGAATCATCATATCTTGTGTAACATTAAATGAGTAACTACACCTTTGTAACTAAGCCAAGCACGTGCACCTGAGATCTCATGAGTTCATGTATGTATCCTTGTCTCTTCCTCTGTTCCCTCCCCCCCATTGTCTCTCTTAGATTGTAAGCCTGCTGGGGCAGGGACCGTGTCTCTTTCTTACAATTGTAAAGAGCTACATAAATGCTTAATAAAATAATAATAATAATAATTAATAACCGTCAAGGAAGAAGGTGACCCTGGGGGGAGGGGTGTGAATGTCTGGTTTCTTAATTTTGTGACTGCTTCTGGGGCCTGTGCTTGCTGGCTTTTTTGGGTGTGATTTATTTCTCCATGAAGTTGCATAAGTTTTGTAGGGATTGTTGTATTCTTTTTGAGTGAATGTCCCTTACTAGCCTGCATTTTTGTGCACTGCTTGGTTGACATAATGATAAAGTGGGTGCATTCACTGCTGATGGTGGGTTTGGGGTTTGGGGATTTCTTCATGCAGTTGCACTTTTGGGGGGCTATCTTCTGGAGCGATTGTCCCACTCTTGTTATCCTGTTTTTCTGGGTAGTGCTTTTCTGGGTAGTGCTTTGGCTGTGGGTTTAATAACTTTGCAACAGCTTTCCAAGGTTTCCGAAGTTTTCCAACATTCTGTGCTTTGGTTTCTGACGCTTCGGTAAGAAGACCAAATTGCCTCCGAGTACTCAAACCTACTATTCAGAACTTCAGAAATCGGTCCAAATACCCAGAAGTACTATTTGGTTCCACCCTAGGGAAAACACAGGGTAATTTCAGATATGACGGGCCCAGAGGCCCGCCATGCTGAACTCTGGACCAGGATCCGAAACGGATCCTGGTCCGTGATCAGGCCAGCCGTCCTTTAGACATGCCGACCTTATCTCTAACAGGGATTGGGGAGGGGAAGGGGCTGCATGGTGCGACGTGAGGCTGCACAGCCCCACCCCCCTGAGCTCCCCCTGAGCTCTCCCAACCACTCTCGGGGTGACGGGCGGGCGCAGCAGCCTGATCCCATATCGCGGGTAGGGCCACGATCTGGGTTGGGCCAAAGGTAACACACGTTACTTTGGGCCCATCCCGGATCGTGGCCACTCTAACCATGGTTCTCAACCTCCAGCCGGCCAGAGGTCGAGAACCATGGTCAAGCTTGATCCCAGCCAGAGGTTCATCGTGGTGAACATCTGGCCAGGACCAAACTGACATTTACAGAAACGCCACCACCACATGGAATCCACTGGGGTTCACTGTGGTGAAAGGCGTTTTTGTCACATCTGAAATTACCCACAGTGAACAGGGGCATTACTAGGTTGGAATGGGCCCAAGTGCAAATAATGGACTCCCTCCCTGCACCACCCCATCACCATCTTCTCCCCTGTCCCACTCCTATCTCTCCTTCCTCCCCCAGTGTCCTTATTGCAGAAAACTGTCAACTCACATGGTAAAGACTCCAAAGACACTCATGATATGTGCCGCCTCTCCTTCCCTCCACTTCCTGTGCCTGATCCCGCCTCATGCCACCACTGTAATTGCTGGTGCTTACTCCATCCTGTGTCACCCGTTGTTTGGGTCCCATTCACACTGCACACTGCAGGTGCTTCTGTTTCCATTCAGCTCAGTCTCTGCCTGGCCATGCCATAACAGGACAGAATTTGTGCCCCACACCCCCCATGGGCCCTGGGACAAATGTCCTTCCTGTCCCTATGGTAGCCACACCCCTGACAGTGAACATGGATCCCTGGCTAACTCCATTCAAGAAAAAACATCAGTAAACTAATAAGGTCTAGTTCAGGTTCTTAAGAGTCGAACTTGCCTTCATTACCCCCAACCTTCTACCAGAAAGTATCAGTTATTGTTATAGTGTTCCACCACTCCTAAGTTCAAGGCGATAATGTATCCTGAATCACCACCACAGCAATATTGGGATGCACCATGCACAGCAAAGATGGCAGTAGCAGGAGGCATTGGGAGTCATTTGATCACACTTCCTGTTTGAAGGTGTAGCATGCTCCACAACTGGGCTGACTGCATTACAACAGCTGGCGCAGACAGGGGAAGGGACCTTGGCTTTATCATGTTCCACCACAATCTCTGGACCATTGACAGTACGAACATGCCCAGATTTCCCCCTACAGAGATGTGCAAGGTAGAGGCTCTACGAGCCCCCTCCCTCCCTCTCAGACATCTCTGTAAAGCCAGACAAAATACAGCCCTGAATGACTAACACAGGAATGATGCCACTACAGTAGAAAATGCCACTGCAGTAAGGAGATAAACCATATAAGGTTAATATAAATTGGAGAATTTGTGAAATTACCTACATCCTGTGTTTATGACATGATTTGTTTATATGTGCATTGAAGCTCATTCACTGTAAACTCGTGGGAAAAGTAGTCTGTTACTAACACTTGGCTGGAAAGGAATAGAAGGACATCAGGCTGTGCTCTGCTTTGAATTAACAGGGTGGAGTGGAAATGTGGGAAAGTGTGTGGAAAGAGCTCTGATCCCTTCCCCAAACCTATGCTGATAAAAATCACTTCTGTTACAGAACTGTGAATAGATACAATTCTATTTTACCCTTTTCTTGAGACCCCAAGACCCTCATTTTCTCATCTGTGGAACAGTGTACAATTGACTGCAAGGATGTACCCCAAAATCCCAACACCCCTCTTGCATATACCATCTACCTGTAAATTCCACACAGCAAGGACACACAGAGAGGCATTCTGGGATAGGGTGTGTGACTGGGTGGAGCAGCTTGGAGCTACTGGCCCTTTAAGACCCTGAATCCAGACCTAGCTAGATCAGCTGAGGGAGCACACCTGAGATTCCTGACACCCCAGAAGGAAGAGCGTCTTGTGGAGAGGCGGGTGGCAGGGGGGCATGGCTCTGGCTGAGAAAGCAGAGGTAACATAATGACACAAGTACCCGGGTGTTGGACCACAGGTTCTCGGATTTGGCCTCCAGTGGTTCAGACTGGAACAATGAAATGTGGTGCGGGTCATAAAAAGGGTGGCCATGGACCAATTCCCACAGGCTCTATCAAAAGAGATGCCGGTCTGGGCCCACAGGCAAAAGCCGGTCACTTTAGAGGAAGCAGTCTGCACAATAGAAACCTACTTGGCTACAGTGCCTGGCATCAAGGAGGTGCCAGCTGTACTGGAGTTCTTAAAACCCCAGAATCTGGAGCCCAGGCCAGCTTGGCAAGCCAAGTGAGATGGGACCTGACAGAAGGTTTAGGACCAATCCCCTCAGGTGAAGTTCCCAGGAGGGAGATCAAATCCTAGGTCACCCAGGACCCAGCAAAATGGGATAGCGGGCCAGCCTACTGTTGTTTCCACTGTTGTGAATCAGGGCATTTTATAAAAGAGTGCCCTGTTATGGAATGTGACTGACCATGCTAAGAGTGGCATGGCCTGACCACCCACTCCACCAAAGGCACAAGGCCACCCATATACATGCAGAGTCTATGTGAGGGAACCAACCAGTGATGGCACTGCTAGACTCAAGGACTAACCAGACTCTCATTAGGTGACACCTGATCCAACCATAGTGTCTGATTCCCCTGGGGCAAACTGGTTTTGCATTGTTTCCATGGGGATCAGCAGAAATATCCAGTCACCTGGGTGCCATTGATGTTGGGCCCAAAGACATGTAAAGTCCAGGTTGCTGTCATGCTGTGCTTTCCTTGGATGGTCATAATTGATTGGGACTTGCCCAGTTTCCACAATCTCTGGTCTAAAAGTACCCAGGTTGAGGAACCAAAAGAGAGACAGAAATCCAAAACAAAGAAAGAGAGATGGAAGGTTCAGTCAAAATGCCAGAAGAACCCTGAGTTACTACTAGGGAGAAAGGAGCTACAGGCCTCCACAGAAACAGACATGTCCTATATTGGAGTCTGTTTGGGGTCACACAAAGTGAACAGTCAGAGAGAGAAGGGCGTAACCAAACATTCCAATGTCATTTGGAAAGGGGGGAGAGCAGTTCCAATTGAGAGAAGTCTGGGTGCGTGCAAGGAACAAAGAGGTGCAAACCAAGCCTGAGGCGTGGGATATAGGAACCATGACCAAGATATAAACTAAACATGAGGTGCAGGAGTTGTGACTTAATACAGAGGTGTCCATACAGATCTCCTTGGGTGGCCAAACAAACCCAGAGACACCTGGCATAGAGAATCAGGAAACTGAGTCAGCTGGACCCCAAGTGTCACGTAAGAAGGGGGAAATGCACCTCCAAAGAGGTCTGACAGAGTGGAGGGTTTGGCTCTGAACACACCAGTAATACAGGATCCACGTGCTGAAGGTTACAGGCAGGACCTAGCCGCAGTGACAAATCGGCAATGGGTATGATTGGTGCAACTCTGACATACAGCAAGCACTCCAGCAGCAGACTCCTATATGCCAGGGAATTATCACTCCCTGCATTGTAAGTGGACTTTGAGGTATACATATCAGCTTTGGGGTGTATATATCGGCAAAGTAAATCATAACTTGAGCAGAGGCACTACTGGACCCTGCTGTGTGGGACTCATCGGAGGCAATGACTTTAGACTGTGGAGGTAATACTGGCCTGCTCCTGCCCTGCCACTTTCAGTGATCCAGTCTCCTCAGGGGGGTGGGGGAAGGTTTGTGTCAGGGTGGAGAAACTCAGGGCTGCTGGCCCTGAATCCAGATCTAGCTAGGTCAGCTGAAGGAGCACACCTGGGCTGGCTGAGGCTAGAAAAGCCTACAGCCCTGAAAGAAGAGAGTGTTGTGGGGGGGTGGGAGAGAGAGAGAGAGAGAGAGAGAGAGAGAGAAGGTGGGCATGGCTCTGGCTCAGAAAGCAGAGCAGAAGCCTGAGTAACAGGATTCTTCACCAGCAGGAGCTGAAACCCTGAAGAGCCCTAGCAAGTGGGGCCCACAGCTGCTTCCCAGGACTGCCTCAGGGATAGGCGTCTTCTGGATCCAGGTGGGACCTTTCCAGGAGGGCTACACTTCATGTTTGGGGTGGCAACCCCATGGCCCCTAACTGTTGGACTGGGCTAGCTATAGGCGTGGTGGAGGCCAGACTCAAAAGCACTTGGGAGTGCCTTGCCTGGGGCAGGGTGGAGCTGGGTTGGCAGAGACTATTTAAAGTGGCAGTAGGGCAAAGAGCTCAGTTACTCGTGGCGTACTGACAAGACAAGGGCCCACTGCTAAAGGGTGGGATAAATAAATAAACAAACAAACAGCAGAGTTATATAGCCTATGACAAAGTGTAACAGACCTCCCTAAGTATTTGCAGGATTTGGGCCTAAAATACTTAACAATGCTAAGTTGCTACAGGGTGTGACCCCTTGTAGGATTTTTTAGGGTCAACACTTGCAGCTAATTGGCCCAACTGGAGTAAGAGAGGAAGCTGCTGGCCACTTCTGACACATTCCCAGGTGCAGTCTTCCATAGACCGGCACCCTTGCAATGGTATCACACTACACAGTCCAGCTAGCCTAGTCCCCAAATCAGCTGACTACTGCTGGTATGTAGAGAACCATGCTCTCAATCCCTAACATTCCCAGCTCTCTGTCAAAAAACTGCCCTTTAGCAGAGCACTCTCTTTGGACTTGGAGGTCTCATGTCAGAAATGTAACAAACACACGGCCTAGCTCAGGAATTTTTTTTAAAGTATTCATTTACCCTGAAAGGCAGTGAGGGTTTAAAGACATTCAAAACCAAAAGCAGTTCTGAGTTCCCCATTCCCTCGTACCCATTAGTCTATGACTAGAAAGAGCATGGCTATTGGCTACCACGTTGATTCCAAATGTAAGAGATGGAGACAAAGTAGTTCAGATGAACTCTTTTATAGGGTTCACCTTCTGTTGGCGAGAATAATATGCAAGCTTTTGGGCCACAAAGGACCCTTGCGCCTGCATGCAGTAGACTTTTTACATGTCTGAAGAAGGCCTGTGTGGCCCAAAAACGTGCATACGGTCACCTTTTTGTGAGTCCCAGGGACTGCCCATAGAGAGTGTCAAGGGAGAGGAGGAATTAACAAAATTGTGACAATTGGTTGCAAGAGGGGATGTGGTGTTGTTTTTATATAAAGCCACATTCACATTTTTGTTTCTCCAGCAGAATCATTTAGTGCACAATTGCTAGCTGCTTCCACCTTTACCCAACCCCTTCCTCCTCTTTCCCTCCCTGCTGCCCCCATGTCCCAGTTATTTCCCTGTGCCTCACTGCTTCAGTTCCCAGGCTCCCTTCTCTTCTACACACCACACTCTCTGCATGCTGCTTAAACCTCCCTTTTCAAAGTGCTGCACAGGCACAGAATATCTGCTTTGTAGCTGGTGGCAATGAGCAACTGGAGTGATGGGAGAAAGAGAATCAGCATAAAGTGACAGCCCTTTTACTGGACTGGGACAGCCTCATAGAAGCCTTGGACTCTTTGATCCCTCTTCTTTGAGATTTGCAAGAAACATGAGGCCTGCTTGTAGTTTCTAGACCCTACACACCCTTCTCGGGTGTTAGGCGGGGTCTGATCTGGTCCAGGATAACCAACAGGATTACTTTTCTGAAGTGTGCATTATTATTATTCATCATTAGGGCTAAGAATTTGTCACTGTCATGACAAAAGTCACGCTTTTAGTGACTTTTGCCTCCCTCCATGACTTTTGAGATCTTCCCATGATTTCCGTGATTTTCCCAAGTTTTTCAAGTTTTCCCCCAAACTGAAGAGCAGAGCGAGCAAGAAGCTGGTGAGGAGAGCACGCTCAATGGTGCTAAGAAGATCCACGGTATCTCCCTGGAGCTCCAAACCCCTCCCTGGCTGTGGAGACACAGTGGCATGGCAAGAAGCCGGCAAGAATAGCACACTGGGCACCACCGGGTAAAGTCACGGCCTCTCCCTGGAGCTCCAAACCCCTCCTCAGTGTTGTTTCTTGCGGAGGGCAGAATTTTGGGCATGGTCAAGTGGCGGGTGTGGCAGCAGGATCAGAGGCAGAGAACGTTACTGTTGTCAGAGCTCAAAGAGGTGCCCAAGAGAAGATGGCAGCATTTCCTCTGCCTTTATCCCCTGCTTGGGTTTACAATTTAAGACTGGGACTTTCAAAGGGCTTTACAATCCCTGGGTTTACAATCTAAGGGGTGTGGGTGTTTTCCTCCTTCTATTCTGTGCTGGGTGGGTTACAAACTGTGCTGGGGGGTGTACAATCTAATCCCTGGGTTTACAATCTAAGGGGGGGGGGTACAAAATATAATATTGAATAAAAGGTTTTTTTTTTAATTACCCATGAGTTTTCTGTGACTTTTTCTCATTCCTCCTATGACCAACTCATGACTTTTTAAGAAAATTTCCATGACAAATTTGTAGCCCTATTCATCATTTGTATAATGCTTTCAGAATTCAAAGTGTTATACACTTGTTATCTAGGTCACCCTCACAACATCCCTGTGAGGTGGGTTATTATTCCCATTTTACAGGTGAGGAACTGAAGCTAAGAGATAGTGACTTATGTGGCTAAAACAGGATTTGAATTCTGGTCGCCTAGGCCTAATTAATTAGGCTACAATGAATTTCTGATAAGCAGGTTCAACTTACAGTGGTTTAGCTGTACTGGTCCCAAGAATGAGAAAAATGGGAGACATTGGACTAGCATAGGTTGGCATGGGGGTACAAACTTGCAAGCTACACAGAGTTCTTGCCAAGTCTGGAGCATAAGTTTAGTGTTGATTTGTGTTGGAGGAGGGGGTTAGGGTTTTTATTAGTCTTTGAATACTAACAAAACATTAAGTTGACTAGGAATGGCCCTGGCACAAATGAATCATCTTGAGGAATGAGCATAGGACAGGGTGGGGACAAATCTCCCTAGTGCTTTGAAATCTCCCTGTTTTGATTTCTAAAGCATATGTTGTTAATGTAGCTGTGATAATTAGGAACATGTCAATATGCCGTGTTTCCTGTTCTAGTTTCTGTTTTCATGCCTGAAGTTCAAGTACATTTTGATTCGTACTAGGTAAATAGGAGTGAGCACAGGAGGTGCAGGGGAAAGGACATGTGGAGAATGCAGAACTGAACTGAAAGCAGGAATCAAAACAGAGTGGTGCTCCCTTAAATAGCAGGGCCGATTCAACAGGGTTTGATTCTTAGAGCGTTTATAGACGAGACAAAAAAGGAGGCTGATCCTTTGATCAGCCGCCTTTCTTTGCGCTCGTGTAAACTTTAAGGCCGGATCTTACCCCGCATCTGACCGGGTTGGTGATCCTGGCCCCTCCGACGCGGATTCCCGAAGTGCCGGCTTTACGCCGCACTTCCAGGTTCCCTGGCCGAGTGCGCATGCGCGGAAGGGCGCGCATGCGCGGAAGGGTGCGCGTGCGAACAATGACTGTACGCCGTGTCTGAACATCAGACACGGCATACAGAGGAAGGCAGGGAAGAGATGCCGGCGCTGAACGATCCCGCTTGTGAGCGGGATCGTCTATCAACGCCCTTATATGACATAGGGTGATAACAAACAAAACAATAGCCCTGTGTGCTGACTGTGTTATGTGCCACTCACCCTCATCCAGAAGGTGTTCACACATAATCGATGGATGTGGGTGTCACCCACACTCACAGCCACACATGAGGCCCCCTCTGGTCCCCTTCCCACTGGGCTCCTCCGGGAAGAAGCCTGGTGAGAATACATTGATATTTATATCATACATTGATATTTATATCAATGTATTAATATGTCAGTATTTCACAATGTGTTTAAGATGCTTACATTTCCAAAGTCTATCCCAATATATATAACTACAGAGAACACAGAGGTAGTTAGGAGTGTAATTAGAGGAAGAAGGGGTGGTTCCAAAGGGGTGAAGCTAGAGGAAGGGGTGGAGCTAGAGGATGGGGTTGAGCAGGGGTGTGGTTAGAGGAAGGCTGTCTGGGTGGGTCCAAGAGGGCGTGGGAAAGGGCGGGCACTGATACTCTGAAGCTCAAGGGCCAACAAAAACCTGGAGCCAGCTCTGGGAGGGTAGGGAAGGCTACTGCTCAGACACCCTGTGGAGACTTGGAGAGGTAAAGAAGGCAACGCGAGTATGCTTGATGATGGGAGCCTGGTTTCTATGAGTCACTGAATCGGCAACGAACAGACTAATGGGGTTGATCATATGGATGCTTGCCAACCCCCAAAGGCTATACCCATTACCCCCTGCTTCTTCTCTTCCCTCCCCACATTCTGCCTCCAATACCTACAGAGGGTGCAGCACTTAGAGAATCGGAGTCAAAGGAGATAGAAAATCATCAATATGCATTTTGTCAGTGAGTTTTCATTACAGAACATGTAAAAGAGGCAAAGCTAAGGCTAGGCAGGTGGTGTAACTAAAGTGGGAAGGGTGAAGGATTCTATGTTCCATGAGAGGTTGTTGTGTTAGTTCCAAGTGTAGGGGACATGTAGTTAAGGTGATGCCATTTAACAGATTGAGCCCGAGTTCTGTTGCTGGGTGTGTGTAAGCTTTTTGAGCTACGTACATCTCCTCTTCAGGCAGGAAGAATTCTATTACATTCAGGAACTGGCTTGATCCCGTGATTGCTCATTTCTAAAAGGTGTCATGTTTTTCAAAGATTTTAATATTTTGTAAAGTCAGTGACAAAGCTTCCATTGACTTCAGTGGAACAAGGATTGCATCTAAGGAGGACACCAGTATAATCAATTAAATTTACAGCGCTCATGCTAAAACGTCAGCAGATATTCTTCATGCTGATTGCCTATTCTTACCTGTTCATAGTGGTGGATAA
The DNA here is from genome assembly GCA_003113815.1 of Sphenodon punctatus. Classification (NCBI taxonomy): domain Eukaryota; kingdom Metazoa; phylum Chordata; class Lepidosauria; order Sphenodontia; family Sphenodontidae; genus Sphenodon; species Sphenodon punctatus. Next base: position 617,298 of record QEPC01001496.1, read on the forward strand.
ACCAAAATCCCAAAGAAGGGGAGGGAGATGGACATGCAGAAAGACCCTATACACTGCCTTCAGCATTATCCTCTCACTTCAACCTGCACAGATAGCATCTCTCTGTTCCAAACAAGAAAACGTGTTAATTTGCATATGTTTTTATAAATTTAAAATAGCCCATTGCCTAATACTGAAACTCAACTAGGGGGGAAATACAGCCAGATCCTAGCACCCCACCCATAACCAGTCCTCCCCATGCCATCATTTCCCTTAGTGCTTGTAGCACTAACCCATTTCCCAAAATAGACTTATTTTTGCTTGTGCCGCTACACCACTGAGCCTAGAGGCCGGGCTTCTGCTGTCTGGATTAACAGTCACCATCACCAGTCCTAATGCAGATTGTCTGACAAAGGGGTTTTACATTGTGATTGGCCATTGTTGCTGTCAATCTGAAGAGCATGGCTTGTGATTGGTGGCTATCCCTCACAAACTGTGCTCCTCAGAAAAAGACAGAGGGGCCACTATCTCCCTCCTCGGTTGGCTGAACTGGAAGAACTTGGGTTTCCGGTGGTGGCAGCAGCACCTCCAAAATTAAGGAGAATAGTCCTACCTCCCAAAACTCAGGGCAGATCTTTTCCCCTTGCTTGCCTTTTCACTCCACTAGTCATATATGTGGTTCTGAATTCAAAAGCATTCTAGTGTAAATGAAAGCAAAACTCTAAAGGCATTGAACGCCGGTGCTTGTAGCCTTTAAGGACTGTGTCCTCAAGAGGCATCACGTATTGAACACAGAAACAGCTGGTGTCAGCTGCCGACACATGAATATTTCAGGATCACTGAAACATTCATTGATCATGATTGTAATGTAACCCACATGTCAACATAGTTATTTTCTGGAAATCATGGTTAGTCATCACAAGATAATACACTTCTAAAATGTAATCATGTGCAGAGATTTTACAGAAAATGTGTATTATACAAAGGCATAGTTATAATAGGGACCTAGAGCCCACAAGCTTTGGGGGATCGTGTGCCCCTTGCTGCTGGGAGAAGGGACAGGGACCCTTATTCAATCTTCTACACCAGGGCCTACTAGCCAATCTAGCTACATCTCAGGTATTTTATAACCAAATGTGAATGACCCCAGCTCACGGGAGCTGAGGATGCTCCGATCATTGCATCTGAAAATCAACTTCCTCAGGTGTGACTGAATATGGATTTGGGAGCTGTAGGTTGTAAGCACCCACTTTTGAAAGCGTTAACCTTCATCTTTCTGTGCCTGAGACTGCTCATCCAGTTACCAATCAGGTCTATTCCTGCCTTAAGAAGCCTTAAACACAGTCATTAGCAGCTGTGTTTAAGGAGGCATTTCCCAATTAAGCTTAATCAAGGAGGTATTTCAGGAAAATAAAACTCTGAGAATAAAAGAAAGGGCAGAGGCTGTTATGGCAGAAGGTTCCTCAGAAGTGCCGTGAAAGGGGGGGGTGTACTGAGGTTGAAGAGGCCCCTTTAGGGGAACATATGAAGAGTGGGGACCTGCATTTCACTCACCCCATAAAGCTGTGTATGAAAAATGAAGCACTGCATATAATAAAGCACTGTGATGATAAGAATCCATTACCTAAACATGGCTTCAGGAACCAGACTTCTGTGAATGCTGGGTGTAACAATAGGCAGAACAATGAGGTTGGTGAGTACTTGCTCAGAGAAGAACTGATAATTACGATCAGAATGACATATTGTTTCCAGAAGGAAGAGAACTGCCCATGATACAAAGAAATCCTTATAAAGAGGGGGCTGCCCTGAGGACGGCGCCCTCTGGGCAGTAGCCAAAGGGTGAAGAGCCATTAGCGGGGCATTTGCAGGCGGAGGTGGTGGAGGCGCCCATCCCATGTGCAGAAACCAGGGAGCACCTGCTACACCGGAGGGGCCTGGGAGCCAGTCGGCCTTGCCCCACAACAGCTTGCCCCCACCATAGCCTGCCAGGAAGTGACTGGGCACCGTGGCCCCTGTGTTTACTTCTCCCCTCTCCCAGTGGCAGAGGGAGAGGGGGTGGGACTAAAGGGGCTTCCCCTGGCAGCTTTGGGGCGAGGTCTTTGGCCCGAGAGGGTTGAAGAGCGGCGTGCCTGCTGACTCCGCCGCATTCCTTGGGTGCTCAGGGTCCAGGGGGCTGGGAGCCAGTTGGGTTTGTCCCCACCAGAGCCTACCGGGGAGTGACTGGTCACCCTGGCCCCTGTTCTACTTTTCCCCTCTCCCGGAGGCAGAGGGAGAGGGGGTGGGATTAAAGGGGCTTCCCCTGGTGGCTTGGGGTGGGGTTTCCAGCCTGAGAGGGCTGAAGAGCGGCATGCCTGCTGGCTCCACCTCACCAAAGAGCCCTTAGGTTTGGCCCTTAGCTCGAAACTCTTGGGAAGCCTGAGGATGTGGGAACTTGGTGGGAGGATTAGAGGGGTTTATTTTGTGGTGTTTATGTTAGGGGGGTAGAAGGTGTGGGGGTCTTTTGTATTATATTTTATTATTTGGCAGGGAGGGATGTTGGGAGGGGGAGGGATGGGGAGTGAGTGGGTTAGGGAGGAGGGATGGGGAATGTTTAAGGGGGAGGGGAGGGAAGAACTCCCCTGCTGCCAGGGTGGGGCAGCCTGGGGGGGGCAGGGGGGCGGCCGGGGGGGAGGGAGCAGCCATTGGGGTTGTGATGGGCTGGGGCACATATGGTCCAAATTGGGGTGAGGCGAGATCAGTGAGATGGGACAGGTGTTTATTACAGGTCCCGCTCACTACCCCCCAGGCAGATGGGCAGGTGGTTCTTGGTCAGGAGGTCCCCGGCCTGTGTTGTTGCTGTTAAACTGTTCAGGAGGTAATCCTGGACCATGCCACTGATCTCGTATGTATCACGGAAACCTGACTGGACAATGGGTCGGGACCTATTTTGACTGACCTTGTTCCGTCCAGGTATTCCATGCAGCATCAGCCGCGCTCAGAGGGACGGGGAGTGGGGGGTGTAGTCATTATCTTTAAGGAGGGTTAGACTGTGAGGAGGTATCCAGTGCAATCCATATCAGGTACTGAAGGGTCTTCACCTTGTGTTTGATTTGGCAGGTGACAGTTTGGGAGTGCTGCTTGTATACCGTACACCTTCCTGTGCAGCAGCCTCCCTACATGCTTTAGCAAAGGTGGTGTCGGGGGTGGTGTTGCGGTCCCCAAAGTCAGTAGTCTTGGGGGACTTCAACATTCACGCCGATGCTGACCTTTTGGGAGCAGAGCATGAGTTCATGGCCGCCATGGCAACCATGGACCTGTCCCAGAGAGTTATCAGCCTGACACATCAGGGGGGGACATACCTTAGACCTTGTGTTTTGCACCGGCCTTGAGGTGGGTGTTCTGTTAGTGGGGGAGTTATCAGCTGTACCCTTGTCATGGACAGACCATTACCTCCTGCAGGCCTCGCTCCTGGCGCATGTCTGCCCCCAGAAAGGTGCAGAACCAATTCGGAGGGTTTGCCCTTGGAGACTAATGGAACCAAATCAGTTCCGGAAGGTTTTGGGTGAGTTTCCTTCTGACCTTGACGACTGTTCCATCAATGACCTCATCTTGTTATGGAATACCTTGCTGACTGAGGCCATTGATTGGACAGGTCCCAGGACAGCTCTGCAGGCCTCCTTGGTTCTCTGAGGAACTGCAGGAGCTGAAGCAAGAAGGACAGCAGCTGGACCGATGGTGGCGTCATTCACGTGTTGAAACAGACAGATTGCATCAAAGAGTCAGTTTACGAGCCTATGCTGTAGCTATGCGGGCAGCAAAAAAGGAGTTTTTTGCTACCCTCATAGCATCCACTAAATTCCATCCAGCGGAGCTTTTCCGGGTGGTGCAGGGGCTGATCAGTCCGGCCGCCCCTCCACCTTGGAGTGGAGTCATCTACTGCCCATTGTGACATGTTTGTGGATTATTTTGTGGATAAAATCGCTCGGATTCACCACAACTTCGATACCGCAATTAATACATATGGGGAACTAGAGGTTTATGGAAGCCCCGTCTTAGTTCAGTTGGTGACACCTGCCAATGCGGTTGGTATTCTTGGGGCTGTTAAGGCCACATTTTGTCAATTAAATCTTTCCCTGTCCTGGCTGATTAAATCTTGCTGGGAGACAGTGGGGCCATTGCTGGCTGGGGTGGTCAACACCTCCCTTTGGGAGGGCAGAGCGCCGGGCTGTCTCAAAGAGGCAGTGGTTCGGCCTCTGCTCAAGAAACCATCGCTTGACGTTGACTCCCTTGCCAGCTATCAGCCTGTCTCTAACCTTCCCTTTTTAGGGAAGGTTACTGAATGGGTAGTGGTTCAGCAGCTGCAGGGACATCTGGACTGCATCAGTTATCTGGACCCCTCTCAGTCAGGATTTCGTCCAGGGTATGGCACCGAGACTGCGCTTGTGGCTTTGGTGGATGATCTGCGCTGGGAATGGACTGGGGTCATTCGACCCTGTTAGTTCTATTAGATCTTTCGGCTACATTTGATACAGTTGATCACAGGATGTTGGTGACGTGTCTGTGGGACTGTGCAGGGGTGGGCGGGACTGTTCTTGAATGGTTCCGCTCTTTCCTGACCGGTAGAAAGCAGCAAGTGGTTCTTGGGGAGTTTTTTTCATCATACCAAGATCTCTTGTGTGGAGTCCCGCAGGGTTCGGTTTTGTCCCCTCTCCTGTTCAACGTATACATGCAGCCACTCGGCGAGGTGATCAGGAGGTTCGGCGTGCGGTGTCATCAATATGCTGACGACACCCAGTTGTTATCTCTCTTTTTCAACAGACCCAGGCCCTGCAGTCTTGGTGCTTACTCGGTGTTTGACGGCTGTGGGGGACTGGATGAGGACTAACCGACTGAAGCTGAATCCTGACAAGACGGAGGTGATGTTGGTGGATAAGATGCTGGAGATGGTGGCCCCCATTATTGGCGGGGTCTGCCCTCCATTGGTATCCCAGGTACAGAGTCTGGGGGTGCTCCTCGACATGCAGCTCCACCTGGATGTCCAGGTGGAGGCTGTGGCGAGGCGTGCCTTTCGCCAATTACATCTGGTGCAACAGCTCGGCCATTTGTTTCAGGCTCTGACCTGGCCACCATCATCCATGCTTTCATCACCTCTAGATTGGACTATTGTAATGCACTCTACATGGGGCTACCCATGGTGACGGCTCGGAAACGCAGCTGGTGCAGAATGCGGCGGCCCGTCTTCTGGTAGGACTGGGCCTCTGGGAGCATATTACACCAGTGCTCTGCTCTCTGCACTGGCTGCCGGTGGTTTTCTAGGCCCCATTCAAGGTGTTGGTTTTGGCCTATAAAGCCCTAAATGGCCTAGGCCCTACCTATCTGCGGGACCGCCTCAATCCCCAGGTGTTGGACTGACCACTGCGGTCACATTGGGGGGTGCCCTGCTCAAGGTCCCCCGAGTCTTCCGGGAGGCCACGCAGGGGAAAGTGTTCTCAGTGGCCGCTCCACGGCTGTGGAACTCCCTTCCGGTGGAGGCGCAGTTGGCCCCAGAACTCCCCTCTTTTCAGAGAAGTTGTAAGACCTGGCTGTTCCGCCAAGCATTTGGCAGGGGAGATGGGTGGGAGNAGCTATCAGCCTGTCTCTAACCTTCCCTTTTTAGGGAAGGTTATTGAATGGGTAGTGGCTCAGCAGCTGCAGGAACATCTTGACCGCATCGGTTATCTGGACCCCTTTCAGTTGGGATTTCATCTGGGGTATGGCACCGAGACTGCGCTTGTGGCTTTGGTGGATGATCTGCGCCGGGAAATGGACTGGGGTCTTTGACCCTGTTAGTTCTATTAGATCTTTTGGCTGCATTTGATACAGTTGATCACAGGATGTTGGTGATGTGACTGCGGGACTGTGCAGGGGTGGGCAGGACTGTTCTTGAATGGTTCCGCTCTTTCCTGACTGGTAGAATGCAGCGAGTGGTTCTTGGGGAGTCTTTTTCATCATACCGAGACCTCTTGTGTGGAGTCCCACAGGGTTCGGTTTTGTCCCCTCTCCTGTTCAACGTATACATGCAGCCACTCAGTGATGTGATCAGGAGGTTCGGCGTGTGGATACCCATCTGTATCTCTCTTTTTCAACAGACCCAGGCCCTGCAGTCTCGGTGTTTACTCAGTGTTTGACGGCTGTGGGGGACTGGATGAGGATTAAGCGACTGAGGCTGAATCCCAACAAGACGGAGGTGATGTTGGTGGGTAAGGTGATGGAGATGGTGGCCCCCATTATTGACAGGGTCTGCCCTCCATTGGTACTCCAGGTACGGAGTCTGGGGGTGCTCCTCGACACGCAGCTCCATCTGAATGCCCAGGTGGAGGCTGTGGCGAGGAGTACCTTTTGTCAATTACATCTGGTGCGACAGCTTCAGTCGTTTGTCTCAGGCTCTGACCTGGCCACCATCATCCATGCTTTCATCACCTCCAGACTGGACTATTGTAATGCGCTCTACGTGAGGCTACCCATGGTGGCGGCTCGGAAACTGCAGCTGGTTCAGAATGCAGCGGCATGTCTTCTGGTAGGACTGAGCCACTGGGAGCATATTACAACAGTGCTCCGCTCTCTGCACTGGCTGCCGGTGGTTTTCTGGGCCCGATTCAAGGTGTTGGTTTTGGCCTATAAAGCCCTAAACGGCCTAGGCGCTACCTATTTGAGGGACCGCCTCACTCCTTGGGTGCTGGATCGACCCCTGCGGTCATCTGGGGGTGCCCTGCTCGAGGTCCCCCAAGTCTTCCGGGGGGCCACACAGGGCAGGGTGTTCTCGGTGGCAGCACCACGGTGGTGGAATTCCCTTCTGGTGGAGGTCCGGTTGATCCAAGATCTCCCCTCTTTTCGAAGAAGTTGTAAGATCTGGCTGTTCCGCTAGGCATTTGGCGGGGGAGATGGGTGAGGGGGTGGAGGGTTTTTTTGGCTTTGGGGTTATTTCCTTTTCCTCCTTTTAGTTGTTTTAATTGTTGTTTTCATGTTCTTATTATTAATTGTAAGCTGCCCCGAGCTGCCTGTAGCAGGATGGGCGGGGTAGTAAAAGTTTGAAAATAAATAAATAAATAAAATTATACCAGGGCAGAGAACATCCAGTTATATGGGCCAAATCTAGCCGGTGGATGTTTTTACTCTGGCCCCTTTCCAATTCCTGGATGTGGCCCATGAGCACCAGCGGTGTAGTGGCAATTTTAAAAGTGCAAGAGCTTTCACGAGAGCCCACCTAAAGCCTCCAAGGCTGCTGAGGAGTGCTTCAGGAAAAGTGCCAGAGCTCTGTTCCGCCACGTTCCTGCTCCACTACGCCACTGATGAGCACATGCCCTCAAGAATAGGAGATGGGTCCAGGGCTTAGAACAATGAACCAGACCTTTTCCAGTTCTAAGCACACCCCTTAAATACCTCAGTCCCCAACTCCTAACCCGCCTGTACTAATTTTCAAAGCGGACAGTGGGAGCGCAAAGGTTCCCCACCCCTGCCCTACATTTTCTCAGCTGGCACTGAAGGAACAGAGTACAATATTATCTATCTTAGGCTGTTCAGTTCTTTTTTTTAAAAAAAATTATTTTGTCGTACTTCTAGCCCGCATCCTCCTGCACAGCGGCTCACAAAGCATCAATAAAATCAATTCAATAGTTTAAAAAAATATACAAAACATTAAGCATTTAGGATTCAAATACTGACCATGTTTTCAGAAGCTTTTGCATAATAGAAGAGTTCGACACACAACTACATTAATGGGACCTGGGAGAGCATGTAACACCCTGCGCACCAGGCAGGAAGAAATCTCCTTTATTATGTCAGCATCTCATGAGTGAGATGAATGGGGCTGGGGGTTAAAAACTGAAGCAATTGATTTTCTAAAAAAATTTCCCTATTAGAGCTCCACACAATCCACTGATAAGGAAGGTGCCTGGTGTGGAAAATGTCATAATTGGGCCTTCATTAGGTTCAGCTTGCTGACAGCAGTCACTGGTCTTTCATGTTCTGCACAGTTTGGGGGTTGCTGTGGCTAACAGGCAGTATTGCACAAAGCAAATGCGCACAAAAACAATGGGAAATATGCACATGTCAAGAGGACAGGGACTTCCTCAAACACTGGGACTTCTCAAGATACCCAGCTGCTTTGTCTGGGGTGGAGGACTCTGACATGAGCTTGCCCAAGGAATGATGTTTTGTATAGTTTTATTTCCTCAGACAAATTGGAGAGGATTCAGAGGACAGCAGCAAAGGCAATCAAGAGGCTGGAATGTAAGAGATAAGGAGATGTTAATGGGACAGGGAATGTTTAGCCTAGAGAAAAGAAGACTAAGGACTGTGATGAGCAGTGGCCCTGGCCAACTCTGAATCCTTCCAGGACCAGCACCACTCAGTTTCTGGTCACTGCCTTGACTTTTTCAACCAATCCTGGCTGTTTACTCTCTCACAGGTGGGTTCAACAAATATAGCACTCATTCACCATTGTCTCTGCTGTTCAATGGCCTATTAACTCCCAGCAGTGCATAGTCTCCGTCCATGGTGCTCTTAGTCCGTGGTCCCTCATCCAGAGGGATGGTCCACAGCTCCATGCATTCTCCACACACCATCCTATTCTTACAGAGCTGGAGTGACATCCTCCTTGCCCTGAGACCTCTCCACTTGTGTAGCCTTCTAGCCCTCCCCCAGAGCCCTAGCCCCTCCGGACATGCTGACTTACTACCCCTTTATTTGGGGATTTAGGCCTATTCCCATTCCACTCTGGCCCTATCCCCCCTTGTCCTTCTGTGAGCAGGGTGACACTGACTAACTCATGACCCTCAACATTGATTCTGAGCTAGCTCTCTCTATATAGCCCAGCCCTGGTCACCTGACTCTCTGCTCCCTAAGCTCCTGATTAACCCCTTTGTTACTGGCGTAGGTAAGCAAGTACTGACATGCCATGGGCTTGCTCTTGCAGCAACTCTGTGGCTGTGCCACGGCTGTGGGACTCCCTCCCGAGTCCCGCCGGAGGTCCGCCTGGCCACCGACCTCCCCTCTTTCCATAGACAATGTAAGACCTGGCTGTTCCGCCGTGCCTTTCCCGAGGGAGATGGGCTGGGTGGGTTGGGTTAGGGCGAGGTAGGGGTTAATTTGTTTTATTGTGGCGTTTTTAACTGTATTGTTGTTTTTTAATCTGCTTCAATATGTGGTTAGCTGCCTCGAGATGCTTTTAGCAGGAGGGGGCACCATACAAATGTTATAATAATAAATAATAATATAATAATAATAACTCACCAATAGCACTTCACCACAGGGACAAAATAGCAGTTTTCAAATATCTAAAAGGTTGCCACATAAAAAAAAGATGGAGAGCAGTTGTTCTCCACTGCCACAGAAGATAGAACAAGAAGAAATGGACTGTAATTGCTGCAAAGTAAAATTTCAGTTAAATATTGGAAAACCTCCAAAAGGTAAGAACAGGTGGGTAGTGGAATAGGTAAGGTTACCTAGGGGAAGTTGTAGAATTTCCTTCAGTGGACGTTTTCTAAATCCAGCTGAACAACCATCTGTTTGTGGTGCTGTAGGGAGGGAGGGGGCTTCCTGCCTTAGAACAGGGAGTTGGACTAGATGGGCTTTGAGGTCCCTTGCAAGGCAACCCTATGATTCTATCCCACTAATTTACATTTTTAAAAAACAAAAACAAAAACAAAACCAGGCTCCAAATCATTAGCAGCAAAGATAACAACCTTGCTTTCTACAGTGGCTATAGTGGGGTATACTGATTTACCTCAGCTGAAGAGGTTGCTAAGAATTTATAAGAATTCAAATCATCTTTGTCACATCAAACATGTAGAGCATCAACATACAAGCCCCAAACCAGCCTCTCCCTTTCAGATCCTTTGCTGATGCTGCCTTTCTCCTTTAAATCCATTTCAGGAACCCATTAGGTAATTATAGACTAGCTCTGCTGCTCGGTCAAACAAATGGCCATTAATTGCCTTTGCTGAAGACCAAGCAAAATAAGGGACTGCAGAACAATTGCAGGAAGTGTACAAAAAACACACACACCAGGCATTTATTACTGCCGGGAGAGAAAAGAGACAGAGCTACCTCCCATTAAAAATAGATCTCCCCCCACAAGAAAACCCATTCTTTGAGAATTTTGCCATGGACTCCTGTGGGTGCAGGATTGGTCCTTAATCCCCACTCCTTCTTGGCCTAGTAAACTGTGGTGTATGCTACTGACAGCTAAATGAAGGACTCCTGTTTCCAGAGCACCAGCAGCAGTTCTTAACTCATAAACCTGAGGTAATTGACATTACAAACAGGCTTTCCCCACAGGGACCTTGAAGCAGTCAATGATTGTGCTTTAATGAGTGGAGAGGAATGAGAGAGGGGAGTGGAAATCCTTAACAATTGTGGCAGAACAGGCGAAGAGAAAACTCTTTCCCTTTTCCAGGCACGGCAATGATTAACATGTATGTGCAGAAGCACCAAGAAAAAGAAAACTTGTTGAAAGTAATTATTATCATTTATTCATATAGGGCCTGCAACACATGAATCGGAGATAAGTTCCTGCCTCAAGGGGCTTCCAGTGCTTTTCTTCCCAACCTTCTTGTGAAAAATACAAACAGAAAAGAGGAGGAAATGGCTATTGGCACCTGAGAAGGACAGCCTAAATTACCCCCTAGATAAAAAGAGAGACCCCATGGAGGAAAAGAGAGCCTTGCTTTTATGCAGGGTGGAGGAACAGGAGCCTTTGGCAGGGGCACATTCTCCATCTCTGGAGTTTGGGGTGCAATAACAGCCCCCTTTATCCTTCTTGCCCCCATTTCTACATGACAGGTCAGGGGGCTGTGGCTGTCTCCTCCCCCACCACCTCACTTCAGACTAAAAGCTTGAATGCAATTTTTGCTTGGGACCTCAAGCTGAACTCAAGCCACATTCCTGAATGTAAAAAGCCAGCATATTACCAACCAAGCCAGCCAGCCTCCTGGAAAGCATTCCCCATGGTTAATGCAAAAGGAAAACCCAAACCAGACTGCTCTGGGAGTCATGCCAAATGGAAACATACCACATGCAACCCATAATGGGTAGGGTAACGTGCCACACCAGTGACTGGCAACTACCGACAGGCTCTGGATTTACAGAGGATGCTTCAGTGACAGCAGTCTTTATGCTGATGGCTTCTTTTGTAAAATAAATATGTGTTTTCAGCATTGCTACTTGTTCTATAGCAGGGACCCTTATTCACTGCATTTTCCCCACTGGTAGCAATGAGGAAAACGCAATGAACGCAGGTCCCTGCCTGCAGTGATGCACTTCTATTCCCTATACACGAGGGAGGACAGAGACTAATGCTGTAATCCTGAAGCCATTTGGCACTGGTGCAAGCCCTTAGTGCCAGCACAAATCCCATTCACTTCAGCTAGAACTACACTATTCTGCCGCAAAGACATTGGGGCCGATCTCATGCCTCGTGTGCACTGCTGCACGGTTTGCAAGTTTGCCATAGGCCCCATACTGGGGACGTACATGTGCACTGCATGAGCTCCATGTGGTGATCCATGGGGCATGGGATCAGCCTCACCAGCAGTAGAGCTAAAACAAATATCTGCATTGAATATAGTCTCCAATTATTTCACCCAGTTTGGACCATATCCACCGAAACAAATAACTTCTCTTCTGTCCCATTTTCATCAAATATTCATTTCAGATATTTCAGTTCAGATGTTCAGTTGCTCAGTTATTTCAGTATTATTAGCACTATTGCGCAGGTACAGTAGCTGAACAGGGGGTGAAAACAAAATGTGGGGCTCCCATGTCTCCAGTCCCTTCCCATTGTCTTTCCCACTTTAACATTTTGCTGTCTGGTGCTTGCTTACAAAGTGCGGACCCCTTTGGTTAGTCAGGTCTGTAGCTTTGGAGTGCTTCTGAATCCCTTGTTGTGCCTAGATCTTCAGGGTGAGGCGCTGGCCAGGAGCGCTTTTCACCAACTCCATCTGGTGAGGAGGCTGCGGCCTTTTTTTTCTGATTCGAACTTGACCACTATCATCCATGCCTTCATCACCTCGAGACTAGACTACTGCAATGCGCGCTATATGAGGCTGCCCTTGATGACTGTTCAGAAGCTGCAGCTGGTGCAGAATGTGGCTCCCCATCTCCTTTTCAGGATGGGTCACCGGGAGCACATTACACGGGTGCTCCGGAGTCTGCACTGGCTACTGATAGCTTTCCGGGCACAATTCAAGGTGCTTGTTTTGACCTTTCAAGACCTAAACAGCCTGGGTCCCTACCATGTTCCATCATGGACCCTTTGGTTGGCCATGGGCAGTCTTCTGTGGATTTTACCTTTTACTCTCGTCCATACGATGCAGGCCCACCGGGGGGAGGGGAGGGGGCATGTTCTCGGCTGCTGCCCCAGTGCTGTGGAACTCCCTCCCCCTGGAAGTCTGTTTGAGTCCAAGCCTGAGCATTTTTTGGAGGCGGTGCAAGAAATTTCTTTTTAGAAAAGCATTTGGTGGGCAGGGTAGGAATTAGGTGGGGGGTGTTGGTGAGATGGGGTTGGAGTGGGTGTTTGTTGATTTGTATTTGAATATCTTTGTAAGCCACCCAGAGCCTTCGAGGAAGGGTGGAGTAAAAATGCTAATAAATAAATATAAGCAACCAGTATTAGTGGCCACTGCTCCTGTGGAGCCTTAAAACCATTGTATTTGAAGCTCTGCTGGGAGGGAGCCCGGTCACTACTGCTCTGGAGAGTCAGGGAAGGCCCCACAGTGGAATACATTCAGCAGGGCTCCTGGAAGTAAAAGAAAGCACAGGACCCGAGGCCAGGGCCCCTGCTTAAGGCCAGCTCTTGCTGAATGAAGTAACTGAACTATCAAATAACCAAATAGCTGAAAACTGAAAAAACTGATATGCAAATATCTATTTTAGTTGGAGATATTATTCGGGAGTTATCTGAAAATGCAACAACCACCCATTAATACAAGATCCAGTATTGGCTTAAGTACTAATTGGCAGAGCCCCATGCATTGCTGCAGTCATACCCTACCTAAGCTGAACATGGCAACTGGCCAAAATCTGACAGAAATTGTATCAGGCAGGGTGGACCTACAGCTTGACTGGGGAGCACCACGAGCAACCAAATGGATGCTGGCATCATCCAGCATGTGTCCATTTAGGTGGGAACCCTTGTCACAGCTACCAGACAGAAGCAACCCACAACCTCCCTACTGGAGAAGAAAAAGAAAAAAATAACTTGAACCCACTGAAAGCTCTGTGTAGAATTTTATGGTTATTTACAGGAGATGCTCAAAATTGACAGTATGATGTATCAGGAAACTGATTTTCATTCAAAAGTGTGTGACCTGGTTAATTTTTTCTGCTTTCAGAATTTGAGTTTCCTTGTTGCAGAATTTGGAGACAGAAAGGGGAATTGCAGAGTCCTTGGACATTGTTGTGGTAACCACTGAAATATAGGGCTTTCATCGTGCTCATTTGTTTTCCCTTATTTTTCACTAGTAGCTCTGTCTTTAGAAAATGTAAGCTCAAAATGAGAGCCAAAGACATACTGACAGAATGTTGCAAATTTATTTTTGTTGTTTGCTACAGAGTCTATTGTGTCTCCAGTTCCAACCTATATGAGTTGAAAGCAATAGTATTCACATAAGAACTGCCATAGCCATACTGAGTCAGACCAGGGATCCATCTACCTCCAATAGCAAACACTGGATTCTTCAGATGAAGTGGACTAAAAAGGCACAGGGTATTGATGGAGTTTTCCATAATTGTTTTGAAATGGGAGTTTTCAGTGAGGTGATAAGAGGCTTTCAATGGCACCTTCCATCTGAACATTTGACAGGATATTGTGGTATTTGAACTACAGTCAAAATACTTCATTGTCCTACCCATGATCAACCTATGGAGCAGGCAGTATGCTTAACCTGTATGCAGATGTTCCACCAGGGTCAACAGGAATTACACCCACTGATTGAGTGTAGTGGTGCTCTTAGCAGTGCTAATTCCTGGAGGCTGTTGTTGAAATTGCAATGCATTATGGGGAGGAAAAGAAGGATGAGCTCTTGCTCAGCACACGGGCTTGGGAATTTGGAGATCTATGTTCTATGTCTGATTATGCCATAGATTTGCTATGTGACCATAGATGCCTCTGCCAGCCCAATCCTCAAAGTGCTCAACCAGCTCAAGCTTTTTTCTCTTCAATCATACTTCAAAAATCAGCATCTGCTCCTCTCTTTCTCAGCCTGGAAAATGGAATTGATACAGTAGAAACTCCTTTATCCAGGCCTGTCTAGTCTGGATCTTTCCTGATGCCAGACTAGGGTTCAAAGCTTGGCTTAGTCATAGGGTAAAAACAGACATCTGGCTAGTGGGACCACTCCCCAAGCCACCCTGGGGCATAAAATCCCAGGTGACATGGCCTGGGTCAGGCTGAGGCACTGAACTGATGTGCCCACAGTCAGGGAGCTGTCCTGCCAACCACGCAGCCTGGGTAGGGCTGGGAGCAGAACAAAGATGTGGGTGGACGACCCACCCATGTTGTGCTCCCAGTGCCTTACTTCCCACCATGATGGGCAGCCATGGAGACCAATGAGGCACAGCCATGTCTGCCAGAAATGCCAGCCCCTGGCCTGGTCCAGGTTGGCCATACAGAAACAGACATGTTAGCCCGCTGTGGTCTGCTTTAGCCCACTGCACCCCGGTTGGGTGGGCCATAGCCCAGGATGTAACCTTGGAGATTTTCCAAGATCAGAGCCTGAGCTAGCTGTCAACACAGCCTGGGGGAATCCCAGGCCAACATCTGGCAGTGCGTGTTTAGACATTTCGTCTGATCCAAGGCCACAGTGGGCCAAAATAGTGTGTTTTTACCCATAAACTCACTGAGCGACCTTGGGCAAGTCAATTTGCTTTCCGTCTGAGTCTTGTGTTTCTTTAGTTTCTCCTTAGGGGTGGGACTCCAGGGCAATTTTGATTTTTTGGTTTTGGTTCTTTAAGAATTTCGGATCTCTCGCCTCGATTACTGTAACCTCCTTCTCACTGGCCTTCCCCGGTCTCACCTTTCTCCCCTCATCTCTGTCCAAAATTCTGCTGCCAGGGTCATCTACCTCGCCAGTCGCTTCGACCATGTGCAGCCCCTCCTCTCTTCGCTTCACTGGCTTCCCCTTCCTGAACGAATCCTGCACAAGCTCCTAGTCTTCACCTATAAAGCTCTTCACAACCTCGCTCCCCCCTACCTCTCTGCACTTATCGCCCTCCATACTCCAGCCCGTGCACTTCGCTCCTCCTCTGTCCCCTCTCTCACCCTTCCACGCCTTCCCTGCTCCCCTAAGCGCCTTCGTCCCTTCTCACTTGCTGCCCCCCATGCCTGGAACTCCCTCCCTGTCCACATCCGCCTTGCCCCCACCCTTCATACCTTCAAATCTCTCCTTAAAACTCACCTCTTTCACTCTGCTCTGTCTGACTCTTTATCCTGCTGAGCCACTATTCCTATACCTACGATCTGTTTACCCTTATCCCTGCCACATGGACCTGTCTGCTGTCATTCTCATCGTAACCAAGCCAAGTACGTGCACTTGAGACCTCGCATCTTCATGAATGTTAGACCCCTTGTCTCTCCCTCTGTTCCCCTTCCTATGTCTCTCCCCCAGCTCCTGTCGCTCAGATTGTAAGCCCTAGGGGCAGGGACCGTGTCTATTTTATTACTTTGTAAAGTGCCATGTACACTGCTGGCGCTATATAAATGTTTGTTAATAATAATAATAATAATAATAATCTCGTTTCGGTTTGGTTCAGTTTTGGATCTTTTGCATACATTTTTCCCCACTGAAGTCAATGGAAACAAACCACAATGTAAATGCAGTTACATTTACCTGAAGAAACCTGAAACGGGAATGTAAAAAAACCAAAACAAAAATCAATGTCAAAGAACCAAAACACCGGAACCAAAAAAGAACCGAAATTTTGGATTAATCCAAAACACTAATTTTCAGGCAATTTCAGTTCTATCTGAAACCGAAATTCCCATTCCAGGATGTCTCCTCATCCTCCAGAATGATTTATAGGTGTCTTTGATTCCTTCTCAGGATCTCTCCTCGATCCATGACTACCTCATATGAATGTGGTGTCACTTCACTTTTTACTGTTGCCTTTTGTCCCCACATCTGATCACTGTATAAATGAACGTCTCTTGTAGTCACAATGGCCTTAGTTCCTGGGTGCCCTTGTCATAGTACCTTTTCTGTTCCCTCTTTGATTTCTGCCTATACATATCTATACAATGTTTATTGGAGTTCTTGCATATAGTCAGGTAATTGGGTTCTAAGTTTCCTACCACATAATATCTCCACGGGAGACATTCCATGCTTCAGAGGAGTGGCCCAATAATTGAGCAAGACCAAGTATGGGTCTGATTTATCTTCTTTTGTTCAACATCTTTTTTATAATTTTGACTTCATTTTCAGTCAACTTGTTCAACTGTGAATATCCAGGACTAGAAGTAATGTGCTTGAAATCATATTCTTTAGCAAAAATTTGAAATTTGTGGCAGTCAAATTGTTGTCCATTGTCTTTCATAATAACTACATGTATACCGTGATGTGCAAAAATAGATTTCAAGTGACTGAGTCATACATACGTGACTGTGGTACTAGATAGAAGTGCTATTTTGGGGTACTGAATAATAATGCAGGACCAGCAGATAATTTTTTCCATCATGCATAAACAATTCTACCTCAACTTTTGACTACAGGTATAAAGTTTCAGTATCAATTATCATGGGCTGTTTTGGTTGTTTGTCTCTGTTTTTTGAGTGGCCCTATCTGCCAAATTAGGCACATATTTTGCTATGAAATTAATCATGTCCATAAATCTTTGGAACCTTGTTTTATCTTCAGGTGGTGGCATATTGATAATTGCTTTTGTTCTGTTAGGGTCAAACTCTACCCCTCACTCAGATAGCTTTTCACCCAGGAATGTAACCTCCTTTGATCTAAATTTGCATTTTTGCTTTCAACTTAAGTCCTGTAGCTCTTGCTCTTTCCAGGACCTTCTGCAGTCTCATATTGTGTTCCTCAAGAGTCTGTCCCCATATCAGCACATCATCAGTGTAAACTCAGCCCCCCCACCCCACCCCCTCTCGGTATCCTGAAATATTTGTTGTAACCTCTTGTGGAATACTTGTTCTGGGGCTGAACATAATCCAAATGGTAATCTTTTAACGCAGTACAGTATGTATGGAATATTAAAGGTGCATAATCTGGTGCTCTTATAGTCTAGTGGCATCTGCCAAAATACAGCAGATGCATCCAATGTAGAGAAATATTTAGCACGTGACATCGGTCCAAAATTTCTTCCCTGGTAGGTGTTAGGTAATGTTCTCTCTCAACATATTTGTTAAGCTCTTTGGGATCTATACATAAACACAACGACCCATCTTTCTTTTCTATACAGACCAGGGAATGAACCCAGCACCAGTCGGTCTAGTTCTGTTTTATGTTTTTGTCTTATAGCTACCGGCACCGGTCTAGGAGCATGTAACATACATTTGTGGGGTTCAGTCAACTCTATTTTATATTCAGTTGACAATTTCCCCATGCCCTCAAAAACATCAGTGAATTTATCCTCTACATTACAAGGCTTTAATCCTGCCATTGTATATAGTTTTTTAAGAGGCCAACTCTTGGCAGGATTTTAGACCTATGATGTGCACCCCTGTACCAAACAATAACAAATTCCAAGTTAGCCACCATCTGATTTACTGGCACTTCAAGCATGCAGACACCTATCATGGGAACTCTAAGCTGTACTTTTTTATGGTCTAACATGACGGGTTTCTTTTTTAAATGGCTAACAGCAACCTCTGATAACACATTTACTTGTGCACCTGTATCCAACTTATAATTCACTGTAGTTCCATTCATATTGAGTGCAATTGTCCAGTCCTCAGAGACAGAATCTCCTTCCAGGGTGCCTCAAAACAAATCTTCCTCTGTACCCTCTCTGCATTGTTCCCCTTGTGAACTGATATTGCAGTTTCCCTCACTGTGTGCAACATGAATACTTTGGGGGGGGTGTTCATTTTAGCTGAGTCTGTATGCAGACTTTTGTAAAATGGTTTGGGTTTTTTACAAATATGGCATAATTGTCCAAAACCTGGGCACTGCTTTGTCAAGAGACTCTTTCCACAGCGTGTGCAATCCTTCCAATTGCTGTTCTCCAGCTCATAGCATTTGGTATTTGTTGTTTTCTCCTTATCCTCTGGCTGTTTTTAGATGAGCCCACTAAATCATTCTTAGCAGACAGAATGGTCTGACTCATTGCCATAACAAAAACATTTTATTCCATTTAGACGATCTTTAATAAAACGTTCTAAGACATTCTGTGAATTGTGCATGTAAACATCTAAAATGTTTTAGCATTATGCTAGCATTATGCAAAATGTTCTGTTTACATGATTAAAATGATTGCTCTGCAACGTTTCCAAATTGAAATGTTTCAAAAAAACCTGGGGAACGGTGTTTTAAAAAAACAAACTACTGTCAGAGGGTAGGGGTAAACCTATGCCCCCTCCCTCCCGCTATCCCTCTACTCTGCTCTGCGGGCTCTGCCATGAAAAGCGGTCCCTCAGGATCTTAGTAGTGCCCACTGCCCAAACCAGGGCTAGGCACAGATCATCACGGGGAACAGCAGGCCGCAGAGGAGAACCCTAAAGTAACCCCACCACACTCCACAATCCCAGACAATCAGGGGAAAGGGAAGTGCCGGTTGTGCAAGGAAACAGGGAAGAGAGGACCAGGAAGGGGCAGGACTTGCTTACCTCACTCTGATGTTGCAATAAAGCTGGCATTCAAGCACCTTGTAACCACACACACATACACACGCTGCTACAGGTTCCCATTCTTTACACACACAGAGACTACTATAATGCCAAGCACCCTACATTCACACACATCAAAACTACAGGTTCAAGCACAATACACAATTATACAGTCACCCAGGATTCCAAGGGCCTGTCTCTCAGGGAATACTGATTACCGCCGCCCATGCTTTTATGGCCAAAGCCCTGCCCCTCTGCTTGCACCTGTCAGCGCAGGCGCTCTGAGTGTCTGGGTTGCTCTGGCAACCCGCTGACACTCGTGCATGACTCCGTCTGTGTCCCCGGATGGGTGTCAGCTCTGGAAGCGGTGTCGACCACGTTTGTTGCCTTGGCAATGTCAGCGCAGCCTACCGCACTCATGCTGGAGGGGGCGCTTGCCCTACTGGAAGCAGACCCATGGGTGGGATTACTCCCCCCTGACCTTTTCTTAGTCCAGGAGGACAGCAAGCCCGGGGGCGTGCACCGCTCCCTGAACCTCACCATCCTCGCCCCCGCTGCCTCCAAGGCCTGACAACTACAACCAGGATGTGTTTTCAAATGAAACGTTTAACTGTTTACATGATTGCATTCAAAACATCATAAAACAGACTAAAATGTTTTTAATGTATCATCGAAAACACATACTCTGTCATCCTACCCTGCAGCTTTGCATACCTCTTCTTATGCTGTTTGCCTCTGGCTGTTAGTGCTGCAGTTTTCCCTCCAAATCTGTATCGGCACGGTTACTCTCCAAGACAGGTAATCTGTTCCTGTTGGGTTTTGCCACCTGAAAAAGACTTACTCCTTTTTCCAAAGTTAGATCTGGGTCTTAGCCTGCCCTTTTCCATAGGACCGAGTCTCTAATACCTGTAATGACTTGGTCTTTAATAAGGGATTCCAGCCTCCCCCCAAAAAAACTGTATGTCTGACTAAGGAGTCTCAAATCAATAACAAAGGCTTCAAATGTTTCTCACTCTTTTTGTTTCCTCAAGTGGAACTGATACTTTTCAAAGGTTTTATTTGCTTTTGGAGTGCAATAGCTCAAATTTCTGCAGCACAGTCGCAAAGCTAGCTTGCTCTTCCTCATCGAGTTGCAAATTACTGAAAAGATCAAGGGCCTGTGGCTCAGCAGTGTTCAGTAGTAAGAGTGCTACCTTTTGTTCCTCGTCCCTCTTTACTCCAGCTCCTGCCTTCAGGAACAACTGAAACTCCTGTCTGAACCGTTTCCAATTCTCATCTGCATTCTTGGACAAATCTAGCTTTCTTGGAGTTCTGGGTTCCTCCATACTTTTCTGTGTCCTGTTGTGTTCTGGCCCCCTTGATAAGTCCAGGCTCTCAAGGACCAACACTCAGGCACACATCCAGCTGACAGTTTGTTTGAGATGACACCAGCAGAAGGGGTTTCATAATAAGATAAGGTTTACTTACAACTTCAGCCAACTATATACAAAGAAGTCCCGTATCTTTTAGTTCCATGCTAGTGTCTCTGTCAGAGAGCTTTTCCTCTCAGCTCTCCATACCTGCTTCAGCCTCTAGCTTCCTCGTGCTCATGCACACACAGAAGTGCTTAACTTATACAAAAATTAATTTCCAGAGCCCAAATCTGCCTCACAAGCCATGCTCCCTGCCCCAGAACCTGACAGAACAAGGAAATGAACCCTGGTCTCCAGCTAGTAATCTAATCACTAGACTAATCTGCCTCTCTACAGCAGAATATAAAACAGGAGTTCTTGTGATTGAATCGATATGATAGCCAGCACAGAGGATGGGGCACAGAAGTCTTTAATAAAAGCCCAAATAATAAACCATGCAGGGTTCTTCTGACTCTCATTTCTAACCCTGAAATGGCCAATATCAGTCTTTCCCTGGCCTTTCACATTTCTGGATGCACTCTCCTAATGGGAAAATCTCCCAGGGCTCAGCTTCCACCCTTGAATTTAATTGCCAGGGAGCCCCCCCACACACACAAATTAAGCCCTGACACACAGATACACTCATTGGTAACCTATGGATACTTTTGGGGTAATACCCACCTAAAGGGATAGTATCCCACAAGTATGTTTTGGCCTCAGTTCCCTGTCTGTAAAATGGCAATTAAAATGACCTACCCTACTACACAGGGCTGTATAATACCATCACAGTATACCATCACAGTATTAGTATAAATGATAAGTAGATTGTTACCATCTACAGGCACCAATGGCCACTTTGGGGTTATACGATTTTCTGTTCTGGGTTCATTGAAAGGTTCTCTCAAACTTATTTTAAAACCATAAATGAACCACTAGTGAATAACATGGAATGCCATCAGCCAGATGCACAAAAAGACAGAAAGGAGCAATTATCTCCCTGATTTGACAGTTCTGGGCCCATTATAAATAGCTAGCTAGGTGCAATGAGCGAGGGAGCACACTTCTGATATGAGACCACCATTGTCCTGTTAATTATGTCTGCATAGAAATGCGAAAATGATTTATTACGGAATACCTTTTATCCCAGGGTGCTTTAAAGCTATGCACAACGTACCATATGCACAGCCTACCTGCAAATACAACTGCCTCCAAACTACAGAGCAGCAACCAACTCCCCAGAGCACATTTATTGCTTTGCTCAGGTTATTTCAATGTTTTTATATTGTTATTACAATGTTTGTTTTGTTTTTATATTTTGTATTTTTTATGCTGTTGTGAGTTGCCCTGAGATGCGGATGCAGGAGGGGGCGGCATAAAAATTTGATTAAATAAATAAAATTACACAATATGGGGGTGGAATTTCATCAAGGACAACAGAACAATCGTTTATTCTTACAAAGGCTTCAGTCTTCAAACCATTTACTCTGGAGTAGTCCCAGTAGCTTCAAAGAGAGGGGCCTACATAACAAGCCAGATGGCTCTCCACCTCAAAATGCTGGACCAGATTTATCAGGACTGGAACCCAGGACTGGCTGGATACAAGGATGGTTAATTTGGAGACCACAAATCCATCCTCTCAGCTGGCATATGTTTCTGGGTCCTTGGAATTATTTAGTAAATGGGACTAAGTGAAAAACAAGGACACTACGTGAATGGACAGAAAGATGATACAAATGTGTATTTTGAGACAGCTGAGT
The DNA here is from genome assembly GCA_003113815.1 of Sphenodon punctatus. Lineage (NCBI taxonomy): Eukaryota > Metazoa > Chordata > Lepidosauria > Sphenodontia > Sphenodontidae > Sphenodon > Sphenodon punctatus. Next base: position 639,215 of record QEPC01001496.1, read on the forward strand.
TGCAAAGCTATTAAGATGCTAATAGCTATATTCTTATAATATTGATGGGTTACACATCAGAAATTATTTATTTATTTAAATTTTTACCAACAGTCCCTATGGATAAGTCTGGAGAATGCAGTTAGCAGAAAGGATAGTAACACATTTTGGACTATTGTTAGAAAAGGACATTATGTGGACAACTGTAGGCTAGATTTACCGGGTCTAACCTGGCAAAATTATTTTGCAGAAATTTTCAACAAGGCAAGGGAATTAAATGTAACCCCAGAAGATGGGGAACCTGACTTGCTGACACTTCCAGTTTGGGAGCCAATGGCTGGAGATATTATTAGGGACCTCATCATGCAATTACCTGCAAGGAAAGCTCCTGGTGAGGACGGGATCCCTGGTGAAATGTTGAAGGAACATATGGATTGGTGGGTGCCAATGTTAATGCAACTGTTTAATCACATTAATTTCTTAGGTCAAATCCCTGCAAAGTGGAACCTTAGTATTGTTGTTCCCATTCATAAGAAGGGAGACAAAGGATTACCATCCAATTATAGGTCAATAAGTTTAATTAATATTATTGCTAAACTACATGCAAAAAGTCTCTTGAAAAGGTTAGAGGAATGGGCACTGAGAACACAATTATTTTATGAAGAACAGGCGGGTTTCGGGCAAATTATTCCACAATAGACCACTGCTTTACTCTTTCCTTCCTGATAAATAAATACATTCACACACAGAAAAGTAAATTGTATACCGCCTTCATAGATCTGAAGGCGGCATTTGATATGGTCAACAGGAAGTTACTGTGGCAAAAATTAGGAAAGACAAATATTAATTATTATTATTATTATAAGCATTTATATAGCACCAGCGATGTACCTAGCACTTTACAGAGAACAAGATAGACACCCGAGAGACACTGCCCGAGAGCTCACAATCTAAAGAAAACAGGGGGAGGGGAGACTGGGTTCCAGGCATGCGGGGCAGCGAGGGAGAAGGGACGAAGGCAGTTGGGGGAGCAGGGGAGGCGTGGGAGGGTGAGGGAGGGGATAGAAAAGGAGCGGAGGGCTCGAACAGGGGTTCGGAGGGAGATCAGGCCAGAGAGGTAGGGGGGAGCAAGGTTGTGAAGCGCTTTGTAGGTGAAGACGAGGAGCTTGTGCAGAATACGCTCAGGAAGGGGGAGCCAGTGGAGAGAGGAGAGCAGTGGCTGCATGTGATCAAAGCGACGGGCTCGTTGGATGATCCTGGCAGCAGAGTTTTGAACAGAGATGAGAGAAAAAAGGTGACAGCGGGGAAGGCCAGCGAGGAGGTTACAATAGTCATTGACAAAAGTCAAGACAAGTCAAGTCACAATTTATTTATACCCTGCCTCTCTCAAACAACTCGAGGCAGCTAACAACAACTCATAATTACATATACTGGGGATCCTTTCCAACGCAGGGGACCCAGCCATAACAATACACAATATACATAAATAAACTCCATTGTACAATAACTCCCACTCAGACCATCCCCGAAAAACAAATGGAGAGGTCCCCACCATCCAATGCCCTGCTCTTTCCAGGGTATATAGCCGACTCCACCCCCCTCTCACGGGGGGGAGCCAGCCCATTCTACCTTCTCTAACAACAATACCCACCCCTACATACTCCACAATATTTCAATACATCCTGATATACCCCCCCCAAAAAACACAAATTCTGGATACTCCACACAGGGGCCCAGATAATAATACTAACAAAACAAACAGTTTACATACCCAATATTACATTAATCGAAAAGTCCTACAGTTCCACCTAATCTACCCACCATTCCACAACTTCTCCCACTGATACTAAATACATCCCTTCCTCCACTAACTCATTCTCTCCTACCTCACTCCAAAACCTCACTATCTCCATCCCCCTTACATCAGGGGAATATGGCTCTACTATGCTTCCATCCCTCAATGTTCCCAATATATCTAACTCCACCTCTTCACACAATTCCTCCCCCAATTCCATCCCCAGTATCCCATCTGTATACTATACCCCTTCTCCCTCAACAACATCACTCCTAGTCTCCCCCCCTCCCCCCTCCATGCCCCGAAGGGCCCCAAAGGGCCACGACCTTTGGACGCGACTCTTTGGCTCGCGGCTGGTGGCACAGTGGCCGGGCCTCCTTTTGATCATCTTCCGGTGCGCGGCACAGGGGGGGAGGGCGGGGGGAAGTTTCCCAAGCAATCCCCACTCACTATTCCCTTCTCTCCCACAGGTCTCTCATGGGACTCCGTAGCCAGGCACCCCCCAACAAGAGCAGCAGCAGCACGAGCAGTGGCACAGGCACACATCCCTAATGGTAAGTAGGAGTCACAATGTATCACCGCCACCGGGCCTCCTTTTGATCGTCTTCTGGTGCACGGCGTGGGGGGGGAGGATGGCGGGAAGTTTCCCAAGCAATCCCCACTCACTATTCCCTTCTCTCCCACAGGTCTCTCATGGGACTCCGCACCCAGGCACCCCCTAACAGGAGCAGCAGCAGCACGAGCAGCAGCACAGGCACACATCCCTGATGGTAAGTAGACCGATGGTAAAAGACTTCTGATTTTGGTGCAGAGACTCTACCAAAGGACTCAAATAAAAGTAAGGGTATCCCCAACCAGAGATTACACAGACCCCATTGAGACAAGGGGAGTTAAGCAGGGCTGTGTATTGACACCCTTCTTATTCAATTTTCTGATAAATGATATAGTTCCAAATCTACAGAGAAAAGACCACCATCCAGCTTTCATAAAACAGAGACAGATAGGAATTCTTATTTATGCTGATGACATTATTTTAGTGTCACCTTCTGAAATTGGCTTGCGTAGATCACTTATCACCTTGGGAAAGTATTGTCTAAGAAACAAGTTACAAATTAATTATGACAAATCAATAATAATGGTGTTTGCCAAATGCTGGGAGAAAAAGCACTGGTTTATTGATACACACCCATTAGAGCAAGTAAAGTCATACAGATACTTGGAATTATTGTATAACACCAACGGTACTTGGTATGACCATATTGATTCTCTAAAGCTGAAGTTAGCAAGCACCACTACAGGGGTGGTTAAGTTCTGGAGAACAAATGGGGGAAGATTGTATAAACCAGCAATAAACATCTTGAGAGAAAAATTATACCGCAGGCATTATATGGTGCTGAAATGTGGGGAATAGCAGTGGAAAGTAAGCTTGAGTCCATGCAGAATAGGTTGTTGAGAACAATTCTTGGCATCTGTAGTGAAAGATTGCGGAAGACCTATGTACACCGGTGGAGCCAGTAAGGAACCCTAATACATATTATTCAGCCTGCTCTTTCTTTTGAATCCATCTTGTTTGTCATGAGCTATACACATGCCTTTTTGGCAGTCTGTGTTGTATCTCATAATAGTTATTCCATCCCATAATACTTGTTGTGCAGAATACCAAGGCCAGCTAGAACTGTAATGTTATGAGAAGCTTTCTTATCAGTAACTGAGCCTGATACCCAAAGAAAGGTTTCTTAATTGGGAGTTGAATGACTCAGGCAAGGAGGAGGCACATCTGCAATAGTTAATTGTTAGCACATGCACAGTATTTGCATAGTGAATTTGTAAAGTCACAATAGTATAACACAGAGCAGCCGGGGACCCAAGTTGGAACTTCACTGCTGGTCACTTTGCAGACGTGCTGAGGGGCGCAGCAGAACCTGGGGCCCACCTGGAGATCATCTCACAGCCGTTGTTGGGGTTCCCCGGCTTGCAGAAAGGGATGTGAGACGCTTTCTTTTACCTTTTATGCTTATATTTAATAAAATAGCTTTGTTGACACCATTTCGTCTGAGTCATCACTGAACTGATCCAAAAGAACATACAATTTTAAGACAGTGTCCCATCAGGAACACCTATATGCTTACTAAGAACAGAAACCGGGACCATTCCTGTTGAGTCTCAAGCTCAAGTTAGACAAATATTGTATTGGAAATGAATATAGTTAATGACAGAAGAAAGATTACCGAAGTTATGCTGGCTTGAAATGATGGCCTCAGACCACAAGCACAAGTGGAAAGTTAAGTTGGGAGCATTTACAGACAAAATAGGTCTCTCTCTCCCTTTTCTATTGGGCTTCTCAGTAGACCAGACCAAGAGGTTGTGTAAACAAAGGCTGGATAATATTTGTAGGCAAAGAGATTTAGAGGCCATCAGGATGAGCAAAGTGGCACCCTGGTATAAATTTATAAAAGAACATCATTTGCAGGAATATTACCTGGAAACCTTAACGAATTTCACACAAAAGAGAGCTCTTACCCTCCTAAGATTTCAACTTCTGCCCACAGCGGTTTTAGAGGGCAGATATGCTAAGATCCCCCATGAATTGAGATTTTGCCCATGTGGGGATATGATGCCTGATGATTTACCTCATTACTTATTCTGTTGCCTGTTGCTGTCCAAAGTAAGAACACAGTATCTCCAATCGCTATTACAAATGAGGGTAGGTTGGGATGTATGCATGAAAATAACATATTTGCTAGCAAACTCCAAAGAAAGGTTTATTAAGAAAGTAGTCAATATGGCTTATGCCTTCATGGTGCAGAGAAGTAAAATAAAATCAGTATTTGGAAATAAATATCTGGAAATGGGAAATTGATATTTGAAATTTGATTATTATTGGGTGTTTTCAGACGTTACTTGGCCCCGTACCGAAAACAACCAAATCATCCCCCGCCGGGATGACCCCGTCACACCCTAACAGATGTGCCGGGGGATCCTGGCGGGGAATCTGGGAGGGGGCGGGGCCGTGCAGCGCAACGTGCGGCCGCATGGCCCCGCCCCCTCCACGCTTCCCGCCACCTGCCCTCTGGGGAGACGGGCGGATGGCGGGGCCAATGTGGCCGCAGCGTCTGGCCGAAATCGCCACGGCCCGAAATCCCGCCGGTGATCCCAGGCCGTGGCACCCGACCAGACGTGATTTTTTTTTTTGGTCCCCACCGGGAATCACTTTCACCATGCTTCCCGGGAAAGTCCCCCGGGGAGCCCGGGAAGCATGGTTGAAAATGGCCCCGTGTGGGTATTGACTGTGGCGAACATCTGGCGGCCGCCAAACAGACGTTCGAGGCACAGTGACCACAGGTGGGTATTCACCGTGGTTCACTGTGATCTCGTAACATCTGAAATCACCCATTGATATAGCAAAATTGGATAACTCCTTGATTTCACGTGAACCTGGGATATTTGGATTTTGTCTTGGAAAACTGTAGAATTGGATCAGTGCTGTTTGTTATAGTTTATATATTTTAAATTATTTTATTTTATATATTTTATATTTTATTCTAATTATAATTTATATCTTATATGTTTATATGTTTTTGTAAACAAATTTGCCATAACTATATAGTTCGTACAATAAAGTTTATTCATTCATAAATTTTTACCCCACCCTTCCCCTAAGGGAACAATGCCCTTGTCATTGACAGTTCATTATCTCCTCTGGGCAGATATCCTGGCACATATTGGCGCCCGGGAGGGTGTGGAACCAGTTAGGTTGGTTTGCCCCCAAAGGCTTATGGAACCTAAAAGATTCCAGATAGCTCTAGGAGATGTTTCCTCTGACCTTGATGGCCGCTCAGTCGATGACCTCATGTCCAAGTGGAATATCGTGTTAACGGAGGCCATCGACTGTGTGGCTCCCAGGCGTCTGCTCCCGAATTGCCGACAACACAGCTCCCCATGGTATACCGGGGAGCTGCGGCAGATGAAGCAAGAAGGGCGGCAGTTAGAACGACGGTGGCGTCATTCACGTACTGAAGTTGACCAGCTGCAGCATAGAGTCTGGTTACGTACCTATGCCGTTGTGGTGCAGACAGCAAAGAAGGTTTTCTTTGTTGCCCTCATTGCATCCGCTAAGTCCCACCTGGCTGAGCTGTTCCAGGTGGTGAGGGGGCTGGTCAGTCCGGCCTCCCTCCGCCTGGACGTAGAACCATCAAATGCTCACTGTGATTTGTTTGTGGATTTTTTTGCAGATAAAATCACTTGAATTCACCACAGTTTTTATGCGACTTTTTTAACAGAGAATAGGTCAAAGGCAGTAGACGCCCCTTCTTGACCTGTTTTATGGGATGAGTTTCAGGCGGTGTCACTCTCAGATGCGGGGGATGCTCTTGGGACTGTTCAATCCACCTATTGTGAACTAGATTCTTGCCTGTCCTGGCTGGTTGTGGCCAGCTGGGAGACATTGGGGCCGTTGCTGGTGGGGATAGTCAACACCTCCCTTGGGGAGGGCAGAGTGCCGGGCCGTCTCAAGGAGTCAGTGGTGCAGCCCCTGCTCAAGAAACCATCTTTGGACATTGACGCCCTTGCCAATTATTGGCCAGTCTCTAACCTTCCCTTTTTAGGGAAGGTTATTGAACGGGTGGTGGCTCAGCAGCTTCAGGGGCATTTGGATCGGGTTAACTTTCTCGATCCTTCGCGGTTGGGCTTTCATCCGGGTTATGGCACGGAGACTGCACTTGTGGCCCTGGCCGATGACCTCTCCCATGAGTTGGACCAAGGTCATTCAACCCTATTGATCCTGTTAGATCTCTCAGCTGCATTTGATACCGTTGATCATGAGTTGTTGGTTGGTGACTCGGCTGTGGGATCGGGCAGGGATTGGCGGGACTGTTCTTGAATGGTTCCGCTCTTTCCTGGCAGGGAGAACCCAGGGTGTGGTGCTGGGGGAGTTTTCATCTTCCCCCTGGGGCCTCACGTGTGGCATACCCCAGGGTTCCATCTTATCCCCTCTCTTGTTCAATGTGTACATGCAGCCTTTGGGAGAGGTTGTTAGGTAGTATGGAGTGAGATGTCATCAATATGCTGATGACACCCAGCTATCTCTCTCATTTTCCTCTGACTCAGGTCCAACAGTCTCGGTGTGTCTGCTGTGGGGGATTGGATGAGGGCGAGCCACCTGAGGCTAAATCCTGACAAGATGGAGGTGATAGTTGTGGGGAAGGCGGAGGGAGTGGTGGACCCCGTCATTGATGGGGTCTGTCCTCTCATGGTTTCGCAGGTCCGGAGTCTGGGGTTGCTCCTGGACCCATAGCTCTGCATGAATGCCCAGGTGGCAGCTGTGGCGAAGGGAGCATTTTGCCAGTTACATCTGGTGCATCAGCTTAGGCCGTATGTCTCGGACTCAGATCTGGCCACAGTTGTCCATGCTTTTATTACCCCAAGACTGGATTACTGCAACGTGCTCTACGTGAGGCTACTCTTGGTGCTGGTTCAGAAGCTGCAGCTGGTGCAGAATGTGGTGGCCCGTCTCTTGACTAGGATGGGCCAACGTGAGCATATTACACCAGTGCTTCGCTCTCTGCACTGGCTGCAGGTAGGTTTCCAGGCCCAATTCAAGGTGTTGGTGTTGACCTTTAAAGCCCTAAAGAGCTTGGGCCCCACCTATCTGCAGGACTGCCTCACCCTCCAGATCCTAGATCGATCTCTGCGGTCAGCTGGGGGTGCCCTCCTCGGGGATTCCAGGGTTTCCTGGGTGTCTACTATGAGGAGGGCGTTCTCCATGGCTGCGCTGTGACTGTGGAACTCCCTCCTGTTGGAGATCCGCTTGACTGCCAGCCTACCCTCTTTTAGCAGACAATGTAAGACCTGGCTATTCCGCCAGGCCTTTCCCGAGAGAGATGGGGTGGGTGGGGTGGGTTAGGGTAGGGGGGATGGGGTTTTATATTGTTTTTAATTG
>QEPC01001496.1:647654-688651 GCA_003113815.1 Sphenodon punctatus
TAGCCAGGAGGGACCTTTGGGTGGGAGGGGGACAAGCTTTCGGGCGTGGTCTTTAGCCTCCCCTGCCCCCCCTCAGTCCCACCTATTTTAGTGGGATGGTTGTTTATAGGGGCAGAGTGGTGGGGGCTGTTGTGGGAGAGGGGTAAGTGGGTGGAGGGGAAGTGGGTTGGGTTGGTGGGGGGAGGGGAGGGGTTATGGCTCCCTCCCCCAATGTACGGGGGGAGGAAGGGGACTGGGTTGGGGAGGGTTGGGACTGTTCCCCCAGTGTGAGAGGGGTGTGTGACCTGACAGGGGTGGGGGGGTTGGCTCCTGTGTGAGGGGGGTTGGGAGGGGGATATAGGGGTGGGGGAGGGGTCTCCTATGGGTACTGGGCGGGACAGCCACCAGGGGGAAGGTGGGGGGGTCCACAGCCATTGGTGTCGTGATGGGCTGGAGCAACTATGGTCCTTCTGGGAGGTGAGTAACACCAATGAGGAGGGACAGGTGCTTGGTGCCGGTCTCCCTCATAGGCCCCCAGACAGGTAATGCAGTGATCCAGAATGGGGTTGTCCCTGGTCCAGGAGTGCTGCTGCTGAATTTGAGGTCAGTTGGTAATAAATCTACAACAATCCAGGAGTTGATCCTGGATCAATTAGCTGACCTCATTTGTATTACAGAGACCTGGCTGGACACTGAGTCGGGGCCAGTTTTGGCTGACCTTGTTCCAGCCAGGTACTCTGTACAGCACCAGCCTAGACCAGAGGGGCGGGGGCGGTATAGACCTTATTTTTAAGGACACCTGGTCTGTGAGGAGGTACCCAGTGCAGACTATTTTGGGCATGGAGGGGATCCATCTGGTGATCAATTTGGCTGGAGACAGATTGGGGCTGCTGCTCATATACTGCGCAACTACCTTTATGGCAGCATCCCTACATGCACTAGCTGAGTTGGTGTCAGGGGTGGTCTTGCAGTCTCCAAGGACCTTAGTCCTGGGGGATTTCAACATCCACGCTAACACCGACCTTGGGGAGCGGAGCGTGAGTTCATGGCTGCCATGACAACCATAGAACTGTCTCAGAGGGTTGTGGGCCTGAAGCATGATGGAGGACATACCCTTGACTTAATATTTTGCACTGGCCTTGAGGTGGGGGATATATCAATTACACCCTTGTCATGGACGGATCATTATCTCATCCAGACCGATCTCCTGGCACATGTCTGCCCCTGGAGAGATGTAGGACCAGTTTGGTTGGTCCGCCCCCGGAGACTTATGGAACCAGAGAGGTTCTGGAATGCCCTTAGGGAATTGTCGCCAGATCATGATGACCGCTAGCTCGATGACCTCATTGTCTTCTGGAACAACTTGTTGACTGAGGCCATTGACCGAATGGCTCCCAGGCATCCGCTTCCAGAATGCCAATGACATGAGTCCCCTTGGTTTACAGAGAACCTGTGCCGGATGAAGTGGGAAGGATGGCGGTTGGAACGACGGTGGTGCCGGAGTGGTGCTGAAGCCGACCAATTTCAACATAAAGCTAGTTTAAAAGCTTATGATGTGGCGGTATGGGCAGCAAAGAAAGAGTTCTTTGCTGCCCTCATAGCATCCAGAAAGTCACGTCCAGCGGAGCTTTTCTGGGTGGTGCAGCAGCTGTTTAGTCTGGCTTCTCTCTGCCTGAAACTGGAATCTTCCAGTGCCAGCTGTGACACATTTGTTGACTTCTTTGTGGATAAAATCACTCAGATTCACCGTAACTTCGATGCTGCACTTATAACAGTAGGTGAACCTGAGGGGGTGGAGGACCCGCCTTATCCGATTTTATGGGATCCATTTCAGTGGGTGTCACCCGCTGATGCAGAGGAGGTCCTTGGGGCTGTATGGACCACTTGTTGTGAATTAGATCCGTGCACGTCCTGGCTACTCAAGGCCTGCCGGGAGACATTAGGGCCATTGCTGGCGGGGGTTGTCAGTGCCTCCCTTAGGGAGAGTAGGGTGCTGAGTCACCTCAAAGAGGCGGTGGTGAGGCCCCTGCTCAAGAAACCATCTCTTAGCATTGATTCCCCGGCCAGCTATCGGCCAGTCTCTAACCTTCCCTTTTTAGGCATGGTTCCCTAAAAAGGGAAGATTATTGAATGGGTGGTGGCTCGGCATCTTCAGGGGCATCTAGATCAGGTCAGTTTCCTTGATCCCTCGCAGTCTGGTTTTCACCCTGGGTTTGGCATAGAGACTGCGCTTGTGGCTTTGGTTGATGACCTGCACCGTGAATTAGACCGGGGCAGATCTTCTATTTTAATTCTATTAGTTCTGTTGGCTGCATTTGATACTGTTGACCACGAGATGTTGGTGGCTCAGCTGTGGGACTGGGCCGGGATGGGTGGAATTGTTCTTGAATGGTTTTGCTCGTTCCTGGCAGGGAGAACTCAGCGTGTGGTTCTCGGGGAATGTACTTCATCTCCCTGGGACCTCACATGTGAAGTCCTTCAAGATTCTATTCTGTCCCCGCTGCCTGTTCAATGTGTATATGCAGCCTTTGGGCGAGGTTGTGAGAGGGTTCGGTGTGCGTTGTCATCAGTACGCCAATGACACACAACTTTATCTCTCTTTTTCTGTAGACCCAGACCCAGCAGTCTCGGTGCTCACCCAGTGCTTGGCAGCTGTGTGGGACTGGATAAGGGCGAGTCATCTGAAGCTGAATCCTGACAAGTCGGAGGTGATGTTGGTGGGTAGGGCTGGGGGTGGTGGCCCCCATCATCGATGGGGTCTTCCCCCCTATGGCTACACAGGTCCGTGGCCTGGGGGTACTCCTCGACTCACTGCTCCACCTGGATCTCCAGGTGGAGGCTGTGGCAAAGGGAGCATTTCACCAATTACATCTGGTACTACAGCTGCAGTCGTATGTTTTGGACTCGGATCTGGCCATCATCAACCATGCCTTTATCACCTCTAGACTAGACTACTGTAATGCACTCTACGTGGGGCTGCCCTTGGGGACAGTCCGGAGGTTGCAGCTGGTGCCGAATGCAGTGCCCCATCTCTTAAGGGGACGGATCACGCGAGCACATTACACCGGTGCTCCGTTCTCTGCACTGGCTGCCTATTGTCTTCCGGGCCCAATTCAAGGTGCTAGTAATGACCTATAAAGTCCTAAATGGCCTGGGCCTGATTACCTGTGGGACCGCCTCAGGCCCCAGATTGCATTGCGGCCCCTGCAGTCAGTCGGGGATGCCTGGCTCGAAATCCCCCAGGTTGCCCGGGTGGTGACAATGGGGAGGGCGTTCTCGGTGGCCGCTCCTAGGCTGTGGAACTCCCTCCTGATGGAGACCCGCCTGGCCCTGGACCTCCCCTCCTTTCCATAAACAGTGTAAGATCTGGCTGTTCCGCCGGGCCTTTGCAGAGGGAGACGGGTAGGGTGGGGTGAATTGGGGAGGGGAATTCTGCCCTTTTAGTTCTTTTTATCTTTTTCAATGTTTTTAATGATATTTTATGTGTTTTTATTGATGTTTTGTAAGCCGCCCTGAGCTTCTCTTGAGCAGGAGGGGGCAGGGTAGAAAAATAGTAAAATAAATAAATAAATAAAAATATGCTCCAGCTTGGGTTCTGGTGGACCTCCAGGGAAGGGAGTTCCACAGTACCAGGGCAGCAATCGAGTACGCCTCTCTTGTCATATGAACAAGACTGGCAGCATTTTTGGAAAGACGGTCTTTCAGATATGTAGGGCACGGTCATTTAGAGCTTTAAAAAGCGAAAAACAGCACATTGAATTGCCCAGAAAGCTATAGGTAGCTAGTGCAGACTGTAATGCACAGGTGTAATGTGCTCACAGCGACCCGTCCCTGAAAGGAGCCAGGCCTCCACATTCTGCACCAGTTACAACTTCTGAACAGTCACCAAGGGCAGCCCCACTTAGAGTGCATGAATGATTGTAATGAAAGCATGGATGATGGTGGCCAGATCTGAATTAGAAAGAAAGGGACGTAGCCTCCTCACCAGATGGAGTTTTATTTTATTTTATTTTATTTCCATACATTTCTACCCCGCCCCTCCTGCCCTGCAGCTCGGTGAAAAGTGCTTCTGGCCACCGCCACAACCTGATGTTCAGGGACAGCAAGGGATCCAGAAGCACTCCATGACTACTAACTGAGTAACCAGAGGGGGCCAGACCACATCAATGGCAGGAGTCCCAATCCCCAATCACAAGGTCAACCAACCGTCATCACTTCAGTCTCCTCTGGATTCAGTTTCAATTGAATCATCCCTCATCCAGTCCCCAGGATGTCTCATCTTGCGCAGCGGCCTGAGATACACATTGAACAAGTGGCGAGACAAGATGGAACCCTACGGGACACCACAGGGGAGGTCCTGAGATGACTATGAGAAATCACCCCCTGCTTGGACCTCCCCAACAGGAATGAATGGAGCCACTCAAAAGCAGCCCCGCCCACCCCTGCCAGGTCCTGCAGTTGTATCAACACCTCGTGATCAACTGTATCAAAGACTGCTGATAGGTCTAACAAGATCAATAGAGCACAGTGCCTTGTAGTTTTATTATTCAGATATGGGCTGCTGATAGTTTCACATCTGAGAATGGGAGTTAGGCTTAGGCACCCTGTTCCCACTGACTGTCAGTGGGAGCTGGGCGGCTAACTCTCTTTGAAAAATCTCCTCAGTAAATACATAAGCAAAGCATCTACATAAATAATTTGCAGTGATACGGAGCTCCCTCAGCATGTGTAAACATTGGGCCACTTATTTAGGTGCCAAATACTGAGTATTTGTAAAATTTCCAGACTGGATGCCCCATCCACTCTGCCCCCTCAAATATTTTCACTTTTCTGGGCTCCTCTCCAGTCTCTGTGGGTGGGAAGGAAGGTCTTCTCCAGCTCGCTCTTGTTGCACTCGCCACTTCTCCAAACCCTCCTGCTGTGGGACGCCTCCAGCACCAGTCACGGAGGAAAGGACCACAGAAGTCATCTAGTCCAACCTCCTACTGAAAACAGGAAATCCGCAGCTACAGCATCCCCGACAGATGGCTGTCCAACCTCTGTTTGAAAACCTCAAGCAAAGGAGAACCCAACACCTTCCTAGGTAATTTGTTCCACTGTCAAACAGCTCTTCCCATTAGGAAGTTCTTCCTAATGTTTAACCAAAATCTGCCTTCTTGTAATTTGGTCCCATAATTTCTAGTCTTGCCTTCAGGGGCAAGAGAGAACAAGTCTTTGCCATCTTCAACAGCCCTTCAGGTAGTGGAAGACTACTATCATATCTCCCTTAGCCTTCACTTCTCAAGGCTAAGCATACCCAGCTACTTCAGCCTTTCCTCAGAGGACTTGGTTTCCAGACCCCTGGCCATCTTTGTCGCCTTCCTCTGAACCTGTTCCAATTTCTCAATGTCCTTCTTAAAGTGTGGTGCCCAGAACTGGATACAGTACCCCATATAAGGTTTGATCAATGCAGAACAGAGTGGAACTGTTACTTCTCATGACTTGGAAACGATGCTTCTGTTAATGCAGCCTAAAATTGCATTAGCCTTTTTTGCAGCTGCATCACACTGCTGACTCACGTTCAGTTTGTGATCAAGTACAATCCCCAGATCCTTTTCGCATGTATTGCTGTTAAGCCAGGTATCCACCATCCTGTATTCGTACATTTGATTTTTCTTACCTAAATGCAGAACTTTACATTTATCTTTGTTGAACTTCATTGTGTTAGCTTTAGCCCAGTTTTCCAACTTATCAAGATCATTTTGAATTTTATTTCTGTCTTCTCATGTGTTAGTTATCCCTCCCAGTTTTGGGTCATCTGCAAATTTAATAAGTATTCCCTCTACTCCCGCATCCAAAAGGATGATCTTTCCATTCAGAAAGTGACTACATTTGCGTATTTGGCTGAGCAGCATAGATAGAAGTATCCTCTGGTACAGCTGTAACTATTGTAGGAATGTGGTGGCCTGGGGACTTGTTGATGTTTTTAGACTTGTTTATATTATTCTTTATTCTATTTAAGTTTCTTTTATTATATTTTATGTAAATTTCTGTTCTTGGCTGTGGCAAAAACTAGTGCTGAATAAACTTGAAACTACTCCCTCATCCAAGTCATTAATAAAGATGTTGAACAGTACTGGGCCCAGGACAGAGCCCTGCAGCACCCCACTCAACATCCCTCCAGATTTACGAGGAGTCTCATAGATCAGCATTCTTTGAGTATGGTTCTTTAACCAGCTGCTGTAAATCCACCTAATGGTATTATCATCTAACCCACATTTACCAGCTTGTCAACAAGGATATCATGGGGGACTTTCTAAAATGCTTTGCTGAAATCAAGATATATTACGTCCACGGCATTCCCATGATCCACTAAACTAATATCTTGATCAAAAAAGGAGATAAGATGAGTCTGGTCTCCCAGGGGCCTATTTACCCTCGGGTCATGGTCAGGATTGGTGGATTCTGTGAGGATTCTGCAAGGATTGGATGATTCTGCGAAAATCACTGCAAATTGCAGTAACGCAATCAACTCGGGTCCCTGGCCAAGATGGACACAGTTCCCCTTTTGAGAGAAGACAGAGGCAAAATAGGAGTTGAGGAGTTCGGCCTTCTCTTTGTCACTTGTTAACATTTCACCTTCTTCAACCGAGCAGTGGACCTGCCACTTTTTCTTCCTCTTACTTCTAACATACCTGAAAACCCTCTTTTTGTTGTTCTTAGCATCCCTCACTTGCCTCAGCTCATTCTGTGCTTCTGCCTTCCTGGCACCATGGGTATTTTCAGACGTTACGAGATCACAGTGAACCACGGTGAATACCCACCTGTGGTCACTGTGTCCCGAACGTCTGTTTGGCGGCCGCCAGATGTTCGCCACGGTCAATACCCGCAAGGGGTCAATTTGAACCACGCTTCCTGGGCTAGCCGGGGGAATGTCCCGGGAAGCGTGGTCAAAAAGATCCCCAGTGGGGACCAAAAAAAAGTAACGTCTGGCCGGTTGCCACGGCCCGGGATCCCCGGCGGGATCCCGGGCCANGAGGGGGCGGGGCCATGCAGTCGCACGTTGCGCCGTGCGGCCCCGCCCCCTCCCAGATTCCCCGCTGGGATCCCCCCGGCACGTCTGATATGGCGTGACGGGGTGACCCCGGCGGGGAATGAATGGGTTGTTTTTGGTACGGGGCCAAGCGGCCCCGTAACGTTTGAAAACACCCCATCTCTGCAAGTTTGAGCTGCTTGTCTGTATACTTCCTTTATGACTTATCCCATCTTCTGTTTCTTATATGCCTTCTTGGAGGTCCCCTGGGTTAAGCGGGGGGCCACAATGGAGAGGGCATTCTCAGTGGCCGAGCCACGCCTTTGGAATTCCCTCCCGGAGGAAGCTTACCTGGCCCTGAGCCTTTTGACATTCAGGCGGGCTTGTAAAACCTGGCTGTTCGCCCAGGCTTTTGGGGAAGAGGGGGAGAGGGTGGGTTAGTGTTTTAATGCTTCCCTACCTTTTATTTTATTTTATTTTATTTTCCCAACCCTGTTTATATTGCTATGTTTTAATGTTTTAATGGTTTTAAAAAACAAAAATTGTTGTTTTTATATTGTTGTATGTCGCCCTGGGATGCTGTAGGCATGGGGGGGGGGGGGAGGCGACTAAAAAATGTTTAAATAAATTTAAATTTTAAAAATAATCCATTGATTGTTTAGCCAATGGCCATAACAAGTTCAAATCCATAATTAAAATATTAGAATTATACAAAACATGGCTTAAATCACCATTACCAATTGTACTTCCATCCAGGAATTTTACAATACACAAACACAGTTTAAAAAAGGAAAGAAGCAGGAAAACAATCACCATAACACCTTATCAGCATGAAAGGTCTTAATTCTCAAACAGTCTTTGCACCCAGTTAAAATATAATTTACCACCTCTGGGTTAAAATCTCATTTCAAATCGTTCCATTACTTCTTCCTTATACAAACATACAATAATACAGACAGACAGAGCGGGCTGACAACCCTCAATGGCCATACTGTTATCCTGGGGTTAGGAGCTAAGGCCCAGAAAAAGTTAACAAGGCAATAATGACAGGGAACCCAATTTTCCAGTTTGAACAACTAGACAGAGAGGACAATCCTCTCTATTAAAGTCAGTGGGAGATTTGCCATTGACTTTAATGGTGGGAGGACTGCACCCTCAATGTCCTCAATCCTACACTGGAGTGCTCAGAGCCACTGTTAGATGAATAAAATGGGTACTCACGTGCTTGGCTCTACTGCCCATCCAATCATTCTAGGATCTGGCCTCAAAGCTTAATTACAATATGCCAATAAATGACCACAGCCAACCTTCATCCTATACCCTCCCTTAAGCACCAGAGTCAATGACTGAGTTTTTCAGCAAGGTAATAAAATTGGAGTCTGTCAGACCAAGACAGGGAAAACAAGAATAAAAGGACAAGTCCAGGTTGATCCAGTGTCCACTGTGTCACCGATGCTACCACACCATTTGTAACTTCTGCAGGCACAACAGCAAGTGCTCTGTGCTGAGTACATCTCCCATACCCTCATGGACCACATCCAGACACACACACACACACACACACCACTCACTCTCAGGCCTGCATGGCATGGCATGCCACAATACACTCAGAACAAAAACCCCAGAGTGCAATGCACCCAGAAGCCAATGAAATGCATCCTCGGGAAGTATCCAAGAATGCAACTGCAGCCGAGGGCAGGGCTATATGAATAGCTACTCCAGCATCCAATAACCATACAAAAAAGCATATCTGTGAAGTCAAGGCTATATGAATGTTACTGATGTCATGTGTGTGCCATTAGATACTTTCTTACATGGGCAATGTAACCCGTATGAATACCCTTAGACAAGAATACCCTTTGGAAGAAAGAGTCTAAGGATCTTAGGTGACACCTGAGTCCCATTATGAGACTCTCCTAAGCACCTACATTGGTGCTTAAGTGACTTTATAAATCTGAACCAGGCAAACTAAAAGACTTGTCCAACTTCAAGATATTGACAAACTGGAAAAACTCAGAGAGCAACAAAGGGTGAAAACAGACGTGACAGTGGCCCGCTGTGGCCTGCTTCATTACACTTTGGCCTAGATCCCCCCTGCACATGTGCTGGTGCAGCCAGATGTTGACCGAGGGTTGCCCTGAGCTGTGTTGACAGCTAGCCCGGACTCTGAAGTCAGGAAACCCCCAAAATCATAGCCTGGGCTAAGGCCCACCTAACTGGACCAAAGTGGGCCACAGCAGGCTATCATGTCTGTTTCCAGGCCACCAACACAGCCCAGGTCAGGTCCCCCATAGCCTGCCGCCATGGTTGACTGTAATTGGCTGCCCGTCATGGTGGAGGTATAGCACTGGGTGCAGTGCGTGGGCAGGGCCAGCTGGGCACACATTTGGTATGCTCCTGGCCCTCCCTGGTGCCCTGACCACTGGCATGCAGGTTTGGCAACCCGGTCTGGATCATGTCCGCCATGGCTTCCTGGAGCGAACCACCAACACACAGCTGTCACTTCTGCCTTTAGCCAAAGATGATCAAGGGTCAGGAATATAGGTCCTTTGGGGAAAGGCTGACGGTATTGGGAATGTTTAGCCCAATGAAGACTGAGGGAAGGAGGCATGTTGGCAGTTTTTAAATATCTAAAAATAGGCCATAAAAAGATGGAGAATATTTGTTTTCCATTGTCACTGAGGACAGGACAAGAATTGCTGGGTTTAAACTGTAAGAAGGCAGATTGAATCTATCTAAGGAAATACTTCCTAACTGTAAAAATGGTTCAACAGCAGAACAAGCTGCCTAGAGAGGTGTGGAATCTCCTTCCCTGGAGGTTTTCAAGAAAAGACTGGACAGGCATCTGACAAGGATACTTTAGGGATATGGTATCCTGTCCCAGGGCAGGGGTGTGGATTATGGGCTGTGAGGTCCCGTCCAGCTCTACAGGCTGATGACTCTATAAAGTTCGATGACTCTGCAAAGCAAGAGAAAATTAACGCAAGTCTCCCAAGTTCCAAGACAAGCACCTATTCACTGGATAATCCTTCTCTAAGCTGCAACTCCTGTCCTCAGTGGGAAGGGTGGGGCGCATGTGTGTGTGTATGTACACTCTCACTCTCTTACACACACACACTCTCTCACAGACGCATGCGACACATACAGCAGATTGTACCTCATGTAAAAGGTTTGTTCGCAGTGCAGTGTAGTGCAGTGCTGACTATTATGTATTATTTACCCCCTCTTTTAAAGTATCCTGGGACTGCTTTCACTTGCACACTCTGGGCACTTTTCTTTGGCATAATGTTTAGAGCAGCGGGCAAAGAGCACAATACTGCACTCTAGCCACTAATGCTTTTTTGGGATCCCACACTTCTTCCTTCACTACACTACTTCCTGTAAGTAAAGCTCTTTTTTACAGCTGTAATAATCAAATTAACATTTTTCTAACAGATATTTTGGGTCACCATTTCAAACTACCCAACTCCATAAACGTCCTGCATTTGCTAGGTCACACAGAGGCTCTGTCTTCCATGCAGCTTTTGGATTTCTTTTTGTTATGCACATTAATAAACTGAATCTGAAAACAAAAGAATTATATTGTACATTTATAAAGGAAAGAATTATATTTTATATTTATAAAGTGAAATGCTCTGGGGCAAAGTATTGCACTCAGGGCATCAAGCACTGAGAAAGCGCCACACATCCTCTATGTAGTTATTAATTGCAACTTACATCAGTTCTCACAATGCATTATGTACTTTCCAAATACACAAGAAGGTCAATCTCTACTCTGAAGAACATGCAATCCAAGGATTTCCTTCTGTGTATTGTGTGAGTTACATATATTTGGCAGCTATCTTGCAACCTATACTATTGAACAATAGGGAGGCAGCAGCCAAAACCCTCAAAAGCCACAGTGAGAGAAAGAGATAGTTGATTTATTTTCTCTTAAGAAAATTCCCTCAAATCAAATCAGTTTGCCATTGCTGGTATGGTAAGTACATAACCCTTCTCTGCCCCTGGATTCCAGGTAGCAAAAGCTCCCCAACCCAGTGATGGGATCCCCTTGTATTTTAGAAGCCACCAATTTTTACACAATCTGTTCAACTCATCTCCAGAGGTAAAAGAAACAGTTGCCTGTTATGCCAGGCTGAGTGATCAGTGATATCAATGCAGTCCCTTCATTTGCCTCCTGGCTCTGGCTTCCTGATCAGTGTGGCCGTTAACGGAGACAATGCCAGCAGAGCAGATGCAGAACTACAAACCAGTGAAGGATGAAAGGGAAAGAGAAAAGTCTGTTTATTGCAGCCAGCTCTAAAGGGAGAAAAAATGACCCAAACTCCATCCAATTAAATTTTCTAATTAAACTGAGGACACACACACATCTTTCTCTCCCCTGCTCACCCTCCCTTCCCCCCTTCTTCTCTCACTCACCCAGACAAGCACACTACCTGCTTTGGACAGATGAGTTCTGAAACTGAACTCCTCCTCCTACTCTCTAAACATTATGTTGAAGTGGAAGGAGTTTGGCCAGATTCCCGAGAGGTCATTTTTCAATGAGGAAGCTAACGCAAATCTCATTCAGGAGATGGTTTGTTGTTGTTGTTTAAATAACCAAATACCAAGAATTAAATAAAATACAAAAGAAGAAGAAAGGTAAGGGAAATAGGGTGGCAATTATGTTTCCTCTATGAAGGTATGCCAGGAAAATAAAGACCTTAAAAGAGGGCTATAAGCATGATCCAAGTTTATATAGTGCTGGTGAGTCGTACTTAGCATGTATGCGAGTCCTATCTACATCATCGGGGCTAGTGCTGGTGTGATATAATTTGAGGATCGTGCCTTAAGTATTACATGTTCTATATACTTAAGTAAAGCTAAGATAAGATTTATTTACCGCATTCTGCCAAAAATTCCAGATAAAATAATACATTCATATACACATTCAGATGAGTCAAATATGAAATAGATAAAAATAATACAAGCAATACATTTCCGAGAAAATATCACTTTTACTTCCAGATGACACCTTTTAGTGACAACCAAAGCCTATGTTATGTTTCCTGTGTAAATCCAATGCTGAACAGAAGCATTCAGAGCATTCAGCACTCTTGGGTAAGATATACTTAAGTGTATTTTCTTCATTTCAATCTTGCAGCAGGCACTAAAAACTTACCACTTGAGCCTAAAAGCTCTGGGCTTGAGCCAGGCATGATTTCGTCTGGTATGGAGGGGTTTGTAGCCGAGGCAGAGTCAGTAAGGCTCTGTGTTACCTCCCATTCAAGCATTGCTACGTCATAGCCTTTTGGACATGACCCTGCCCCGTATGTGATGTCATGATGCTCAGAAGGGGCTGTGGCCATGTCAGAAAAGGATAGACAAGTGCTCCTTTTATTTATTTATTAATATTATTTAGTCACATTTTTATCCTGCCCTTCCCTTAAGGCTCAGGTTGGGTCATAACAGCCTCGCCGCGTGGGGGTGAAAGCTTTGAGGAAAGTATCAGTATATGGGGCATGTCAGAGTGGGGAGGGGACACTGATACAAAATTCACAACTTTGTTTATTTGGCTACTTCATAGTCAATATTTTGGTTTCTTCACATTTGGTAGCTTGATTACTTTGTTTATTCAGTATTTCATTCACTGTGGTGGTACTACTTAATACTGCTAAGGTGACTAAAGTACCAAATATCAAAGTACGAAAGTAACAAAAATACTGAACACAAAGTACTCAAGCAACTGAAATAAGCAGAATGCCAACTTCAAAGGACTAAAGTAATGGAAATATCAAACATGAAGTTGCTAAAATGCATACTTGGAACTGCAAACTAAGTAGAAGGTAAATTGTTTTGTCTTCAGTTCATTGACATGGAGACAAATACAGTGAATCTGTCAAACTGGGTATTCACAATGAAGATTTGTTTCCCCCCTAAAGAATGATAAAGTGAACACTGCTTCCCTCAATACCTGTGCAAATTTTGTTACAAATGATTCCAGTGTGTGAATTATTCATTTATTTTTATGCTGAAGGGAGCAATCAGGTCCGTGACACACAATTTTTCTGGTACCCACAGTGACTCATACCCAGGCACAACACATTACATGTTCAGCGCAGTCTTTAAGGTCTCTCCCTCCTCCTCTTTTCCTCCCCCCACTTACATTACAAAGTCAGCATGGGATCAAGTTCAGCTTACTTGAATGTATGTCATTTCCAAGTTGAAGCCTGATCTGCTGCGTGGTCCCCAGTGAGATACTCAGTTTACCAATCCTGTAACTAAAGCTCATTGTTACAGCCGTAATAATCAAATGTATCATTTTTCTAACAGATACTTTGGGTCACCATTTCACATTTTCCGAACTACCCAACTCCATAAACTTCCAGTATTTGCTAGGTCACACAGAGGCTTTCTATTTCGTGCAGCTTTTTTATTTCTTTTTGTCATACACATTAATAAAATGAACCTGGAAACAAAAGAATTATACTTTCCCTCATAAGATACAAAACCTGGTCACATTTATGCAAAAGCAATAACATGGGCAGTGAACTAAAGAGTAATACACAAATCAACACTCAAGAGAGAAATATTTAACATGAAACATTCACTCACGTTTTTTACCCTTCCAATGTCTAGAGAAAAGTGCATCCCTAGTGACACTCCTGACCTTCAAATCCCTCCTAAAAACCCTACCTACCTACCTCTTCCATCAGGCTTTCCCTAGCTCCTCACTTCCATAGATTGCTTATTTATGCTTCTTATACCCAGAGCTGCAAAGCTATTATCTATGCACTCCAAATAACGTTGTAGGTATCTTGCTATATAAACCAATTACCATAGCAGCTAACTGACATATTGAATAACCAGATGATATCACAACACTTTTACTGTATTATCAATCACTGATCATTATTACCCTCACTGGTCTGAAACTAAGCCCAGAGTGTGTTAGGCCCCAGATCTCAAACCCCTGGGCCTAGGGGTTTGGAATGCTGTTCCAACTGCTGACACCACTGCTCAGGCCTGATAGCAAGCCACTTCCCTCCTCCACATGTCTCATTCTGTGTTCTCCCATCCTTGCCATGCCATGCCTGTTCCCAGCTGTGTCTCATTGCTCCAGTCCTGCCTCCCAACTTCCTAATTGGCTACCAGTCAATCCTTAAGGCCTGCTGGCAGCCATAGGGAGATGGGTGGAGCAATTGACTCTTCTCGCTATTTGGTGTTTGTTTCCTGTAGTTGGTGTATCTGTGTGTTCTATTCCTAGTCCCTTGTGCTCTCCCCTTCTCTTGCTCTCCCTGGCCTATGGTTATTGCTTACGTGCCTTACAGGTCTTGTTCTGGTTGTGTTCCCAAGCCTTAATCCTTGATGTTCCCCTCCTAGCCCTTAGGCTCCTGTTTCCCTGTAGCTTTCAGGCCCCGTGTCCCTCCCAGTTTCTGGACCCCTTGTTTCCTCTGTGTTTTGGGTTCTATGAGTTCTTGTTCCCTGTTCTCTCCTGGACCTCAGTGATGAGCTAAGCTGTATGCTCTCTGAGGCTGACAAGTCTGGTTCCCTGTGATAAGCTTCACTCTCCCTCAGTTCAAAGGATAGGGGCGAGGTCTCACCTTACCTTGCTACTACCTGTCCCTAGGTCTGTCCTCTCCCAACTCTAACTTACCCTTCAGCTCCTGTCAGTGCTTAATTTGTAAAAATGATGAATTTCCAGGGCCCAAGTCTGCCCCAGAAGCCATGCCCCCTGCCCCAGAACTTGTCATAGCAGGGAACTAAACCCTGGTCTCCAGCTAGCACCCCAGCAACTGGACCACCCTGTCTCTGTACAGCTGATTATAAAAGGGGACTTCTTGTGATTTAATCTATATAATGACCAGCACAGGGGTCCAGGGAAAAGAGTCATTAATGAAAATCAAATAAATCAACTAGTTTTTTCTGTCTTTCATTTGCAACTGTGAAATAATGTATGTCAGCCCCTTTCCTGGTCTGTCACATTTTGGGGTGTGCAGTCTTATTGGGACATTGCCTGGGGCTCAGCCCCCCTTGAATTTAATTGCTGGGGCTGAGCACTGGCATGCTCCCCCACAAATTAAGCCCTAGCTCCTGTGTGACCTGACACTTAATCCTGTGACAGCTTGGTTGGAAGGCAGTTCTGGAGCAATGGGACACAGCTGGGAATGGATGTGGCATGCCAAGGACTGGGAGGACACACGGGGAAGAGAGAAGTGGCCTGAAATCAGGCTTGAGTGGTGGTGCCACCAGTTGGAGCAGCACTCCAAATCTCTGGGGCCAGAGGTTTGAGTTATGGGACCTGACAGAGCAGGGGAGTAAACAAGAAAATGATTATAGGCAATATGACAAGCAGCAATATGGGAAATAGTTTATGCAGTAACATGGTAAAACAGTTAACCACCGAATAATAAATGGATACCAGTCCTTGCCGGAGTGGAGCAGATACTGCAAAGCCTGCCAGATAACAGTGGATAACCATTTCAGCTCTACTTACACTGTCTTGTCCTTCAGGTTCCCACTCCTCCCACCAGCATAGCTATAATAGGGGATATGCAGTGCATGAGCCTGAGAATCCTGTGCTCCCTGGTGTCCCCTTCTGCTGAGATGGCAACCAGGAGGGTTCCATTCCATCTTCTGCACCAAGACCCATTCCAACCTAGTTATGCCTGCACCTCTTCCCCTTGGTAACTTGGGCTGTGTTCCCATCTGTGGCGGTAGTGGCAGCAGAGGGAGGGGCCAGGGAAGATGCGGCAGTGCGTAGGAGCCAGCTGACAGGAAAAGAGCCGGTGCGAACGGGGCTCTGCCGCAGCTTCTCTTGCACATGTCAGGGCGTGAAATCCAGCTCAATCAATCGTCATTCTAAAGACTTATATTAGAGGAAATCACCCAGGTGTCGGCATTCGCACCTCATCAAAGACACAGCTTATTTGCATGTGTGTATGCTCTGCTGACTTCCTAACGACCCTTTCCTGCAGGTGTAAAGGCACCCTGAATAACTAACTAACAGAGGCATAGCTAGCATTGGACAAACAGGGACATTTGTCCCAGGGCCCATACTGGCTGGGGACCCAACATACAAGGTAACTAAGCCACCCTTTTCCTCCACTTTTTTCTTTTTTAAATTGCCACCTGAACTGGTTGGCGGTCCTTCCAGCTGCTGTGTGGGCCCCTTCCCCCTCCCTGCCTGTGGTTGCAACATTGTGTCTGACAATGTTGCAACCATGGGCAGGAAGGGGGAGTGGCCCCATGCAGCAGTCTGCATCAGACCAGGTCACACCCACAAGCCTCATGGCTCGGCTCGCCCGCCTGGTCGCAGAGGAGGAGTCCTCCCCACCAGTCTGGACCTGGTCCAGACAGCTCATCACTGGCCCAGAAGACAGATGGGTCCAGCAGCAGGCCACCAGCAGCATGCAACAGGCTCTGCAGAGAGCAAGTAAGTCCCGAGGGACATTGCTTGTCCCTGGGCCCATCCCAAGCTCGCTATGCCCCTGCTAGCTAAGCTAGTTCCCTGTAACTAAGTTAAGCACATGCACCTGCAACTTTTCAACCTCATACATGTATTGTTGTCCCTCCCGATGTTCACCTCCCCCTTGTCTCCCCACTCCTTGTCTCTCTTAGATGTTAAGACTCCTGGGACAGGGACCTGTCTATAACTATTGATTGTACAGTGCCAGGTACACTGCTGGCACCATATAAATAATATAATATAATTAATTAATAATTAATATATAATATGCTAGACAGAATTATATAGTAAAATGGGGATGACACTTCATAAGGTTAGGGTACTTTGAAATCTGTGGATGAAAAACACTACATAGGCTGTGGTCCTCAAACCTTTTACTCTGGAGTAGTCTCATTGATTGATTTCATTGGGACTATTCCAGAGGACCACAGCTGTAGTAGTTAGATATAGATTACAAATTATCATGCAAAAACTAGCTACTAAAAATGCAACCCTCCAGTGTGTTGCTGTATCCACTGCACACTAGCAGCTAGTGCATCTGAGTCTGACTGAAGTGAATGGGACTCCTGCACACAGTAATTACGAGAGCACACAGTATCCCATGAAGGATTTTGCTGCCAGTAGACAAGTTTAGGAAGCAAGCTCCCTTTGGTCAAGTTATTTCATAGTTGAATAACTGTCCATGATTTCTGCTAACACTTCCCTCTTAACAGTCACTATTAGAGGTCAGGTATTGGATTAGCAGAAGCATTGGTTAAGTCCGTTTTCTGCCACTATTTGTAATCTAGTTACCAAATATTACAAAGGAAAGCATTGTTCTTTCCCATCTTGTCCTCTCATCGCTCCTTCGTCTTTAGCCCTAAGACATTTTGGGCATGATTCTCCATTCCATCGGTGTGAAAGACTAAGCAAGGTGCAGGGCAATGAAGAATCGGGTATCATCATTTCAGGCATATTTATTTAACTGACTATGAGGGAGGGAAGGAGTGGTTGGTTTGGTTTTTGTAATGATGGTCAAACAAATAAAGTCTCCAAGGGTATAGACTCAACTCTCACTAGATGATAAAGATAATGACAGAAACAGCAACAGCAATAAGGGACCTGTGAAATTTTTTGTGCTTAGAGTGACCTCCCCAGAGTGGCCCCAGATCTACCCCCATCAAACCACTGTTGCCCCACAATGCTGGCCCCTGCCATTCCCCTATCAGACAGCCCCTTCACCACCACCACCACCACACTGACCACAGACCTTTTTGAACTGCATTCATTGTGACTTCACCAATGGCTGAACTAGTCTTGTTTCTTCCTCTCCCAGTTCATTTGCAAGCTTGGAGTCTATTGGTCAGATGACTTCTTCAGCACACTTCAGACATAGGGTGTTAACTCTGGGATGTCTGTCCCACCATGTGAAGGGGAGGCCTTCCCCCAGCTGGGTACATTCCAGCCATGGGAACAAACAATCCTGCACCCTCCCCCAGCTGGGGCGGGGGGCAAGGAGTGCCATGCGGGGTTGGCTGAATTCTCAACATTCCCCCCGCCCCCCTGCCATGATGGACAACCCTGGCTGCCTATTACAGGCAGCCATGGCTCACCACCATGGTAACCCCCAGACACCGGTAGGCTGGGAGAGGGAGAGTGACTGTTTTACTTTGCCTGCCTGAGTGCAAGAGTCTCCTCACCTGTGGCTTCTGTTCTCCTCTCTTCAGATAGTGCTATAAAGTGAGCCAGTTGCCCTGAAGGCTATGGCTGAAGGATAATGGCCAAAAGACGTAGTTCATTGGTGGGTCATTCGTGGGTGGTAGCAGCTACATCTGCCAGACCTTATGCCCAATATCTTGGAGGTGATTCTGAGATCTGTGAGAAACTGCCTGAAGGAGATGTTTCCATCTATTGTTTAATAGCTCCAGAGGGCAACAGCCTTGGATAGATATGAAATCAACCATAGACTTGTAATTTTAGTTGCCACCTTGTAACCTATTGACAATTGACTATTACCTGCATTTTTGGTGAAGAACCTGAAAAGACCAGCCATTTTTGGTTAACTGGAACAGTGACTAAGGGTTAATATCAGTTTCCCCTTTATTTTGCTGACTGGGTGCTGTGGTTATAGTGATTGGGGTTGGGACCCTGTGATTGTATCCCATTGGTAAATCAGACCAATTTAACTATGATGTCCTTAAGATCAAGAAAGATAAGGCCCATTCCTCCCTCTGAGCCTGTCCTAGAGAAGTCTCTCTGAATTATACCTGTTCCCTCCAGTGCCTAGCTACAGGATAATATACCTGCTTCACAACGAAAAATGATAGATTATTTTATGCAGGCTCCTCTTATTACTTCTAGGGAGAGCTCCCCTGTTAACTCCATCCTTGTGTCATCAGGGTTCTTCTTACTCTCCTTCCATTCCAGAGGATCACTTCAGTTATAATATACCAGTGGGGTAGAAAGATTTACTTTCATCTGGTTCTGGGGGGAAATCTCATTGTGTATCATCTGGTAGCAATGAGGAGGCATGTTGTTCTTCTTTTTCACCAAATAATTTATTGGGTGAGGTTTTTTGTATAAAAGAATCCCTTACGGAATTTAAAATCTTTCTAGGGGGTTTATGGTGTGAGTTTGATCAGTGGAAGACAGATCAGCAATTACAACCCAGCAGGAATTGGGCAGTTCCAGGAGATGGTGCAGCTACTGCAGCTGCTGGCAGTCCTGGGCTACAACGGAGGTGCATATTACTGGGCGGGACATGCAGGAAGCTGCTGTCCAAACTTCTGTCCTCCATGGTATTGACTCTTTCCTCGTGCATCACAAGGGGGGCTTGTTGTACTTTGAGCCAACACGGTCTTGTATTTCATGCATATGTCCTTTAAAAGCTCCACAGGGAGCTCCTAGCAGGGCTGTGAGCAGGACCAGGGAGGTGGCCGGAATGTGGAACTGTTTTCTGGCGTGGATGGGAGGGGATGCGTGGGCGCCTGTCCCCACGCACTGTTTTGGCTTGCTCCATACAGCGCATTCCAGCTTTTTCGGCAGTGCCCATGAATGGCCATGAGTGACTGGTGCATAGGTCACAGGAGCGCACTTCCTCACACTCCACCTTCAAACGACCAGTTGGATGCATGGTTAATGAGTGGCCGTGCATGATAGCATCTCATTTACAAACACCTAATGTGAGCCTTAGGCATGATGGGCCTGCAGGAAGTGGCTGTCCTGGGAGCCTCTCTTGTTCCAGGTGCCGCTGCTCTTGCTGCCACTGCTGGGGCTCCCTCCCAAGCCCTTCCCATAGAGCACTAAAAACTGTGGGACCCAGAGTCATGGCCCCACTAGCCCCACTATGGATGTCTTAAAACCTTGTAAAGAATCCATGGTAAATCTCTAGTGATCCATAGAAAAGTTCCCCAGATATTATCTAAATAATGTGTATGGATTTACCACATGACAGAAGTGTTCAGATGTCACAAATGAATCTGCCACGAATTACCCCATCACACTTACTTTCCATGAATTTTGACCCCTTGAAAACTGTGATATCCAAAATCCTGTATACTTTTCTTTTCCTTCCCTCCGCCAAAAGCTCCTTATTAGAAACCTCTGCTCTGGTGAGTAGAGCTAACTGGGAATGCTTCCACACGTCATCCCTGCTGTTCCTTCAATCTGCCAATTTCCAAAGCATACGCAATGCTTAGCTGTTCCATGGTCTGTTTCATCAATAGCACTTCACAGAAGAATGTAATTACCACTGCTCCATTTTAGAGGAAAGTCAAGCAAAGAAACTTGCTTAATGTTACAGAGCAACTCAATAGCAGAGTCAAGAGCAGAACCTAGGTCTCCTCCTTGCACTCTGTCCAGTGCCCAATCTATTGGACCAAACTTCTTTCAACTAACTGTGCTGGTAGCATCACACAACATGGATGGAGGACTTAATATGTTGTGGGGGGCTTGCCAGGGTCCAGCCTCAGCAATAAATTCAAGGGAGGGACTAAGCCCCAGGAAATGTTCCCAATAGGAGTGTATGCCCCAAAATGTGAAAGATCAGGAAACGGATGATATTGGCCATTTTAGAGTTAGAAAGGAAAGCCAGAAAAAACCTGGATGGTTTATTTGGCTTTCATTATTGACTTTCCTGCCCCACCCCCTGCGCTGACCATCATATAGATTAATGGGGCCCACTGTGACATGTTTATGTAATACATTGCAGACAAAATTGCTCGCATTGAGCACAACCTTTCAGGTGCAATGGCAGAGCCAGAGATAAAAAAATGCCCCATCTGGTCAGTATTTATGGGATCAATTCCAGTTGGTGATGCCTGCTGTGGCAGCCAATATATGTTTGGCTCTGTGCAGGCCACAACATGTGAACTGGACCCTTGCACGTCCTGACTGGTTAAGGCCAGCAGGGAGACGGTGGGGCTGTTGCTGGCAGAGGTGATCAATGCATCATTGGGGGGTGGGGAGATTACCTGGGTCCCTTAAGGGGACTGTGGTCTGACCCCTCCTCAAGAAAACATCTCTGGATACTGATTCCCCGGCCAACTATCAACCTGTCTCTAACCTTCCCTTTTTAGGGAAGGTTATTGAGTAGGTGATGGCTCATCAGCTACAGGCACATCTGACGGTGTCAGTTTTCTAGATCCTTCGCAGTCTGCATTTTGTCCAGGTTATGGCACCAAGACTGCACTTGTGACTTTGGTTGACAACCTTCGTGTAGAACTGGATATGGGTCATTCGACCCTGCTAGTTCTGCTCGATCTTTCAGCAGCATTTGACACAGTGAACCATGAGGTGTTGGTGACCCGCCTGCAGGACCTGACTGGGTTGGATGGAATGGTTCTATGGTGGTTCAGTCCTTCCTGGAAGGTAGATCACAATGGGTGGTTCTGGGAGATTGTACATCTTCTCCCAGTGACCTTTCGTGTGGGGTCACACAGGTTTCCATTTTGTTCCCCCTCCTGTTTAATGTCTATATGCAGCCGTTGAGTGAGGTGGTATGTAGATGGGGAGTTTGTTTTCATCAGTATGCTGATGACATGCAACTGTACCTGTCTTTTTCATCTGACCCAGGTCCTGACGTCTCGGTGCTTTCCCGGTGTTTGACAGCTGTGGCGGACTGAATAGGGTTGAGCCAACTCAAATTGAATCCTGACAAGATGGAGGTGATGCTCATTGGTGGACCTGGAGTTCTGGATGAGGGGCTATTACCTGTTATTGACGGGGTTTACCCCATATTGGCATCTCAGGTTAAGAGCCTAGGAATGCTCCTGGATCCACAGCTGCATCTGTATCTCCAGGAGTTGGCTGTGGCCAGGAGTGGGTTCTGCCAGTTACATCTGGTGGGGTTGCTCCGCCCCTATATCTTAGACTCTGACCCGGCCACCATAATCTATGTGTTTGTCACCTCAAGGCTAGACTATTTTAATGTGCTCTACATGGGGCTGCCTATGGTGATGGTTCAGAAGCTGCAGCTAGTGCAGAATGCCACGACCCATCTCCTCACTGGGACAGGTCCTAGGGAGCACATTATGCCGGTGCTCCCTAGGACCGGCATAATGTGGTTGCCTATAGTCTTCCGGGCCCAATTCAGGGTGCTGATGTTGACTTACAAAGTCCTAAATGGTCTGGGCCCTACTTATCTGAGGGACTGCCTCACTTCCTGGGCTTCTGGGTGGTTTCTGCGGTTGTTGGAGGGCACCCTCCTGGAGGTTCTCCACTATAGAAGGGTAGGGACTGACACATGGGTGTTGTATGTGGCTACTCCGGTGCTGTGGAACTCTCTCCTGGCAGAGGTTCACCTCAGCCCAAGTCTTCTTGTCTTCTGCCGTCAATGTAAGACCTGGCTCTTCTGCCAGGCATTTGGTGGAGGGGAGGGTTAACATTTTATTGCACACTATCTGTTTTTGTATTTTTTTTATTTCAATGTTTTATATTGGGTTTTTTATATTTTATTACATTGCAGCGCCCCAAGCTGCCTGAAGAAGGAGGGGTGGGATATAAACTTTTAAAATAAATAATAATAAATATAAATATATAAATAAATAAATGGCAGGAATGCTATTCAGCTGTAGAGACGCAGGTTAGTCCTGTGGTTGGGTTGCTAGCTGGAGAATAGGGTTCAATTCCAAGCTCTGGGTCAGGAGATGTAACTTCTGTGGCAAGGGGTGTGGCTTCTAGGGCCAGCCTGGTCCATGACAATTATTTTTTTACAAATTAAGCACTGCGTGGATGCAAACTTGAGTTCTGTCTACATTACAGCTTCCCCGGTTGTTACCACCGGTAGCACGGCACAAGGAGCTGACTAAAAGTCTTCTGTGGGGTTTGGATCAGTCTTAGAGCCATTTGACTGGTAGCATGAGATCTTGCTGTCATTTGCAATGAAGAGCAGTGCAACAGCTTGTTCTGTTCTTTCCTTCTGTCTCTGCCCCATAATCTAACCACAATATGGGTCAGTCATGTGTGCTCCGCTTTTCTTTTTGACATATAAACTGCTTTTACACCGATGGCTGCCCCGATGCTGGCTGCACCAGCCTGCTTCATCCTTTGGCCGGCTGGTCCATTTACAAGCACCCCATCAGATGTGGAAGTGGAGCAGCCCCACGTATGGCATTCCGGAACATACCGGAGCACCGCCTGTGGAGTGGGCTGGCCAAACCCAGGGCACTGGCCTGAAGCACAGTTGCTGTCCATCTGCTCGGTGGCCCCATTCTGCAGGTCCACTTTCAGCTGGCCATTACCATGAGCAACACCACAGAGTTGCAGCCAGGCACCAGCCTAGAGTATTGGGAGATCTGCCCGCAAATCTATGGTGTGGGGGAGAGGGAAATCACCAGGTCCATCTAAAATGGAACCAGGCAGGGATGCAAACAGACTGCTGCATCTCTGGAGCAGCTCCAGGGGTAGGCAGCCTCCACATCTGTCTGTTTATACCCATTGTGTCATTAGGTCCCTTCCACCCCATTTTGTTATATCATAAGAACATAAGTAGTGCCATACTGAGTCAGACTAATGGTCCATCAAGCCCAGGATCCTGTCCTCCGACAGTGACCAATCTCAATCACATGGTGGGAGAAGAACCAAGAGTTACAATGGGCAATCCATTCCCCATTGTTCACTCCCAACTCCTGACAGTATGAAGTTCATCCTGTAAGCTACTTGGTTAGTAGCCATTAATGGACCTACTCTCCAAGAACTTATCAAGTCCTTTTTTAAACCCAGCTATACTACTGGCCTTGACAACATTCTCTGGCAACAAATTCCATAAATTGATTATGCGTTGAGTGAAAAAGTATTTCTTTTTATTTGTTTTAAATCTGCCAGCAGTTAGTTTCATGTCGTGTCCCCTAGTTCTAGTACTATTTGAGAGGGTAAATAACCGTTCCCTATCTACTCATTCCGCACCACGCAAGGTTTTATACACTTCTATCATGCCCCTCTCAGTCTTCTCTTCTCTAAGCTAAAGACACCCAGCTTGTCAAGCCTCTCTTTGTACAGAAGCTATTTCATACCCTTTATCATTCTCGTTGCCCTTCTCTGTACCTTTTCTAGTTCAGCTATGTCTTTTTTGAGATGGGGCGACCAGAACTGCACACAATATTCCAGGTGCGGTCGCACCATTGATTTGTATAGAGGCATTATGACATCCTCAGTTTTATTCTCTGTTCCTTTGCAAATAACTCCTAACATTTTGTTTGCTTTTTTGACCACTGCGGCACACTGGGCTGAGGATTGCAGTGTATTGTCCACAATCACTCCCAGATCCTTTTCCTGAGTGGTAACTCCTAGATTAGTACCCAGCATTGTGTACTCATCGTTTGGATTATTTTTCCCCTATGTGCATTCCTTTGCACTTGTCCACATTAAATCTCATCTGCCATTTAGATGCCCAGGCATCCAGCACTTTCAGTTCCATTCAGCTCCATTCAGCAGTTTCTAAATTATTCTTTTACAGACACGTGCTGTGTTGTACATTAGAGACACAAACAGTCCTATCGCTGAGAGACATTTATGAAGAGGACAGCAGTCAGCCTCCACAATTCCTAAACTGAAATAATAAAATTTGAGATTACATTGTTCTATAGATCAGAGGTTTGCAAACTGTTTGAGACCAATGGACTCTTGTTTTGACCCTCTAAATTTCTCATGAAACCCCATGTGTCTGCCAGACAAGGCCATAGACTAGAATGTGCTTATGGGCATGCACAAACAGACAGCCTGTCTTTGGTAGGAACAGGGACTGGGGGATGGCTGTAATCTCGGGCTGGCCACAGAAAAACACATGTTTTCCTTTCATCCTACAATCCTTCCTTCCCCTGGGAGATAGTCAAGTCACTGGTATCATTGTCATCAATCATAATCATCATCATCATTTTATTTGATTATAAATAATCAGTGTGCTTGGCCCTGAACAGTCATGATTAGAAACAGGTCCCTGCTCCCAGGCTACCATCTAGGATGGACAAAGGGGGGGAGACAAAAGGGACTGGAAGAGCACAGGGAGAGACAGGGATACATTTACAGCACGGAAAAGTTGCAGGTGCACATGCTTAGCTTAGTTACAAGGGGGAAAGGAGGACCCTGCAAGATACAACAGTATCAGTGAGCAATCTATGGGGACGAGGAGTGAAGCCTAACAAAAGAAAGAGGTTTTTAAGAGGGATTTAAAAGGAGGCAGGAACAGAGCAGAGAATATGTGCTTGGGGAGGGAATCCAGGCACAGGAAGAAGAGGCAAAGATGGTTTCAGGAGCAGGAGACACTGGGCCGAGTGAGGAGGTGGTTGGCAATGTAGTATAGTAGGAACTGAGCCTCACTTTTCTGCAGTTGTAGCTAGTTCTGTGGATCACTCACCATGACCAAAGCACATTTGGGGAATTACTGATCTAGAGCTTAAGAAAAAATAGGAGTAACTGTATGGTTCTGTGTTGAGGTAATTTGTAACTTATCCTATATACCCCTTTTATTGAGACAAAGGGTAATTTCAGATGTGACGGGCCCGCCACGCTGAACCCTGGACCAGAATCCGTCCTTTAGAAGTGCCGGCCTGATCTCTGTGGGGGATCGAGGAGGGGATGTGGCTGCGCGGCACGATGTGCGCAGCCGCTCAGCCTCGCCCCCCGCACGCGCTCCCTCGGCCGCCCGTCCATGGGGAGATGGGCGGGCGCAGCGGCCAATGAGACCACTGCGCCCAATCCCGTATCATGGTTCGGGGCATGATTCTGGAACGGGGCAAGGTAACTGACGTTACTTTTGCCCCTTTCCGGATCGTGGCCAATTTAACCATGGTTCTGGCCCTGTGGCCGGTCTCAGGTCCAGAACCGAGGTTAGCTGTGACCCCCGCCAGAGATTCACTGTGGTGAACATCTGACGGGGGTCACACAGACGTTCACGAGATCACTGCTACCACACGTGATCCACTGTGATTCAGTGTGGTGAACAGCAATCTCGTAATGTCTGAAAATACCCCAAAACTGGTGTCTGGTTCACCGAGTCAGATTCCAGCCCATGTCATTTTCTCCCAATAGAGACACACATCCAGATGATCCTGTCTGCTTCTCCAGTCTGATCACTCTTCCACTCTGCATCTTGTTTTCAGCAAATGTTGGCTGATGTTGGGCCAGAATCTGTGATTAGTTCATTGCATTAAACACAATATGACAGCCATGATTAGTATAATTCCCATTCCTAATGCAGACTTTACTCTCTCTATACCCAACAGCGATGATACTGTATTGGAGTACAGTAATTTGATGCTACTTGTTCACTTCCTAAGTATCTTAAAGCAAAGAGACACTTTGTATAAAAGAAAAAGAAATCCTTCTTTCCTGATGTAAACTCAACATTTAAAAAAATTAAAATAGGGAAATAAAATGTTGATTGGTACAGAACTCAAGCCTTATTAATAAAACAACTGAAGCACAGGACGTCCCCTGAGGCCATGGATTAATGACTGGTTAGGTTAAGCTGATGACATGAAGCACAGCCAAGAGCCATTAACCCCAGCCAATAATTATTTAATCCCCTAGGAAATACCCCCATGCAAAATTTGTTATTGTCTGCATAAAATGAAAAGAAATAACAGACATATGGATTTGGTGCCTGGATGATGCCATTTCAGCTGGTATGCACAGGGCATTCCAAGAGAATTAATGCCCTGTATATTAGCCAATCAGACAGCCTGCATCACCTCCCAACATTCCATTTATCTTACAGTCGCTCATGCTATCCAAGCTGACCGGTGGACACATAATTAAAATGAATTAATGATCTGAAGCAGAAACTGTGTTTAATGAAGCCCCGCTCAGACTTTGTGCACCGGTGCCAAGTCTGTTTGCCTACAAATATTTACCAACCCTCTGTGCATAAAGGACTTGGCCACCTGTTCTTCCCTCTCTTTATTTAATTTTATTTATTTATTTAGCACAAAGGTGGCAATCCCAATTTAGGTTTGCATCTTCTAAACTGCACAGGCCTCCTGGATGTGGCGATGGACGTATAGTTCTGAGAGAGTGGAGCCCGATCTGCCAGCCTGCATTTGTTTTAACCTTTCTTTTAACTCAGGCAATTGTTCACTTCCTAAACATAACCTCATAACTGAATACTCCTGCTTTTTTTAGCATGATAAGGGATTTCCTAGTAAAAATGCCATGTCCAAACATTTCCATTTGTTCAAAAACTGGACATCCTGGAAGCCGACTATATGTACATTCACATACAAATAGATGTTCCAAAGATTATGGAGCTGTAATGGGGATTAATGGGCAAGAGTTTTAAAAAATCAGCCAGAGCTACTCACAAACATATGTAATGCTGGATAGTGAAAAACTTACAATGCTGAGGAGCTTCACGCTTGAGCAGTCCTTATGGAGTAAGTGCTCACCATGCTGAGTAAGGCCTCCAAAGACTGACCTCCAAAAAGAATTAAATGGGACCTTATGTTCCATCTCTCTCTATGGCTTTGTTTTGCCTAATCTCAGTCAGGACTACCTACAAGGCACTGAGTGTCATGTGTCAGGTGCTGAGTGCCCTCCACAACCATAGTGGAAGTCTGCACTTTGCAGGATTGGCTCCTCATGGTGCCACATAATTTTACCTCTCTGATACAGTCAGTTATGATGAAACATTCTGTTGTACCGTCTGTGGAAATGGCATGATACAAAGCAAAATTGCATGGTATTGTAAGAACAGACCCCGCCTGCCTGTCTGTCCACCTAGCCGTACCTACACATTAACCACTGATTGCCCCTTTGTGGATAAATGGTTCCTTCTAACTCTAACATTCACTATGTATTTTGGCCTCTTCTCTCACTCCAGGACAGTAAGAGGGAGTAAAGAGAAAGAGAGGATATATTCAAACACCTCAGTTGTAAACTGTAATGAAGTGGAGTTAAAATAGCAGCCAAACATATAGGAGGGAGTTATGTTTATCTGAGAGTTGTGGAGGAATGAGTAATATAACTTTCATACAGGAAGATATTCCATGGCGCTCTCATTTCAGAGTTTTCTTGAATTCGAAGTATTTATATGGTCATTTCCATTTAGTTTCCCCAGAGGGTGCTAGGACTGGCATGGCTGTCAGAGAAGTGTGAGAAGATGCCAACACAGGCGAGCAGTTTCCAAGGCAGAACTAGAGCAATTCTTGATATTGTATTAATGGGAGTGCTGGCCATCTGGCCATTAAGGACAAGCTGTTGCCAGGGTGTCTCTTTCCATCTCATTTCAGAAGCTCTGGAGCCTGGGACAGAGACCCCCAGGGAGATCCTGGCTAAAGATCATTCCAGCATCCACTCAGATGTTGAAGGAAAAGGGACAGCAAACTGATAAGGAAAGGGAAATGCTTCCACCCACACAAGAAAAAACAACAGAGGATAATATGAGAAAGAAAGAAAGAAAGAAAGAAAGAAAGAAAGAAAACTTTAAACAAACAAGAGAGGAAAAGAGAAACAAGAAGCACAGCATGCAACCCAGGGAAATAAAGGGATGGATAATAAAGGGAATGGGGGGAAATAAGAAAAAACCTGGAAGAAATTATCAAAATTACAGATAAAAGAGAGAGAAGCTACAATCCACCAGCCACGTATTCCAGAGTAACCCCTGTGGGCTTCGATGAGGCTATTTTGCAGTAAGTGGTTTGTGAATCTCAGCCTTAGTGTCCAAGACAAGAACGTGGGGATTCCAGAAAAGCTCAGAAAATTAGCTTAGTTTTTCCAGTGAATGATTATTTAGAGGCAAACTGTGGTAGTTTTACTGAACATGTTACTACCTTATATACTCTGAGTAGTCACACTTCAGTCAGTAGTTATTTATGAAGTAAGGTACTAAGCCATGTGATTATTATTATTATTATTAACAAACATTTATATAGCGCCAGCAGTGTACCTGGCACTTTACAAAGTAATAAAATAGACACGGTCCCTGCCCCTAGGGCTTACAATCTGAGAGACAGGAGCTGGGGGAGAGACTTAGGAAGGGGAACAGAGGGAAAGACAAGGGGTCTAACATTCATGAAGATGCGAGGTCTCAAGTGCACGTACTTGGCTTGGTTACAATGAGAATGACAGCAGGCAGGTCCATGTTGCAAGGATAAGGGTAAACCGATCGTAGGTATAGGAATAGTGGCTCAGCAGGATAAAGAGTCAGACAGAGCAGAGCGAAAGAGGTGAGTTTTAAGGAGAGATTTGAAGGTATGAAGGGAGGGGGCAAGGCGGATGTGGACAGGGAGGGAGTTCCAGGCATGGGGGGCAGCAAGTGAGAAGGGACGAAGGCCCTTCAAATATCCTATTTGAATATTGAATATTGATTAAGGGCCAGATTTAGGCAATCCTTATGAATAAATACTATTGCATATCATTATTTCCTATGAAGAATAACAAAGAATTCTAATAAAAGAATTTTCAAAAGCCTTCACTTTTCTCCTTCTGATGGGGTTTGACATCTGCAATCAGCCGAGAGCGCCTCCCTGTGGGTACCATCTGTTAGCCTTGTTCATACAACAAAAGCTCGCAGGGAGGCATTCTCGGTTGCTGCCCTAATGCTATGGAATCTCCCTTCAACCAGAGATTCATTCGAGCCTGAGCCCGAGTGTCTTCTGGAGGTGGTGTAAGACTTTTTTGTTTGAAAAGACATTTGGTGGGTGGGGATAGGGGTGGTCTTGGAGTTGGGATGTGAGAAATGGGGAGCTGATATTGGATGGGTTTTGTGGGGGGTTGTACTACTTTAAAATATATTATTGTAACCGACTCTGACCCCTTGGGGGTGGGGGGGATAGATAGATAGATAGATAGATAGATAGATAGATAGATAGATAGATAGATAGATAGATAATTTCCATTATCCTATTTGAATATTGTTTTAAAAGTGATGGAACTGAATTTAGCAGGTCCCGATCCAGGCACATGCAGAATGTGTGACTGCATGGGGCCCTACACGTTAGGGACAAGGCTTCCTCAATACATGGGGTGCATGAATAAACTTCCCATTGTCCAGTTGGGCAACTGAAGTTGAAAGATAGGCCCTTTTTACATGGGCCGTGGGGGGGGGCAGTGTTCACGCCGGTGCGTGTGCAGTGGGTGGTGGGAGGGTGTAGACAGGTGCACACCGGCACACACCAACCTCCACCCATTGCACATGCACAGAGCGATCGCCATTTTCACCAGTTGCTCTGTGTGTGTGCAATGGGTTGGGTGGAGGTCAGTGTGCATGCGTGTTTGTGAGAGCATGTACACATGGACCCCCACACCCACCTGCCGTGGTGTTTACACTAAACTCACCCACACATGAACACACAGATTTCTGGGTGTTCGTGCCACCCATGTAAAAAGGGTCATAGTGACCATCCCAAGGCCCCAGTGAGTCCATGGCTAATTCAAGCTTTGAACACTGGCTTCCTAGGTCCAAGTCCAACATCTTATCGACTAGGCTACACTGACTCCTTGTTGAATAACTCCTCACTGAAAAGGAGTTATTTCTTTGACTTCACTTTGTTTTCAATATCTGCTTGGTGATTTTTTGGCTAATTGACTGCTGCTATTTCTAGGAAAAGCCAGCACTTTCATAGCTCCCACCTTACACCAAGAGCAATGTTGCTCTAATGCAGTAGCTACTGGTTTGTGCAAGAGAATGCAGATTTAAAATGCAGAGGCAGGAAGCACAATGGGTCATATGTCAGAGACAGGAGTGTTAGGGAGGCAAAGTTAAAGGAAGGTGGCCTGGCAGTTCCCAAACTGTTTGGGGGAGGAGGAAGAATGTGATGGCAAGTAACCCCCCTTTTGGTACTTGGAGCATAGACACATGCTGTGCCAAGAGATTTATTTTAAAATGTGATTGCATAATATTTTGCTTCAAGAAATACTCTTCACATTCTGTAAAAAGGGTCCAAGCCACCATTGATTTATAAAAATGAATGATCGTAACACGTCGCTCAGGCTCTTTTTACATGGGCCACGCCGGCAGGGCAGTCAATGTGTGCACCAGGGAGGGAGCAGTGGGTGGGGATGAGTGTACATGGGCGCACACCGGCACACACTCATCCTCCACCCATCCCCATGCATGGAGCAACCTGCCTTCTCACCGGTTGCTCCGTGCATGGGTGATGGGTGGAAGTGGGTGGACATGTATGCGTGTTTTGTGGGAGCGCACACACACACATACACGCTGCCATGTGTACACGGGCGGTGTCCAGACACTGTCCACACATGCACACACAGATTTCTGTGTGCACATGTATGGGTGCCACTTGTGTAAAAAGGGCCTTAGTAAGAATTAAGGAACCTTTATGATTGTTTCTATGCCAGTGAAAAGAAATGTGTTTGTATTTAAACAGTCCCCGTGCAGTGTTGGGAACTGCAACACAACCGCTTTACGCTAACGCATGCAAAGCAAAGGGGTAGTCAAATATCCCAGTGTAGAATCCGGAGAAATGTCAAACCATTTTTGAATAAAGTTTAATTGAGGAGAGGATGGGGGAAGGTCATTATTTTCCAGTGCAAATTCCTAAAGTTGAACCAATATTAACCAGGTGCTAGGTTTGGGTTATGACACACAGTGCAGAAATGTCAAAATGCTTCTACCTACAGCACCTTCCTTCATACAAGCATTTGACAGCTCAGATGTCATGGTGTTTTCCTTGACAGCTGTCTTAAATGTCTATGTATCAGGAAACAATGGGCTTTGTGGGAGGGAAGCATTATTAGTTATTAATCAGGTGTCAGCATGTCTATTTGTGTTTTCTCATCACATGAGATCATGAAGACCCAAGCAGTGGTTCCATGTACTGTTGGCTGAGAAACTGAAGCTCTTAGGAGGAAACAAAATGAGAAGAAAGCCTCATGCAGAGGCCCAGGGCCAGAAGCCCATGCACTCAAGTCTTCAAAACAGACTATAAGCAGGTCTTCAGTCATGCATAAATCTTTGAACAGAAATGGCTTTCCCCCAGTTGTAATAAAAGTGATGGATCTAAACCCCAAGTACATCCTTGTATAGTGACAGGTACACCACTGGTGCTATATTAAATAATAAATGTATTATGATTTTGATTATGATTATAAAGCTAGTCTAGGAGTTTGGATGCACAAAAAGAGAGAAGATACGGAGTTTCCTTCCTCATCTCGTTCCCTTCTGCATTGACTGTCTGAAGCACATTGGGGAACACCATCTAAATTATGTCCTACTGCCCCTGTGTGTGCAAGCTCTTCAAAAAGAGGCAGTAGAGGGCAAGGTCATGGCCTGACCTCTTCATTGACCTCAGAGATGGCCATGCCTGGAGCACACTCCAGTCTCTCCAAGGCCCTTTTCACATGAGACGCCCCACGCATATCCACCCATTGAACACGTGGGTGAGTGCCTGTGTGAATGAGGAGGTGAGCAGGCACGCGCTCCCGCAACCCACCCATCTCCACCATGAACACACACAGAGCAACTGGGAAGGAGCCGGTTTGCTCCATGTGTGTTCATGGGTGGAGATGGGTGTTCCACACCCACCGGTCCATGTAAACAGGGAAGCACACCCATCCAGGGCACAGGTTCACCAAAGCCATGGAAAAGGTGCCACAAGAGGGGTAGACAGGCACAGCGAGCACCTGCAAGCAGACATACACCCCACGGGAGATGCCAACCGCCCGGCCAGAAACCCTTAAAGGACACGTGCATGAGGAGATGGGTGCACTGGCTCACACCATGGCTTCCATAAAAGCCACCCAAAAAACAAGAGGCAGCACGTGGGAGGCACTGGGCAGGGGAGGGGGAGCCAGCCCCCAATAGCTGGGGAGGGGGAGCCGGATGACAGCTCACAGCACCCACCACCACCAGGACAGCCAGGCAGGACATGAAAGAGGTAGCCCCCGACAGTCAGGTAACACAGCAGAATCCCGCAGAGTGAGGGGCAGGAGAGGGGACAGAGCACCCCTGAGCAGTCGCAGAGGCACAGCCAGATGACAGCAACACATTCCCCCCAAAGGCAAGCACCAGCTTCATGGCCACCACAACCTCCAGGCAGGCCCCAGACACTCAGGATGACCTGCCCTCCACAGATGGATCCCTCAGGGGAAGGCAGTGAGCACACAATGAGATCAAAGCCTTCGTTCGTCTGTGGGGGTGTGGCATAATGGGTCCAGTGGGGGGGGGTGCTCTAATTCTAGCCCCCTCCCTCACTGCATGCCCATCACCATAACACTCGGGTTTTGCTGCCACCACCAGAGCTACGAGCTTCCGGGGTTAAGGGCTGCTCTGGAAGCCCAAACCCTGCTCCTTATTAGAGATTGCTTTCCCAGCATAAGCCAAACTTGGGAAGTATTTTGGGTTGCAGCACACACACCAAGCACTCTTGATTAGGGAAAACAAAATGTATAGTTTTTACTAGGGGTGGAAATTCCGGATCATCTGGTATCCAATACTGCCAGTATTTGGTGTACCGGCAGTATCGGATTAAACCTGGTAATCCGGCCTGTTTACCGGATTCCCCCCGTACCAGATTTTTTACATTGCGGCCATTAAAATGAATGGCCACAATGTAAAAAAACCCACAAAAACTTTCCCTCCCCAGTCCACCCCCCAGTGGACTGGGGGTAGACTTTCCCAGCCCAGTCCACTGGCTGTGGCTGCCGGCTTCAGTGCTACTATGCCTTCCGGTGAACTTCCGGGTTTCCCTGGAAGGCCTAGTAGCGCTGAAGCCGGCAGCCACAGCCAGTGCTGAAGCCGCCGGAGTCGGGCCACCGCCGCCCGGAGCACAAGGTAGGCGATCCCTGGGTGGGGAGGTAGGATGATCCCTGGGGTGGGAGGGTGTTAAACCACCCCCCATCCCAGGGATCACCCTAGTACCTGCTGGTGCGGGCTCCGGGTCACCGGCGGCGGCCCAGAGCCCGCACTAGTAGAGACTTAGGGTTAAAAAAAGAAAAAAAATTAATCCAGGCTGGGCAGGGTGGGTGGGGGGTGCCCCCCCTTCCACCCGCACAGTCTGGGAGGGGGAGGTTTTTTTGTTTTTTTCCATTGATTTCAATGGGGACAGTTCCCCATTGAAATCAATGGAACGAATCCGGTACCGGTAAACTGGTACAAATCCGGCAATCCAGTTTTCTTAAATCCGGTAACCGGTAAATTCGGTAACCGGTAATTGCCCTGATGTCCCAGGGCATTAGTTAATTTTTACTAGCTAAGTTAACCAAATTACAAGAATACAAAAAGGTATGGAAAAGGCATTGAACTCATGAGCAAATACAGGCAAATACAAGCAGGTATGATAACCCATTTAGAGCACGTCTAAGCCTAAACAGTCCCTAACCCTGCTTCTCTGCATAGAAGGATTTACTCACAGTATCTTTCTCTGCATGGTAAGCATGGATGCCTTAGCTATGAAGGATTTGATTCTTTCCCAGCTGGATGGAGAAAGCTGGGTGTTGCACAATAGTCCAGCACAGCTACCGGCTGGCCATGAGGTCCGTGTCTCTGGAAATTTATGAGCCTTCTTTTAAAGGGCAACACTAGCATTTCAGCTATTGGCTCACAGCCACAGGTGACCCTGTTCAAGGTGGCCAGTCAGTTAGGTTATCTGACCTAGTGTTCCTTCTTTGGTAAGGTATGTAAGGTGTGGTCAGTCAGATGGGCTAAGGTGAGCACATATCCTTATGGTCTTGAGTGGACAGTGGGTTTTCCATCTATGGTCTGGCAGAGTCCCTTGCCTTGGTCCAGGGAAGAACCTAAGGGGCGATTAGCCAGGAGGGTTTTTCCACAGGGGGGACCAGAAGGTCAGCTTGACCTGGCAAGATCCTTCAAAAACGCAACAGTTTATGAAGGCATCTCCCAGGAAACGAGGCACCTGGGGTACAATAAGGACATGTCCCAATGCCAGCAGCAGGCAAAAGACCTAAGGTCGGAATACAAACTCATCCATGACAACGTCAAGCCCATCCAAGTTCGGTGCGCAAAACCATTCTATGAGGAGCTGGATCGGTTCCTCTGTGTGGACGGGGATGTCGTGGCCTCCCACGTACATGGGTCCGCCTTCACCAGGGGCAGGAAGTGGGTGGTGGAGACTCCCCCTCCCCAACCCCAGCCAGCAAGGGAGAACCCATTGCACCTGGCAAGGGCAGCCAAGAAGTGGGAGGCAACCATTCCCCAATCCAACAGGTGGAGCCGGCGTTCCTGGATATGACCACCAACCACCTGATCCTCCATGTACACCCCCAACACACAGAAACTGCCCAGATGTGGAAAGGGGGCACACGGGGAGCAGGCAGACACCAGGGACACCCCCCAGAAGGAGGAACACATGGATCCAGGTAAGATACAGCTCCCATGAAAGGGGCAAGGGGGAGAATGTGCTAAAAAGGGCCACCCCCAGGAGGGATGGATGGGTGAACTAATACACATGTTGTACCTCTCCACAGCTCAAGGGACCCTGGAGGTCAAGGAGGAGGAGGTGGAAGCCACACAGGAGCCCTACAACCCGGACTCAGATGGTAAGGGAACACGGGCACACGGGTGGGAAGTGACATGGTGAGACACAGGGGAAAAGGGGATGGCCCGGCCACAAGGCCACTGCTGACCAAACAGGAGCCCCAGGAAAAGGAAGGATCAATGATTATGGGGGGGAGGGGGCAGGCAACACAGAGGACCCCCAAGCACAGGGCAGACGGGGACACCCGGCCATGCTGCATGGGACGGATGCCCCAACCGTACAAGGGACAGGACTTCCAGATATGCAGGAAAAGCTGGATCCCCGACAGAACATGCCCCCTGGTATATAACCAGAACCCCCAAAGACAGAGAGCCACAGCCAGTCATCAACGCCTGTCCTATTGGGGTGGCCCTTCCTGGGTTGCCAACACCACAATATTTATTTAATTATTT
The DNA here is from genome assembly GCA_003113815.1 of Sphenodon punctatus. Classification (NCBI taxonomy): domain Eukaryota; kingdom Metazoa; phylum Chordata; class Lepidosauria; order Sphenodontia; family Sphenodontidae; genus Sphenodon; species Sphenodon punctatus. The sequence continues at coordinate 683,415 of QEPC01001496.1, forward strand.
ATTTACAGTATTTATATACTGCACCCTCCTACCCAATGACAGTTTGGGGCAGTGCACAACATATAAAATACAAATACAAAATATAAAATACAGTATAATATCAAGTATTACTTAAAACCATAAAAACAAAAGAGGCCCAAGAAAAAGATCAAAATCCCTACTCCACAAAAAGAAGAAAAAAGAAAAAAATCCACTCATTACCCGTCCCCATCACCAAATGCCTTACACATGGGATAAGAAAAAAGCATGATAGCTGCACCCCACCATTAACCACAGTCCCCCTACTCTGTCTGCATATGAACAGTTGGGGCCTTCCCGGGGCAAGTCCACGCCAAGCGCAGAGAGGAACTGGGAGCTGAGGGCTCACAACCAGAGGAGGGAGGACCTGGGGAGGGACCTCCTGGAGGAAACCAGACAGATGACAGATGAATTTTGGAAACAGCACAAGAGGGCACGGAAGTCCCTAAAAAAAGAGAATAAGAAGAACCACATGGCCCCCCATGACCTGACCATACAGGGCAGGATGGAGCACCTGTGGGAGAGGCACCATACGGCTTCTCACCTGCTCGAGCAGAAGAGGTCCTGTGCCGCACTGGAGAGGGCCACCACAGAGGATAATTAGTGCCTCAAAGAGGCCATTGGTTTACTGCAGTGGCCCCCCGGTATGGCACAGGACCCTATGCCATGGTGGGGGGGGGGGGCAGCCGCACAACACCATGCCCATGCCCTCCCACAGGCAGTCGTGCCCCCTCCCCAACTCATCTGCCAGTCATGGTTTCCACAGCAGCAACCCCTCCATGCCCAAGACCAGCTGGGCCACCTCCCTCCAGTACCCCCCCAGAACTTCAGTGGGGGGTCCCCGGGGAGCCAGCCCCGTTCCCAGTTCCAATGCTGCAGCCTCCACAGTCACCCCTCCTACTGCCATCACAGCCTCCACAATGCTCAGCAAGCCAACCACCCCAGCAGGTTGCTCCACAGCTGCAGGTAGGTAGGGGACACATATAGCAAGGTACAGTGCACAATGGGAGGGGGTACTCGGGGAACCCACCACGGAGACAGTGGCAACTGTGCCCACAAGCACAGCAAATGGGAATGGCCACAGGGAGGTGAATCACATGATGAGCAGTGCACAGTGGGAACAGAGAATGGCTAAGTAACACAATGCCATCCATCCAGTCACAGGAACAACACTCAGCCCCAGAGGTGGAGTGGCAGGAGGAGGAACCCCAGCCCAGCACAAGCCACAAGAGGGCCAAGAAAGCAGCCGCAGAATCCCCAGGGCGCCCAGATAGGCAGAGTCTGGCACTCCTATGCGAGAATATCAGGTGGAGGGCTTAGTCTGGTGCTCATGGAGCCCTGAAAACAGTATCCTGCCAGCACTGGGACATGTCCCTATTGTACCCCAGGTGCCTCGTTTCCTTGGAGATGCCTTCATAAACTGTTGCATTTTCATAATCTGTTTGTAAACTCAGATAATTTTTGGCTTTGGTTTTAGATACTGTCGTTATATGTATAATAGGGGATGCCCGCCTTGTGATTTTCTTTGTTTGTATGGTTTTTATATTATATACAATGTTTTTCTTTTGCTACAACCAATCAGTTGAACCAAGAAATTATTATGCTATGCTACAAACAGACCTGAAGAGGGTGAAGCCAGTGGCAGGTTGCACTCAGTTCCCTGCCTGCTGTCTGGCAATGTGGCGGGACAGGGCATCCCTATTCAGAGGGCGCTGAGCCAAACGCGGGTCCACAATTCACAGATTTCCCGCAGAATCCCCCTCCCCCCATGGAGTCTCCTGCCCCAATTCTCCCAGCGCAGAATTTCCAGTCTGCACTGGGGAGTTGCAGGGCAGGAGATTCCATGGGAGGAGAGGGATGAATAAACCCTTGGGGCTTCCTCTCCCCCACCCAGCTGCGTTGGGTGGGGGGGCTGCCAGGGCTCACCTCCTCCCCCCCCTCCTCAGCTTGGCAAATCAACACACCTAGTGGTGGCAGTAGCAGCTTCTTCTGGCTTCTTTGGCCCCTCCCAACAGGGCCTCCCAGAGTGGCATAGCCAGATGACATCATCCGGCTGTGTTGCTCTGAGAGGTCCCATTAGGAGGGGCCAGGAAGCGGCCAAAAGGAGCGGCTGAAGAGCATTGAAAGAAGCTGCCGCCACCACCATTAGGTGTGTTCATTTTTCAGGTGGGGGGGGAGGCGAGCCCTGGCAGCCGGTCCCACCAAACACAGCCTGAGGGGGGAAGGGAAGCCTGCCCTGCACTGTATCTGGGAAGCTGGGGAGCCCAATGCAGTGTGTCGCAGAGCCCAAGTCTTCCAGACTCCCACAGAATTTTTTTTAAAATTCCGTGAGAGAATTGGGACTCTGCCTTTTCTCCTCAGAGATTCACTTCAGTGCACCACTGTGGGCATGCTGATATATGGGTACAGGATCCAAACGTTGATGAGGCAGCAGATAGTCCAGGGCACAGGTTTCGCAGATATTGTGGAGTACACAAGCGGCAACAAGCATGGGGGTCCTGGTTGGGTCAAACTGGCTTCTATCCCACAGTAGCCTCCAGTGCATCTTTATCACCTCGAAAGCCCGTTCAAATGGAATGCACAGAGCACAGCCACTCATTGAACAGGATCTGTACAGGTGTTCTGGTGATGGGGTAGGCCTTCATGAACCACAGTGTAAGTGGATTCCCCCCGTGGAATCTCCCACCGTGGCCTTCATGAGTCACAGTGTAAGCAGATATGCCAGATCACCAATGACCACAGGCTGCATAGGAATGCCCTCGATCACCCCGTAAAGGTTGGGGGCAATCTCACCCTGGAACATCCGTACATAGAATGGTGAGGAATGCAGGATCCTGGCCTCGTGGCTCCAATCCGATATGCCAGTGAACATGCTGATGAAGAGGCCACAGTGATCCACAACAACCTGCAGGTTCACAGGGAACTGCCCCTTCTGATTGAGATAATCATCTTTGCTGTACGGGGGATGGATTATGGGGATATTTTGTCCCTCCTCCTGTTCAACGTATATATGCAACCTTTGGGTGAGGTTGTCAGAAGGTATGGTGTGCGGTGTCATCAGTATGCTGACAACACCCAAGTCTACCTCTCTTTTTCAATTGACCCTGGCCTGGAAGTCTCAATCCTTACCCGATGTCTGATGGCTGTGCGGAATTGGATGAGAGCTAGCTGTCTGAAACTGAATCCCGACAAAAAAGAGGTGATGCTGGTGGGAGGGGCTGAGGGAGTGATGGCACCTGTCATTGACAGGGTCTGTCCTCCGTTAGTCCCTCAGGTTCAGAGTCTGGGTGTGCTCCTTGACTTGCAGGTTCACCTGGATGTCCAGGTGGCAGCTGTGGCAAGGTACGCATTCCACCAGTTACATCTGGTATGACAGTTTCGGCCATATGTTTCCGACACTGACCTCACCACCATCATCCATGCTTTCATCACCTCAAGACTGGACTACTGCAATGCATTTTATATGGGGCTACCCTTGGTGACCGTTTGGAGACTGCAGCTAGTGCAGAATATGGTGGCCCGCCTCCTTACAGGGGTGGGCTGCTGCAAGCACATTATACCGGTGCTCCAGTCTCTGCACTGGCTGCCTATAGTCTTGCAGGCAAGGTGTTGGTTTTGACCTTTAAACACCTTTACGGCCTCTGCCCTGCTTACCTGAGGAATCACCTTACCCCCCAGATCCTGGATCAGCCCTTGTGGTTGACTGGGGATGCCCTCCTTGGGGTTCCCCGAGTTTTTCGGGCGATGACGATGAGGAGGGCGTTCTCAGTGGCTGCATCAAGGCTGTGAAACTCCCTCCTGATGGAGGTCTGCCTGGCCCCAGATCTCCCCTCTTTCTATAGACAGTGTAAGACCTGGCTTTTCTTCCAGACTTTTGGTGAGAGAGACGGGTAGGGGTAGGAAGGGGGGAGGGGGAGTTTTAACTTCACCATGAAGGTTTTTTATTTTGTATTATGTTTTAGTAATGTGTTTATTTTGATGTTTTATATTGTGTTTTATATTGTGTGAGCCGCCCTAAGCTGCAGTAGCAGGTGGGGTGCCACAGAAATAGAATTAATTAAATAAATTCTATTTCTATGGCAATTGTCGCAATGCAGTATGGGATCCCAGTTGATTGAAGTCCTCTATCACCTCATCAGGATCCATGAGCTGGATGACTCGTTCCATTGATTGCTCTACAATCATGTTGCAGACCTCATGAAGGATCCTGGTAACAGTTAAGAACATAAGAAGTGCCATACTGGGTCAGACCAATGGTCCATCTAGCCCAGCATCCTGTCTCCGACAGTGACCAATCACAATGGCTTGGGAGAAGCACCCAACAGATCAGATCCATTCCCTGTTGTTTTCTCCTCAGCTCCCGTCATGTTCCCTGATCCTGTCTGGCTAATAGCTACTAATGGACCTATCTTCCAGAAACCTGTCCAAACCTCTTTTAAACTCAGCTATAGTACTAGCCCTTACCACAGTCTCTGGCAGTAGATTCCACAACCCAATTATACGCTAAGTGAAACAATATTTTCTTTTATTTGTTTTAAACTGGTCACCCATGAGTTTCATGGAGTGTCCCCTAGTTCTAGTACTAGCTGAGAGGATAAATAACTGTTCCTTGTTTATTAGTTCCACACCACTCATGATTTTATAGACCTCTATCATATCTCCTCTCAGTCATCTCTTCTCCAAGCTGAAGAGACGTATATCTCAGGCTCCAATTTTGCCACTATCATCCATTCGTTCATCGGTGGTGGAGTGGGGGTTCATTGCCCCGGGAGAACATTAGTGCCAGTGCGAGGAACGTTGGTGAGCTGTTGCCCTTTACCCTCCCCTGATACCTATTGCAGCTGTTACCCCAGTAGCAGAGAACTTGCGTGCCTGCCAGATTGCTGAGACCCCTGCGAGTGCAACTTCGCATTCCCCAGCTGTGTCCACCTGTGTGAGAGCCGGAGGGACACGCCCCCCTAGACGCGACTCAGGATTGGTGGAGGGCAAGTAGAACGCCCGAGCGGCCCTTTAAAGAACAATCAGCCTGAAACCCTGTGTTATGCACTGTACCGACTCATTGAGTATGTAATGTATGTATTTCACTACAGACTCCTCTTCTATTTGTGATTCCCCCCCATCCCATATATATGGGATGTATATATATCCATATATATCCATATATATATCCATATATATGGATATATGGATGTATATATATCCATATATATATACATATA
>QEPC01001496.1:710359-728052 GCA_003113815.1 Sphenodon punctatus
TGTTCAGGAACAGTGACTAGCTCAGAAGGTGTTGGGAAGGGGGGAGGCAGATAATTAGTTTCGTTTCTTGCAAACCTCTCCACCCCTGGTGCCTGGAAGTCTGCTCCTCAGTGACTGACACCTCCCTGTCATGTTTGACCTTCCAGTGAACCTTTTTTTGCCACCCGAACTCATCCGAACGCGATCCGAACTGACCGAACTGTTTGGCCATTTCGCCGTTCGGTTTGTTCGGTATGTTCGCGTTTGTGTTCGTGTTCGAGTTCGGTCGTCCGAACAGGCCAAGTTCAGGCTGAACTCCAAACTGCCGAACCGCGTTCACCCATCCCTAGAAATTACCCCCTCATAGTCTGCCACAACCTGCCCACTTCACCTTTTAACAAGCAGAGGAGATGGTGAATAAGAAATTCAAGGAACTCTGCACCCAAGCAGATGATATTTTGGTATTCTGGTTATGGGCCTCACAGCATCGCTCTTATATAGGTATTTTTAAGTAATAATGTTTCCATTTTACAGAATTATTATTATTATTATTATTACGAATTATTTATATCGCACGCATCTCCAAGGACTCAGAGCGACTTACAAAATTTTTTCAATATTACAAACAAAAATGCTAACAAATTCATTATAAAAACACAAAAAATGTAAACAATTTAAAAAACCCAAACCCCACCCATTAACCCTCTCTCTAACCCCTCCACCCCATCCCACACAACCCTATCCTCCCCCTGCCCATATCCCCTCACCAGGGTGCCATGGAATAGCTCTCATCACCCCTCTGCCTGTACACCCCCTCACCAGGGAGCCATGGCATAACCCTCATCCTCTCCAACCCTGTCCATCCCCCACATCTTTCCCAATCTTTCTCTCAACATGCACAAGAACTTTAACTCCAGGGCTTCTCATCTGCTGCTCAATGGCTGCATAAAGGCCAACGCCCTTATGCGTCCCCTTCGGTCACCGCCTGAAGGCTGCCACCTCCAGGTCTCCTGGGCTTCTTATATAGGTGGTACCTGGGAAAGGGGAGAGCCAGTTGTCAGCAATGAATAATAAGCAGCTCAGTCCCCAGCAGCACACAGAAACTGAGGAATCAGCAGACTAAATGACCTTACCCTGATCATCAAATTTGTGGGTATATTCACATGGACACAGTGGTGCTTAACCCCAGAGCAAGTCTGGGGGAGCACCCCTGCATCTGTCCGCCTGCAGCCGCACCTGGGTCCATTTTCAGTAGACCTGACAGCTCCCACGGCCTATGGTCCACCCGCATAGCACCCCTCCCCCACACCAAAGTGCTGCAGGCTATGACATTGGTGGGGCAATTCCCTACCAAGTGTGGGGCTCCAGAGGCCATCTGCAGAGGAGACAGATGGCAGACCCACCTCCAGCCGGCATACCAGGTGTTAGGCTCTGGGGCCGGCGCCGGGCGATTCGGGCCCATCGCCCCCCCACCCACCCACCCTGGGGCATCTTTGATTGCAGGGCAACCCGAGGGTCGGTGGCAACATGGCGCACGGCCAGAGGGGAGTGTCCCGGAGGCACAGGAGTCAGGGGACGCTACATCACAGGCCACTCGCATTGCTAGCCACCGAGCGTGCTGTTGCTGTGCAGCATGTGGCTCCAGAACCTCGGTGCTGCAGGGCATGGAAGCCACCCTGCCTGGAGCGGCACGGGTGCGGAGTCAGAGGGCAGGGCCCTGACTCACAGCACCTGAAGCCCACAGGGCAGGCACATAAAACCACCAGTGGGGCCTTCAAGTTCCCCGCTGGTAAACGTGGAGAGAGGCTGGCCACATCCTGAGAGCTAAGTAATTGTTCAATCTGTGAACTTGATACCTGAAAGATTATTGTAGTGTGTGTGTGGAAGAAAGGCTGAGAGTACAAGTGTGCGAGCAACTGTCCCCCCTTCCCCATTACACTCCCTCACTTGTGCTAGAGCATGAGCTTGGTGTGTGTGATTACCCGTGGAGACCCTCCCTGACTGTCCCCCACCCATGGACCCGGGACCCTCCCACCCACACACACCCTTGGTGCCCAGCTGGTGGCAGTCCCAGATTGATTGTGAGTGTTGTGCCCCAGTCCTCCCTGGTGTTTCCCTCCCCCTTGCGGGGGACCCTGCCCTCTCTGCCCTATGATAATCTAGGGTTCCTCTCTGCCTTGGCGAGATCGATCATATAAGATTCTGAGGGCCATTTTACCCCGTGCTGGGTGCCTCGAAACTTGAGAGAGAGCAGGGACCCCTCCCCTCCAAAGGGAGAGAGGGGACCTCCCCTATCCCCCGCCTAACACCAGGGTTGGGCTACCTGCTCTGCTGGCGGTGCCCCAGGATGTTCCAGAGCACCGCCAGCAGGACAACCTCTGAGAAAGGACAGCCTGTCCTGCCTCTGCTCCACCTGCACATCTGCAAGGCTCCTTTAAACGGGCGACCCACCCAGGGGTGAGGCAGGGCAGAGGCAGGCAGTTGGCCATGTGAAGACACCCAATGGGACAGTCAAGAAGATAGCTACATCATCTCAACTCTCAGTTCCCTGTTTTAACTCCCAGACCTTGCTGTCTTCCAGTGATCAGCTTGACAAAACTGATGGTGTAGAATACACTGGTGGTTGAGAAAATGGACACTTCTAAATTTTGAAAAAGAGCATTTTAAAAATTAAAAATCTGATGGGGAAAAAATTAGATGGAAGTGTGCCTGTCGGGGGGGAGGGGGGAAGCTTTTCTTTAAACTTATTCCTTGCACTCATTCCATACAAAACAAATTTCCCAACACATACAAAACACATTCCTCTAAGGAGGAGTCTTTGTTACTCTCTGAAATGCATTCTAATTCATTGGTCATTTACATTCCTTAATGGTTATATTGAATTATACCTAATCCATATACATAAGTGAGTCAGCTGGGAACCCTCCTACAGGGGACCTGTATTGCTTATATCAATATTTCCATCTGGTTTTTACAATGGCATAAAAACAAGAAACTATAAGCTAAGTGACCTAAGCATTAGCGAGAAGATGAAAGGTAACAAAATGGGCTAGAGACATAAAAAAGCAGATAGAACATTTGGCTGGTAAGTGGCACAATTGTGGAATAGATAATGCCATTGTTTTTAGCATGAGGCTTTAAAATTTCCTCGTTCAAGATTGTCTGGCTTATTAATTATTAATTGTCTGGCTTATTTAAACACAAATTGAATTAACAAAATATTCAACATATGTTCTTTTAAACTCTCTTCAATCTGACAGAATGCCGCAGAGAAGATCTATGTGGTCACGTTGTTGAAATCGGGGGTGGGGAGCAAAGGGGGGGGAGGTGTTGAAGATGGCTAGATCAGTAAAACATAACCTGAAGGTGGTCGATTTAATGCTGTGTTAGCAGCCTGAACTTTCAATTCCCCAAAGGAAAGGATGATTAATGCCAGTACCACATGTATACCCATACCTGACCCTGATCTCATCAAATCCTGCTGCCACCATCTGCTGTTTTTAATTCCTCTGCAATATTTGTATTTGCTACTTCCCTCCTACAAAGAGAGGGAGAAAAAATGTTCCTCGCTTATGAATGGTGTGATCTAGTTGTACTGGCTGAACACTGGCCAGGAGGCATCTGTTGCTTATAGTCCTGGCAGCATCTGCTACTATTTCTCACTTTTCCCAGCATGCTGTGAGATATGGTTTCTCCCAAAGGTGGCCTTTGTATGTACCATTGTCAATTCCATCATTGTCTGCCACAGCCTGTTCCCACGATGCAGTGGTAGTGATTACCACACTTCAAAACCTTGTCTTGCTGGCTATCTGTAATCTAAAATATTGTGTGATTGAGTTATGTAGTTCACCCTTTTCCTATGCATCAAACTCTTAAAAAGAAAGAAAGAAAGAAAGAAAGAAAGAAAGAAAGAAAGAAAGAAAGAGGGGAAGAAAATTCTTTTGGAGCTTCTGATCAATGGAAAATTTAAGCAGATCATTTTGTTGTTGTTGTTTTAAAAATAGAAACAGGATGGCATTCGTGAAATTCCTCATTTTTTAAAAAAAATGTGAAAACTAGCAGTTTTATTTTCGTTGTTGTTGTTATTGTTTTTAAAAGCTATAAAGGATGCATTGTTTTTCTCCTGATTCCTGATATGGCTATTAAGCATTGTAACCAAATGTGTGTGTGAATGCTATTATTTATGTGTCTGATCTTTAAATACCCTCTGCTAGTGGGATGCAGACAGAGGCTTCTGATGGACATAGGCGTCCCAAGCTGTCATTCTGCCTTGTCCTTCTGTCAAACAGTTAGTGTCTCAAGCGCTTCTCCTGGGAACTTTTAGAGGAAGAGACAGTAAGCACAGAAAGGCCAGGCCTCCAGAGAGCTACTTTTAACTCATGACAATATCCTTGGTGTCAGCTCAGAATAGCCCGCTATGGGGCAGTGGGGAAAGAAAGCACAACAGATGTTACTAGTAAAACCTTGTTTACAAATCAGTAAAGTTAGTGCCCTTATGCACCTTTGGACCAAAGCCTACTTAAAAATGACCAGAGATCCCTTTGAAGTTGAATTGGCTGTTCATGTAGAACCTCAGAGTGGTGCAATTAAAATAGACATCATGGGTAAAATCCTGGTTCCAATGAAATCAACAGCAAGATCTGCACTGCCTGAATTTCACTCCACATTTTTTAAGTGTATGTCCCTCCGCCCTGCTTCTTTTTATAATAAACTTTCTTCTGGAGTAATATATCATTTCCCCTTAAAATAAGCAATACCTCAGAGTGAAGTTTGGTTTCCTCACACCCTACCCTAAGCTGTTGCCTCCTTTTCTCCGTGCCGGCTATATAGGCCCAGATCACAATCCCTTTACTATCACTGAGGAGATTCTTACTTCATCAGTATTCCCACTGCTTTCAACTGAGTAGTTTGTGCAGTAAGCTGCTATTCAATACAGCATGCTCAGTCCAACAACAGGATGATTTTCCCTACGAGTCAAAAGCCTTTAAGAGGAGGTATCATCATGGACAATGTCTAAAATGCTCTGTAACCAGGAAATAAAATACTGAGTATGAAAATGCTTACAGGAAAACACAATAGAAACACTACAGGAATTTTCAACCCTGATGGTGAGTCAGGAGTATTAAGAAGCACAAGGAAGCATGTTCCTGGAAGGGAAATCACAGTATTTAAATTATCTCATATTATTTCCATATAAAGCTATGGTATATAGGCCAAGACTCCAGACATTTGTACTGGTTGCCATCTTTATAGACTATTTTTCTCACTCCTTGGAGGAGGACCTGAGGTTTTCAGACACACCATATCTTGTTTTCTCTCTACTTGCTACAGCTTTAGATATACACCTGTATTTTTGTCTCTGCAGCGACTCTCTGGCAGATATCAATAATGAAATCTCACACATCCCTTAATACAGCATAGAAACACTGGGGATGGTCTGTGGGGAGAACACAGGCGATTGTGTAGCCAGCCAAACTAAAGGGGGCAGAAATTGACTAGTCAATAGTAGGAACGGGTTTTCCTCACCTCCACAGTGTTTGCACCTGCCCCTCAGAGTATCAGAGCACTTCTCAGGCTTGAATGTCCCTGGGAGGTAGGCAAGTACCAATAACCCTATTTTAATAATGGGTGTTTTTAGACAAGCGCCTTGTCTAAAAACACCCAAAAAATCGAGATCTGAAGAGTCTAAGTGACTTTCCCATGGTCAGACTGGATTTCTGAGATAGAGTAGGGAGATGAACCTGGACCTACTGAGTTCCAGACTAAGCTCTTGCCCACTAGATCATCCGTCCATCAAGTTTTGCATTTCTGCTCTAGGAGTATTAACTCACTTCAGAGGTGTGAATGGGAACACAAATGTTCAGGGCTGTGGCAAATCAATCTCTTTGCATACTAAGCTGAATATTCCATTATCATGTGCTTCTGCACTTTTGCAGAGCTGCTGTTGGTTCACACCATTGAGACAGGCTTCCCCTCTGTGCTGTGAAACCCTCCTTGAGGTCACTTCCTGAGGCACTGGAAAGTGAGAGAGAAACCCAGAATATGGCTCATTTGAATCCCTGCTGCCACTGACACATGAAGGGTTGCAGAAGCCAAGGAACAGTTCTGAGGTCCAAACTCTGTGTGCAGATGGGCATTGACATCTAGCACCTAGGTTCTCAAACTGGGGGAAGGGGTTCTGGGGGAAGGGACGCAGGTGTTTTGGGGGAGATATAAGAATCCCCTAACTACACACTCTCACTGAGTTAGGAGGAATCCCCAATATAATGGCGTGGCAAAGGGTGAGAATGAGGGCAAGCAATTGGAGGGTGGGGAGTTGGAGAAAAAGAGAGGTAGCAAGATGTATGTATGCATGTGTGGCATTGGGGAGCCCTCAGCTACAACAGACAAGTGGAAGTGTTCGAAAAGGTTTGAGAACCACTAATTTAGGAAATCCACAAATCTTATGTATTTCCATGAAGCTGAACCCCCTAGTGTTTCAAGAGTCTGCACCTGTGAAGAATGTGGAAGGTATTCATGGGCCTTTTTCACACAGACACTCTAGCACTGGTAAAATTGGTATTACATTTTATTATACATGTTGCAGGGCTGCAGGTGTGCTCTATGGGTGCCCTGCAACATGTATAATGTAACACCGATTTTATCAGTGTTAGAGTGTCTATGTGAAATTGTGGCCTTTGGTGAAGCCAACCTTTCACACAGATGATTTCTACTCTCTTACCAGAAATTAAGACAATGAAGACTTACCCAACAACCAGAGAGCCACAAATGATAAGTGCTATATTAAAGTTAAGCATTGCCTTTAGAGGACACTCTGACTGATCAGCCCTCTTCAGATGGGGCGAGTGCTCAAATTAGCTAACTTCTTTAAGTTGAAAGTTCCTGGCGTTTTTTGATCTTATCCCACTGCGAGCTGACAGGTTTGTTTTATCTGATATTAGCAAACAAATAAGTGCACTGAATTTATTTCCAGTAAAGACCTGGATTTTTGGTAATGATATTATTTCCATACAGTAAGCGGTAATTTTAAGATCCAATTCCTATCCAGCATGGCAAAAACCAGGGGTGAAATTCTAGCTTCATTTATATTGATGCCTTTTACTTTGCTGGAATCAGAATTTCACTCCAAATAAATACAAACTCCTGTTAAAGGCTCTGTTTGGTTACTGAGAGTAGACTATACGAACCAAGCACAGACCTGCAGTAAGCAACCGCAAATATTACTTCAACAGACAGATGCTGGCTCAAACCAGGATTTGATCCTATGAATGGTGGTAGCCTGTACTGAGCACTAGTCTTTCTTTAGTCCATAACAAACAATATTCTTGACGTTGTTCATATGCGACCAGTAACTGTTGATAGTGGGGAAAGGGTGGGGCACAGGAGGAGGAGCTGGGCAGGGGTTCTATAGGGCTTCAAAAAATCATGGGAGAATGTACCCCCACTCCTCCTCCTCCTTCTCCTCCTCCTCCATTACCTATGGCATTATGGACATGAATCTCCAGCTCTTGAATAGCACCTGCCTCAGCAAGGCATCCTACTGAAGTCAACAGAACTGCTAGTGTAGTAAGTAACCATTTTACAGATGAAGAATGAAGGAGAGTTAAGTGAAAGGAGGCAAGGCCATTAGGCTATTTCCTACTTCAGTCTATGTTGGGAGGGGAACGCAGCCTTTTCACCCTGCCTCTTTTTGGTGTAGCCACACCCTTTCTGCGCATTGTGACATCACTGTGCATAGAAAGGGGTGTGGCCACATCCAAAATGAGCAGGCGAGCCCCTTCATCCCACCCTTTTCTGGTCACAGTCTCCAATAGATGCCACCTGTAGTCAACCAGTTGACCACAATTGATGTCTTGGCTGTCCCCTGGTCTTAATGACTTGCCAAAGGTCATACAAGAAATCTGGGATAGAGTGAGGAGATGAATTTAGATCTATTGAGTCTCAGGCTGTCCCTGTACTGATATCAATGAGATCCTAATGGAAAATAAGATAAATTTAGTATTGATTTTTTTTTTTTTACCAGAAAGACAAGAAAACAGAGGTTTTGCCAGTTCATAGGTAAAATGCATTAGACTGGGAAGGCCTTTTGTTTTCATGCAACTTGGTTTAAGAGCTAGTGTTTCTTCCCCTCATTCTGACATTGGGTGTTTTTAAACAAGATGCTACCACCAGGAACATAGATACCATGGAGCCCAGGCCCAGAACTCTAAGGGGGTCCTTTGCAAGTTCCCCAAGTGCTGCTAGTGAGGGTGGAAGTGGGGCCAGCACAACATCCCCGCCCACTTTGAAAATTTCCTAGCAGCACTCATGCCATTTGCAAAGGGCCCTGCCAAGAAGGAAGTTTCCAGAGTGGGTGGGGGTGAACACTGCCCCGTCCCCTCAAAACGTCTTGCATGGCCCCCAACAACCACGCATCCAAACACCCATGTGAAGGGGGGAGGAGGGAGATGCACACTCCCATGAGCCATGCAACACCCACTCATGGTCATGCATGGGGCACTGCCATAAAATCTGGACTGCACCATGCAGGGGAAGCCAAGAAAGTGTGTGGGGACAAGTGCCCATGCATCCCCTACCTGTATCAACTGAAGCACCCATCCACACCAGCAGACAGGTCTGCAGCCAGCCACCTCCCCAGTCCTGCCCACATTGGCTCAAAGCACAAGAAGCCCCCCCCCCCCCCAAGCCAATGCTATGGTGGACAGCAGACAGCAGCGTCCTGCGTGTCCCACCCAACCTGCACCTCCGTTGTTGCCCGGGACTGCCAGCAGTTGCAGTGGCTCCTGGGCAGGAAGGGGTTACAGGCTGTTGTGGCTTCATGTTTCCATGGTGTCCATGGCTGAGTGTCATGGCAGAGGGTGAGCAGTTGGGGGGGCGGGTGTAGGCAGAACGGCTTGCCTGTATGAGTAGTTTGCAGGGGCAGCCCCTGGTAGCGAGAGTGTGTGAAAGCTGCCTGCATGGCCATGGTGACCACCCTGGGAGCCTCCCATTAGAATCCTCTCACTCCACGTGAGTGGCAGCTCCGCAGCTGTGCCACTCAGCAGCCACGGACCCCCTCCCCCTTCAAGCCTTGCTTGTTTAAAAATGCCCATCGCTTTAAACAAGTCCATGCTGTGGCCGGACAAAAATCCTACCAAAGTGGGCATGTAGCACGCAGTTACCAAAGTGACTGGGGAGCAGTTTTAGATGCAACCTGCAGCAAATAAGAAAGCATGTACAAAGCCATGGAATGAAACTAGTAGGGCCCAATCCATGCAAAAGCGGAAGTAACATCAAATGAAACTGAGGCTGAGAGGATTTTGAAGGAATGGCAACAGACATCCCAAAAACTAATTCAAGAGCATATCTGAGGGGTTTCCCCCAAAGCATTTCCAAATGAGGCAGCAGCATGGAGCCCCTCCACCAGTCTCTTGCTTTCTCTTCCTGACAGGAAACTTTAACCTGATCGTGTGCCATTACTTCCCCCCACCCCCAAGGAGGGAATTTTCACAAAACAATACCGGGTGTCAAGCATTGTTAGCAAGCCAGGCACTGTTTTGTGGCATAAAAACAGGCTCTTCAGGGTTTAGTGAGTTTTTTGTCCTTTGCCAGCTTTCTTTACTCTTTTAGAACCCTTCCCCCCCCTTCTTCTTTCCTGCTAAGGGTGCAACATGTGGCCCTGATCAGATCTGGCCTCAGGTCCTTACCACTGCGCTGACCCTCCTTTGTCATTCCTTTGCATTTTTAATTGTGCTGATTCCCCCCCCCCCGGTTTTCTCCCCTCTTTCCAAGGAGGAGACGGGTGGGTGGGTGGGGGAGTTTCTCTGTAGGTTGTTGTTTTTCCCAGGGCTTCCCCAGCAACAACTCAAACATGGTCTCAGCCAATCAGTAAGGTTTTCAAAGGTCAGGTTGAATCAGGAAAGGAGGGGGTGGGGCTGAGGCATTGTGCTCTATGGCAGGTGACCACTATGTGAGAACAAAGAGTGGGTCAGGGCTGGAGCCAGATCCCTTTTCTCAGGCCCATGTTCCCCACTCCTGACAATCTGTCTAAATTTAACTCGCCATTGAGGGCCCTCGGCTGCAGAAAACAGCTTTATGTCGACTAATCCAGGCAGAAGTAAGGGTAGACACAGAGACAGGTTTGAAGGCGGGGACATTGCTATTCTGTTCCTTTTTTTCCCCTCCCTTCCCCTCTGCCTCCAGTGAAAAGTTTTGTGAACAAAAAAAAAAAAAATGGTGACAAGATTAATCAGCCCATGGAGCTGAAACACATGCTTGACTTAAACAACCTCTTTGCTGTTATTAACAACTGCTCCAGCATTTCTCTTGTTATGCTAATGATACAGATTAGAGTAAAATCTATTCCTTCTCTACTGAACAGGCCAATTGATTGAGGCTGATCTATTCCTCCCCCCCACCCCCTTTTTTTTAACTCGAAGCACAAGTGTTTTCAGCCACAAGAACAACAGGACAGGGGAAAGAAAACTGCCTACAAAAGCAACTCGCCCTCACAGACACAAAAATCACTGGTAAATACAAATATCTACCAGCCTTGGCTACCACCTTTAAACAGCGACTTGGACGTTGTAAGGAAATACAGAGCAGCAGCCGATGCCATGACTGGAACACAGGGGCGTATAAACAGGAGATAACGGGAGAGGACATGTCTCTCCCTACCCTATGTTTTGAGTAAAGGGGATAGTTCTCTCCTTAATTTTGGCTCCCCTCCTACTGCATTCCACATTTGGGGATGGGACATGTTCCCTCCATCTGTCACCTGCCCCACCTCCATCTTTTATATGACAGATTATTATTATTATTATTAACAAACATTTATATAGCGCCAGCAGTGTACCTGGCACTTTACAAAGTAATAAAATAGACACGGTCCCTGCCCCTAGGGCTTACAATCTGAGAGACAGGAGCTGGGGGAGAGACATAGGAAGGGGAACAGAGGGAGAGACAAGGGGTCTAACATTCATGAAGATGCGAGGTCTCAAGTGCACGTACTTGGCTTGGTTTACGATGAGAATGACAGCAGACAGGTCCATGTGGCAAGGATAAGAGTAAACACTACAGACCATAGGTATAGGAAATAGTGACTCAGCAGGATAAAGAGTCAGACAGAGCAGAGCGAAAGAGGTGAGTTTTAAGGAGAGATTTGAAGGTATGAAGGGAGGGGACAAGGTGGATGTGGACAGGGAGGGAGTTCCAGGCATGGGGGGCAGCAAGTGAGAAGGGACGAAGGCGCTTAGGGGAGCAGGGAAGGCGTGGAAGGGTGAGAGATGGGACAGAGGAGGAGCAAAGTGCACGGGCTGGAGTATGGAGGGCGATAAGTGCAGAGAGGTAGGGGGGAGCGAGGTTGTGAAGAGCTTTATAGGTGAAGACTAGGAGCTTGTGCAGGATTCGTTCAGGAAGGGGAAGCCAGTGAAGTGAAGAGAGGAGGGGCTGCACATGGTCGAAGTGACTGGCGAGGTGGATGACCCTGGCAGCAGAGTTTTGGACAGAGATGAGGGGAGAAAGGGGAGACCGGGGAAGGCCAGAAAGAAGGAGGTTACAGTAATCGAGGCGAGAGATGACCAGAGCATGAACAAGAGTTTTGGCAGATGGGACAGAGAGAAAAGAGCGAATCTTAGCAATGTTATGGAGGGAGAAGCGACAGGATTTAGCAACAGAGTCAATGTAGGGTTTAAAAGAAAGGGGTGAGTCAAAGATGAAGCCTAGGCTACGGGCTTGGGGGACAGGCAGGATGGTGACTCCATTAATAATTATTGACAGTGAGGAAGGAGAGGAAGGATGAGGGGGGAAGATAAGGAGTTCAGTTTTAGCCATGTTGAGTTTGAGTTGACGTTGAGACATCCAGGTAGAGATGTCAGAGAGACAGTTGATGAGACGAGCTTGAACAGAGGGAGAGAGAGAAGGAGTAGAGACATAGAGTTGAGTGTCATCAGCATAGAGGTGGTATTGGAAGCCATGGGAGGCAATGAGTTTGCCTAAGGATGAGGTATAGATCGAGAAGAGGAGAGGGCCAAGAACAGAGCCTTGAGGAACACCAACTGAGAGGGGGAAGGAGGAGGAGGCGGAGTTGGAGAGAGACACATTAAAGGAGCGGTCAGAGAGGTAGGAGGAGAACCAGTTATGGACAGAGCCACAAAAGCCAAGGGAGTGAAGGGAATCCAGCAAGAGTGAGTGGTCAACAGTATAGAAGGCAGCGGAGAGATCAAGGAGGACAAGAATGGAATAGAGACGTTTAGATTTAGCCACCAGAAGATCGTTGGTGATCTTAGCGAGAGCAGTTTCAGTAGAATGAAGGGGGCGGAAGCTAGATTGGAGGGGGTCGAGGGAGGAGTTGGAGGATAGGAAGTCAAGGCAGTGGGAGTAGATAACACGTTCAAGCAGCTTGGAAGCAAAAGGAAGGAGTGAGACAGGTCGATAGCTAGAAGGGTCAGAGGGGTCAAGAGTGGACTTTTTGAGAATAGGAGAGACTGTGGCATGTTTGAAGGCAGAAGGGAAAGAGTCAGTAGAGAGGGAGAGGATGATGATGTGCAGACAGATGTGTCCCACCACAAATTTGGACTCTGGTTACTCCACTGCTGTCATTAATGCATTTATCCTCCATATACGCAACAGCAAAGGGGTTAAAGGAAACCTGCCAGGAGATCCCCTTGAATACCTTAGCTGTTAGCTGCATCCAAACATTTCAAACTTAACCTTGTTTCAGTCTCTGGCTTGTGCAATTTACAAGACACCAGCATATGTCTCCGAGCTCCAACAGTGAAGGACGAAGGCGCTGATCCTGCAGCACCCAAGCAAATCAATGAGCCTTTATATTTGCTGACTTCACTGAGAGCAGGATTGGCTTCAGAGTGACAGCCTGAGCTTTGAGTTGTGTGTTTTTTGTTAGTTTGTGTCACAACCTCAGTGTTCTCTAAATGTTTCTTTTTTTGTGGAATTTCCTCTCTTTTTAGAACAAAAAGAAAAGTGAGAAACTTTGTATGGAGAGTAAAGAAAATGCATATATTAATTTTAAATTAAAGTGAATTAATTGATTGAGTAGTGAGATTGAGTAGTATTCTAGCTTGAAAAAAATAATTTATTAATTTACATATGGCATACGTTTTTTACGTTTAAATCCATATCAGGTATTCTCAAGAACAGATTGTCTCTTTCTTAAATAAGGGGTCTAATCCATAAATCTTTTTCTTACAGAAGAAATGGGCCCCATCTTCTTACCTCTTCAAAGGGAGCAGGAACATGTGTACAAATGACCTAACCCAGTATCCTGTCTCTGACTTTGGAAGCACTGTTGATTCAGAAGAAGTGTACAAAGAGGTCATCAATAGAATGATCCATTTCCTTTGTTCACTCCCAGCTCCCAGCAGTCAGAGGTTTCACTCCTAACTCAACTAATACTTATTTTCGGACCTATCCTCCATGATCTTAGACAATCTGTTTTTTAACCCAGTGATATCATTTTGAAAACAATTATACTTGACTTGAGGGGACTGTGGTAGAACCCTACTCAGGCCAGAAATTTGGGCCTAAGCCAACGTACATCAGGCCCAGGCCCAGTTTGGGCCTGATGCAGTTGGGCCCTTGCAATCCCAGGCCCAATGTGTCCAGTTGGCCCTGCTCCCCGCCCTCCACAGAGTGCCATGAGGTGGGCATAGCTAGAAAAGGATGGGCTTAAGGCATTCTCTCACTCCTTTCTAACATGGCCACACCATCGCAATGTCACTCTGCTCCATATAGGGTTACCATACCTCCCATTTAAAAGAGGACACTTTTGAAAAATGCATGGTTCAGGGCTGCATTGGTTCCAGTGCCGCCCTGCACCATGTGTTTTTCATAAGCACCCTCTTTTAAAAGAGGAGGTATGACAACCCTAGCTCCATAGGGGTAGGGTTTCCCACAGCTTGAGAACCTGGCCTGAGCCTAAGGGAATTGGACAGACAAAACACCGAACCCATCTTCCATCCAACAAGACCAGCTGGGTCCCATTGGGCTTGGGTCTGGTCATAGGCCCTCGACTGTGAAGGTCCCATTGGTCCCGTCTATTGAGCTCAAACTTGTGTCATGGTGCGGCCCTTGCAGTCAGCTGGGGATGCCTGACTCGAAGTCCCCTGGGTTTCCTGGGTGGTGACGATGGGGAGGGCATTCTTAGTGGCCGCTCCTAGGTTGTGGAATTCCCTCCCGATGGAGGCTCGCCTAGCCCCTGACCTCCCCTCTTTCTGAAGACAGTGTAAAACCTGGCTGTTCCATCAGGCCTTTGGGGAGGGAGATGGGGAGGGAGGTGATGGTTGGGGTTTTTAACTACTGAATTGATTTTATTGATGCTTTGTGAGCCGCTCTGAGCTGTCGTTGTGTGCAGGAGGATGCAGGCTAGAAGTACACCAAAATAAATAAAATAAACATAAGTCAACCACCCCTGCCACTGGCAGCTCATCTGACAGCCAATCAGGGCTTTCCTTACTCCAACCCCTCTGCCATTAAGCAGGACCCACTGCCATTAAGCATAGGGTGACCATACCTCCTCTTCAATACAGGGCCTGCATTTGCCTACATAGCGGCCTTCACATGCTCAGGAATCAGACTGTAAGTGGAAACTGCATGTTCATTGGCTGGTGGCCATGTGGCTGGTGGGGTGAACATCTGCACCATGAAAAATACATAGTGCAGAGCTGCAATGCACTCTGTGGTGGGCGGGGAGCAGGGTCAACTGGACACTTTGGGCCTGGGATTGCAAGGGTCCAACTGCATCACGCCGGAGTTGGGGTTGGGCCTGATGTACGTGGGCTTAGGCCCAAATTTCTGGCCTGAGTCGAGCTCTACCACAGTCTCCTCAAGTCAAGTATAATTGTTTCATACATGTCCTGTATTGAAGAGGAGGCATGGCCAGCCTAATTAAGCAGGACCCACAGTACCACTCCCGCTCTCAATGGCGCACACGTAACATCCGACTTAAAAGCCGATCATGCCATTTTCAAACATGCGTTCTCCCAGCTCTTCCTGGTTGGCAGTATGTGCCCAACACTTGCTCTTTCCCAGCTTTGCATTCTCCAGAATGACTTGTGGAGGATTATGCCGGGTCATAGCTCAAACCAACAGCCAGGCAACAACTAGCATCGCTACCATCACCAAGCAATCGCAGTTACTCTCGGCTGACCGATCCACACGCCAACACTGCATTCCCTGGGCCGAGGAAGAGACCAAGACCTTCATCGCTTTATGGGGGGAGCAGAAGGTCCAATATGCCCTGGTGAAGTACTACAGGAATAAGGTGGTGTTCCAAGAGATCTCAGTCCAAATGATGCAGCAGGGCTACACCTGGAACACGAACCAGTGCCAGCATCAATCCAAGGACTTATGGTGCAGATACAAAAAGATCCAGGACAACAACTTTGCCTCCAGCCTCAAGAGATTAATATCACCCTATTACAACATAAGAAGTGCCATAATGGGTCAGTCCAATGTTCCATCAAGCCCAGCATCCTGTCTCCAACAGTGGCCAATTTCTTTCTCTTGGGAGAAGTACCCAACAGGTCACAATGGGCAATCTATTCCCTGTTGTTCCAATCCCCAACAGTAAGAAGTTAAGTAACCAAAACCTACTAGCCATTAATGAACCTATCCTCCAAGAATTTACTCAATCCCTTTTAAAAACTAGCTACACTACTGGCTGTGACCACTTTCTCTGGCAATAGGTTAATTGTGTGCTAAGTGAAAAAATACTTTCTCTTATTTGTTTTAAATCTGCTGCCACTTAATTTCATGGACTTTCTCCTTGTTCTAGTACTCTTAGAGAGGGTAAATAACTGCTCCCTATTTATGTGTTCCACACCACTCATGATTTTATAAACTTCTATTATATCCCCTCTCAGTCATCTCTTCTCCAAGCTGAAAAGCCCTAACCTATCAAGCCTCTCCTCATACGAGAGCCATTCCATAACCTTGATCATTTTTGTTGCCCTTCTCTGTACCTTTTCTAGTTTTGTGTCTTTTTTGAGATGGGGCAACCAGAACTGCACACAATACTCCAGCTGCAGTCGTACCATAGATCTATACAGAGATATTACAATATTATCCGTTTTATTCTCTATCCCTTTCAGAATGATTCCTAACATTTTGCTTGATTTTTTGACCACTGCTGCACACTGAGCTGAAGATTTCAATGTATTGTCCACAATGACTCCAAGATCCCTTTCCTGAGTGGTAACTCCTAATTTGGAACCCAGCATTATATTTATTTTTCCCTATGTGAATCACTTTGCACATGTCCACATTAAATTTCCTCTGCCATTTGGATGCCCAGTCACTCAGTCTCGCAAGATCAGTCAACTTGGGTTTTAACTACCTTGAATAACTTGGTATCGTCTGCAAATTTGATCACCTTACTCCCTTCTCCAGATCATGAATGAATATATTAAACAACACCGTGCCGCAGTACAGATCCCTGGGGCATTCCACTAGTTACCTCTCTCCACTGTGAAAACTGATCATTTAGTCCTACTCTTTGTTTCCTATCTTTTAACCAGTTGCTGATCCACAATAGGACACTGCCTCTTATCCCATGACTTTAATTTCCTCAAGAGTCTCTCATGAGGGACCTTATCAAATGCCTTCTGAAAGTCCAGATACATTATATCGACCAGCTCACCTTGCCCCAATTTAAAAAAATCATGCTTCTAGATGAGTTGGCATGTGCACTGATGTGCTTATGACAGAAATGTCTATGCAGTTTAATAGCCACCTAGATTGGCATAAGGTTTGCAAAAACATTTTCAGCCAATAGCAGCTCATGCTCAGCGTGCAACCAGTCCTGTAATGACACATGACCATTAGTGGCCAACAGCCACCCAGTTGTTTAAGCTGTTCAAAACATTTGGCACGTGGACTGCAGCCATGGAGATGCATGCTGAGAACTTCCTTGTGCTTATTATTGAGCTCTAGGCCTTTCTTTTTGCTGCTGAGCAGAACTTGCAAGCAGTCGAACATATCCAAGCCTTCTGCTGTCATTGGCATGATGGGATGTCAAGGCACAGAAAGGCTCTCGCTTGATCTCTCGCCGGGATAGTGGGGTGCACTACACTGTGGAGACAGTTCCTGCTTCATTGCCATACACTTGCGTACCTCCAGCAGCAATGGACCACGCTAGAGAGGATCAAAGCTGTGCAAGGGCAGCTGATGTGAGCAGAGAGGTCTTCTGCAGCTTTGTCAGCCAGCAGTTTGGCATTGGAACCTCTATGGTGGACAACATACTAATGGAGGTTTGCAGCAAGATTGTGGAAGTGCTGCTGGACTGGCTGGTGCAGTTGGCTGACACAGCAGAGGTAATAGAGAGGTTTCGTTGGGAAGGGTTCCCGAACTGTATAGGTGCGATCGCTGGGAGCCATATTGCCATCATCTGCCCACTCCATTGCAAGGACAACTACCTGAACTGGAACAGGTTTTTCTCCACTGTTTTCTTGGCCATAGCAGACCATCGTGCCTGGTTTGTGATTGTGCTGACTGGGTGGTCTAGGAAGAATCACGACACCCACATCTTCTGTTAGTCTCTGTTCTTTGACTGCATGTACACAGGAGACTTTGGACCTTAGACAGAAACATGCTTCGAGGGGGTGCTCATGAAACCTGTTCTTGGGGACCCAGCCTATCCCTGAAGCCCTGGCTCACGAAGGCATACAGTGTTGCCCCTACCTCAGAGGAAAGTTACTTTAAGCAGCAGCTCAGCACTA
>QEPC01001496.1:740777-766709 GCA_003113815.1 Sphenodon punctatus
CCAAAGCGGCCTGCATGTCTGTTCAGCGACCGTCAGATGTTCACCACGGTCAATACCCACATGGGGTCAAAATCAACCACGCTTCCGGAGCTCCGGCCCGGACCATCTCCAAAAGCGTGGTCAAAGAGATTCCCAACGGGAAACAAAAAAAGTAATGTCTGCACGGCAACTACCGGCCGGAACCAAAGACAATGATTCCCAGTCGGGGACAAAGCACGCAGCGTTGCTGCCAGGCAACCAGCAACAACACAGATCGGGGAGGGAGATTTAAAGGGCACATGACAGCAGCCGGGACAAGCCGCCCTGGCGCCTTCTGGTGCTTTGACCACGGCCCGGCCCGGGATCGGCGTAATGTCTGTTGCGCTGCCCCGGGCCGTGGTCCGGTGGTCCGATTCCCTGCCGTGGTTCCAGTCCCGTCATGTCTGTTTGGGGCTTTCCTTGACCACGGGGGATGGTTAATCTGGTCACCCCCGCCAGGAATCCACTGTGGTGAATCAGGACCGCGGAATGTCTGAAATTGCCCATTGTCTGCCTGCATGCACAGTACCCTTTTGGTGAAGGGCAAATTTAGCTAAGTATGAAGTTCTTTTAGCAAAATTTAATTTGCAACAAATCTAGCATATTTGGCCAGCAATTGCTTTTCTAATGTTCAACCAGCCCTGATTTTGGTGAATTAAGAGAGGCAATGCCAGACCATTGCCAGTTGGGTCCAGCCTGTGAGACTGAGGGGTCCTTCTAATCAAGTATCTTGTCTCTAAGAGGGGCTGCTGCTATAGGGTATTCAAAGGAAAAGGTATAATCCCTGTAATGGAGAACTATGCATAAATCTGCTTCTGGAAGAAATCCCAAGTAAGTGTGATGTTGTGGACAGGACAGAATTGGTGTCAGCCACAGTGGAATTTTGTGACTTCTAATTTCCAAGTCTCTTATAAATGGCATTTACATTAGACCACCTAATTCATTTACAAAAAAGGAACCCCAGATTCAAACCCAGGTCTTTAGAAGTAAACAGTGCATGAATCTACTTCCTCTATATTTAAAGCCTTCAAAGCCTTTCACTTAAAATCTTTTTCCGCTCTGGAGCTCAGCATGAGTCTGGCTGCAGGGAGGTTTTGTGTGGTGGCCTGTCAGCTTACATCTCCAACACAGTGAAATTCAACTAATTGTAAGTGTGCATTGTTCCAGATGCACAATGCACACTGCTACTCAGGCAGCGCGCACTTCAGACTGGCTGCATGATCAGGGTGCCCATACATTCCATTTTGTCCAGGATGAGCCTTCTCTTCTTTTTTTTTTAGCCTGGTTTTCTATGGAAAGAAGACATGTGATCGCCTTGGGTGGGTGTGCTCCCTCTTTATAACATCTGATCCCACTAAATTTGGTGGAGGGGAGAAGAACCAAAAGTAGGAACCCAAAATTGCAAAACAATAGGTGCACCTGGAGGGGAGATATATTCCCTGTTGTAGCTGAAAAATCCCATTGGTTTACAGCAAGCATAGTCCTCTCCATAGTAAGCCAGACTTCATTAGCTCAGGGGCTTGCTGTACAGAGCTACTTGGGATTTTTGGCATGGTATCCTATGGGGGAAAAAGGCTTATATTTGATAAGATACTCATCAAATTTCTGGTACCTGAACATTCAAGTACTAATTAGTACCGATAAGTGCCCAATTCAGGTATCTGATGTCCTAGAATGTCAGCTTCTAGTCCCAGAATATCGACTGCTGGTCCTGATTTTTCAAGTTCCCATCTCAATTTTTTTGTTTTCCATCCTGATTTATTGATCAATATCCAGAAAATCGGTAAACTGGTCATGGAAATGACCGTTTCCTGGAGTATTCAGGTATCCAATCAGTGCTCAGGAAGCCAGTTGGGTAACCAGCACAGTACCTGAAAATGTGGGTATTACCCCCAGGTTCTAAATTAGGTACCTGTTTTAGCTCTAGCAGGCACCCAAAATTTCCAAAAGTAGCAAAAAAAGAAGAAGAAGAATTCACTGACAATGGGCATTTTTACACACACCTTAAAATGCTGGTCTTTCAATCTTCTGGGTTTACAAGTCCACAAGTAAGTTCCTGGATGCAATTTGCACACACACACACACACACACACACACACACACACACACACTGCCCTGAGGCAGTTCCTGGATGCATTCTTCACATACACACTGCCCTGAGGCCTAAAGTAGCCTCAGCTGTAGACATGAGGGACTGCCATGGAAACCAAGTGACCACAGCTGCCTGGAGCAAAGCAGTTTACTAGGAGAACTTTTTACACATAAACGTTCTGGGAGAAGTTCTATGCAGAAGTTCAAAGAGCCAGATGTTTAAGATCTGAGTGAGTGATTTAGACACACAGAAAGTTCAGGATGTAACAGCAAACATGCTGGAGAAATGCATTTGTAAAAACACCCATTGGTTCCAGCTTAATAACTTTGGAACCTATAGGCTGATTTCAACACACACCCTTCTCTCTCACTCCCTCCCACCTCACCATGTCACATTGCCTTTGATGGAGCATTATCTCCCCTCAATAATTTCAAATCTCTCAATCAGAAGCAGTGGAGGGGTCCAAGATTAAAAAGGGGCCCAAAATATTATAATATCAGATTTTCTGCAAATCATTAAAAAAAACAATAGGGATGGGGAACCTTTTCTTTCCCATGGGCCACTTTGAAAATTAGTACAAGCTCTGTAGACCTGATAGAAGTTGAGATAGGGGTGCGTCAGAGATGTGCTCAGGATGGAGGAAGGAAAGGGAAGGTCCAGATCATGGATCTCGACAGACCATGATCCATCATCTATCCTTGAGTGAAGCCACGCCGTCACGAGAAAGAGTTGGGAGGCTACTATGCCTTGGCTAGCCTCAACCGACTCTGGGCAGCCAGGTCATGCAATGTAGTGTATTGTGTGGCCAGGGCCTGCCAGATGTTCACTCCACCCCAGGGCAGGAGGAGCAGCTAGCCTCTTTGCAACGTATCCTTGGAAAAATTCAAAGGGAGCATCACGAAGCAGACTTATCCAAAATGGGATACGGCTGCCCAAGACGGGACAACTCATGTGCCTGGGCCATGCTTGCCTTGCC
Organism: Sphenodon punctatus; assembly: GCA_003113815.1. Taxonomy (NCBI): domain Eukaryota; kingdom Metazoa; phylum Chordata; class Lepidosauria; order Sphenodontia; family Sphenodontidae; genus Sphenodon; species Sphenodon punctatus. The sequence goes on from QEPC01001496.1 coordinate 743,864, forward strand.
ATGCAGGGAGCACTGCTGCAGGGCTTTGAGTGGGAGGCACTACTGCCTATCACTTGTGGCCATATCACAGCCTATCATGGGATCTTGGTTGGGCTGGGAGAGAGAGGCATGGCAGGACCAGGCGCCTGCTCGTGTGCCCAGCTCCATGGTCCACCACAGTCATGGTGGCACCTCCAGCAACAGCCAGCCCACCCAGCCTCCCCTCGACCATCTGTCCATCTGGCAATTGCCTGCCACAAGACCGCATGAGGATTGGACTGCCACAGTCCATCTGGCTGCACCCCTCATCTCTACTCCCTTCTCATGAGCTCGTTCTTCCATTGCTTAAGGACAGCGACTGGATCCATAAGCCAGATCCAGGAACTGGAAAAGGCAGGGCCAAATAAATATCTACCATGGGTTAGATTTAGCACTACTGAAGGACAGGAATAAAACTTGATTCATTTCAAATCCATTGTGTTTTCAGGCAGGACAAATCTCCACCATTAAAGTGAAAGAGAGTTTTTCCATTGTTTTCAATAGATGGAAGATTGAGCTCTTAGTATAAATAAAGTCACAGGAAAAAGAACATCTTTGTACAATTCAGTTAAAAAAATCAGTCATAAACAGAAATATATATTATACGGCTCTAGCTTTAACCATGGCCAAACATCAAGTTACAAATAAAACATATAAATAAAACATTAATATAATAGTAAAAAAAATACATACATATAAAGTATGCGCATAAGACAAGTGATCCAATTCAAAATATAACAATGCGGTTCACCCATTCATAGCAACAAGCAATTCAAAATTCAAGATAACTCAGAGATTAATCTTTTAAGGGGGTTACTTCACAAAGCTTAGCCCCTAATAGCGCTTAAACAAGTGAGGAATATTAATATTTAATTAGAATGGAAATGGATAGGAAATCAGACTTCATTCATTTGGGTGATTGCTCTATGGAATTGCTTGATTTTTATTCGTGTCCTGATGTCAAAATGTTACTGAAAAGTTAAATGTGGCCCTTTTATTTTATAATTTCATAAAAATATCTATAATTTCCAAGCCTGTGAGAACAATCACAGCAGAAGAGCATTTGGGGGCTAACGTTTCATTGTTATACTTAAAGATTCTTGACCTATATTAGCTTCTGTTAATGTTACTCCTTGGACCCTCATTGTACTTTCAAAGGCCAATTAGTCATAGAGCCTTAGTCTGTTACGCAAAACTGTGACGCTAATACTGTTTATGAACATCTTTGAGTAAATGGCTTATGAACTGCTCACAGTGAGTGTCCTATTGGTAATTATTCAGAATTCACAATACTCAGAGTCACCATTGGGTGAGGGAGACGGAGAGGTAAAAATGCAAATAAAAATAAATAAATAAATAAATAAATAAATGTTTGGTTAGCTAAGTCAAATGATGTTCCTGGCTTTCAACTGGATGAGCCAAACTTTATAGGTTATTTTGCTTCTACCCAAAATGAGCTTTGCTTTTTCAGTAAAGGTCTGATCCAAAATCCATTGGGGTCTAGGAGTGGGAATGCTGACTCCTCCAGTGAGAGTTGAGAGGATTGCAAGCATGGAGAATAGATGGGATCATGTGCGGGAGGGGGGAAATCCATGACCAGCTGGTGAGAAGGGGAATTGAGCATGGGGGGGCGGTCCTCTGTAAGGGGAACGTTATGGATTAGGTGGGCAGTTCCTTGTTGTTGTTTTGTGAGGGTTTGGTTAATTATATATATATTGATTATTTGTATTATGGGATGGTGATTTTTAAAAAAAAATTCTTACTGATGGATTGTATTTTATTTTTCTGCTGTAAGCTGCCCTGAGTCACAGGTTGATAGGGTAGAATATAAATAAAAACTGGAATGAAATTAAAATGAAAAAAATAAAGACTGTGTTTTTTATTTACCAACGTATGTGGTTGTATGGGGCCTTGATCCCTGAGTATGGCCTCTATGAGCTATTGTAACTTTTTTTTTAAAGTAAAATAATAATTGATTATTCATTCATATGTCATTTTGTCCGATATTCAATGACAGTCTGCAGTCATCAGCTGAAATGTTGGGTGGCTGACTAGTAGTGAGCAATTCTTCTAAGAATTTGCACCTAGAAGCAGATAATAGGCATTTCTGCTGACCCTCCTCTCTCAGGCAGCTAGCTTGTGCCACACGTTACAGCAACAATATTTCTTCCCTAAGGTGGCAATAATATTGAAAAACAAGAGGACCACAATTTAAATAAACAGCTTGGCCTCCTCACAAAGGATTCATTATCCAAATGGTTTTCAGCTCTGTGGAAACAGACCTTGCAACTTACTCACCTGATTATGCACCCTGTTGTTGTAATGTTTTTTCCAAGCCGCTGCGTTTGAAGTTGCTGATTACACTGTATTTTGTGTATTGAGAGATCTCTTAAGTGGTGTGTGTAATATGTATTGGATTTCTACTCTCAAGAGCTCCATGTAACAGTGATCCTGCTACTATAACCAGCTAGGTTTTGAGGCATGCAAGAACAGAAGGCATCCCAGACTTGAGCTATCAAATCCTAAAGTATTCCTTCTGGCCTTGGTCCAAAGGCCATTGTAATCAATGACTTTAGTGGACTTTAGATCAGGCCTTGTCCGTGAGAAGGAAGTGTTGCTAGCATTGCTATCCATCTCTTCATAATTCCCCCTCTGCCAGTTCATGGAGGTAAAATCCAAACTCGGATCCAACCCTCAAAGCACTTTTAACCCAGCAGACAAAAACCCATTGAAATTGGTCCTTCCGATTACTTCAGTGAGCTTTGAAACAGTCTCTGAGCTCCTGAGTCAATCAGTCTGTCACTGACATTACCTATTTACATACTATTCCACAATTGAATTGCTATTAATTCACAGAAAATTAAACTTTTTTAACAGGGTGAAATGCCACTTCAGTCCTTCAAGTAAGTCCTCGTGCTGATTTGCTCCACTGAGGTAAATTTCACCCATAACATATCACAAGGAAATAAATTGTTAGCCAGTGAAGACTAGTGGCTAAGGTGTTGAACTTGGAACTGAGGTCCTTTTCACACAAGATGCCTCCACCCATCTCCACGTAGTTTCGCTGTGTGGAGGGCACCTGTGGGAATGCCATGGCAGATGGGTGGAGGTGTGTGCATGCGTCCACGCTCCACCCATCACCCACGCACAGAGGCATTGGGGGAAACGGAGGTGCCTCCATGTGCGGAGATGGGTGGAGATGGGTGTGAACCTGTGGGAATGGCCCCACATCGATCTCCACCCACCACGCCTCACACACTGCCTACGCACCCACGGGGGGAGGGGAGCTGGTCCATTTGAAAAGGCCCTAAGAGGCAAGGGTTCAAACTCACTGGATGATTTTGGGCAAGTCGCTGTTTTTCAGCTTCAGCTTTCCATCTGTAAACTGAATATAATAATGACCTAAATTACAGGATTGTTTTGAGGATGAACTAAGGATTGTAAAGCACTCTGAACACTGAAAGTGCAATAGAAATGTTTTTAAAATGTTGTTTCTGTGTTACCAGCTTCTATAGTTTTATTGCAATCCTACTGTCAGCTCCCTTCCTGTGCATAGGGTACCCTAGCTTTCTAGATACTGCTACCATCTAGACAAATACCTTAGCATAAGGAAGCACCCAACTGCTGACCACTAGAACCCCTTGGCATACAAGGGCCCCCCATGCTTCTGACTAACTGCCATTGTCCCAATTCTCTGAAGAGAAAAATGTCCCATATTCCCATCTGCCACACCACTATAGCCACCTGTCTCCATGGCTGTAAACCTGTATTTTTTTTTATCAAGGCCACACTTTGATAGCAGGCCAACGTGATTTATCTAAAAGATCTCTTTGAGTCTTTTCCTTGCCAATTCTGCACCCCCACTAAAGCATCTCCTGCTCTACGGATTTGCTGACTAAACCAAGTCAAAGCTACTGTATGTGCAATCTACCCTCCCCCCCAAAAAAACCAACATTGGGTATTTTCAGACGTTACGCGACCATGGTCAACCACGGACAATCCCCTGTGGTGGCGGATGGTCGCGTAACGTCTGGTTGCTCGCCGCCAGATGTTCACCATGATGACCCACCGGCGGTGAGCAAAATAACCACACTTTCAAGGATGGTCCAGGCACCATCTCCGAAAGCATGGTTAATTTAACCACGGCTCAGAATCGGCGGCCGGTAACATCTGTTACCGCCGCCGATTCCAGGCCTTGGCCCAGACCCCGGGATGGAATCAGGCGCAGCGGCCAGATTGGCTGCTGCGCCTGCCTTTCTCCCGGTGGGCAGGGGGCCCAGGGAGCGTGGGGGGGCGGGGCTGTGCGGCCGCACGTTGCACTGTGCAGCCCCACCCCCTCCCCAGATTCCCCGCCGGAATCAGTCTGTCGATGGGTCGTTTTGATTCCAGTGGGGAATCAAAAGGTGATTCCATCACGGGACCAATAGGTGCCCCATCACGTCTGAAATCACCCATAGTATAGAATATAAATGAATTCCTAAGAGCATGCGACTTGAGTTTGCTGTTGCACCAATGCGATTCAGGAGTAACACCAGTGGAGTTACTATCTAGGATAGGGGATTGGAAAATCAGATTCCAGGTTTGTACCAGCCCCCACTCATACTGTATGCATGGGCAGTCTTTCCTCAAAGCAATGTGTTGGCACAAGCTGCATTCGTTTTAATGGTGTTTCAACAGGCAGATCAGAGGCTTGATCAAAGGATATAGAGGCCTCATGCTTGCTAACCATATTTCCCCTTTCTCCTCCCCCACCCACAAGAGGAAGGGAGAAGCTGGTTGGTCAGGATGCAGGGGTAGGAGGAGAAGGGTAGGGTCTAGTGCAGAGGTGGGCAAATGGCAGCTTGGGAGCTACATGTGGCTTTCTGCTGTGGCTCTCAGAAGAAATGGCTGCCTTGAGTCAGAGCATCCATGCAGCTCTCTCAGCTCTGCCTCTTTCACATGCATCACCTAGCACTGGGTGCTCGCCTCTCCTGCCTCCTCCACTTGCTGGCAGGGGCTGCCCAGTGCCCAACGCAGGAGTGGCAGCTATGCTAGGTGGTACGGCTGGTGTGGGGAACTGGCAAGAAAGGTGAGTGTCTAGCACTGGATAGCCCATGCAGGTGGGTGGCAGAGGCAGAAGAGGCAAGCAGCGTCAGTTGTTGTGGGGCAGTGGGAGAAGTAAGTAGTGAATGATGGGTGGGCTAAGGTGGAACAAGCAGAGGCAGTAGGAGGTAGCAGCCCCAGGACTGTGTAACTCATGTGTGTCTGACTGTGTGCGTTCATGCATGTGCAATAGGCTAGAGTGACATCTGACAGCAGCTCTTGGTCATATGAAGATCCTGATGTGTGGCTCTTCGAATTGGGAACATTGTCCATCCCAGTCTAGTACCTCCACCCCTTATAGCACTTATGCCCCCTTACAGTAGGGGTGACCAGACCTATGGTACATGAGATCCACTTGATCCAAGCATCAGCCTTGGGTGATTTTACCAGAACCCCTCCTGCAGGCTCCCAGTTCAAAGGCACCTCAGCAATTGGTCTCAGGAGTGGAGAGGATCACCTTCCTTAAGAGAGAGCTTTCCCCAACACACTGGAGTTCTCCTAGCCTGCCTCCTCCCTGGACCACTGGCTTTTGTTCTCTTTCCAAGAGGTATTCTCTGAGGGGCTGGTACTCTGCCCCACACTGATCTGGAGACTAGCTTGTGATCCACCAGTGGATCGTGATCTATGTCTTGTCTCCCAGTAGGCATTGCACAGGTTAGCACCTACTTTTGATGGCCCAAATATAACCAGGTAGGAAGGGGTGGGTGGGGACTTACGTTCTCTTAAGGGGCAGGGTACTAAATAGGAAAAGCAGCTATGGCTGGTAGGTTCTACATTTCAGAAATGTCTCCCACCCAAGGCTAGGCAATCTACACACATGCATTGACTGACACATAGTGCAGTGCCCCTCAAGCTACTGCTCCTCAGGCTGCATCATTGGCCATTTTTACACGGATGCCCCCCCCCCCCCGCTCAGTGTTTAGGCAAGTGTACAGTGGGGGGGGCATCCATGTAAACGGCCGGCGGTGGGTGGGGGAATGGGTGTCTGCTCAGTGTTCGCCCATGTGAACACCGAGCGGGATGGGGGGGGCACTCCCGCACAACACCTACCTCCACCCATCGGACACCCATCTCCAACCATGGAGCCATCCGGAAAACCGGAGGAAGCCCCATGGGTGGAGATGGGTGTGTGCCCATGTAAAGGGACACACACACACCTCCACTTACCATGCCAGCACACCCCACCCACCCCCATCTGGGTAAAAAGGGCCATAATCAGCATAATCGTTAAGCCAGCCCCGTACAGAGCACTTGGAGAATTAAGCTTTTAGGACTTCTACCTGCAGAGACTTTTGTGCCTGGTTGAGAGTAGTCTGAGTCATTTCAGCTGTCCCACATGGACATATGTTTTGTGGGACTCAGCCCTTCAGAAATGGATGATCTGTAGGCAGGATCCTCAACTCAAGCAAACCAGCATAATTCCATCAACTTCAGCGGGAGTTGTGACAATTCCCATGAGTTAACAAACTGGCTTTGTATATTGGTCCTGCACCACTTGTCACCATGCAACCTTCTGCAAACACAAATAACTCTGGACTGCTAAAATACAAATTATTTTATTACATTTGCAAGGTGTACTTCCATCCCTGTCAGGATAAGTTAAAGCACACGCTAACTAAAAATAGCTCGAAACAAGCCTGGTTGATGAAGCAGCACATTTTTTTTACATCCAAAGCCTACCTTTCATTTTGGCAAGAACATGGTAAAGCACAAAAGCCAGAATTGTTGACTGGTGCATAATTGATAGTAAACAACTGTTATTAGTAATAAACTGAATTTCCTTGCTTTCAGCCCGATACTACTTGCAGCTTGGCCTTAACACATTCTCCTGGGGTAGGAAACTCCATCCCTTACTCCAATCTTGGCCTGTTTAAACTCTTTCCAGACTCCAGTGAAGTGCAAACCTTACCACTGTCCTGCCAGCTAACTATTATTAATAAGCAATAATGGCTGAGGTATAGATCTGTTTCTCTGAGGATTAAAGAGGAGATGTTAGTCTGAGGTGCAACAGAAGGTCATTAACCCCCAGCTGGTCATTAATCCTCAGGAAATGCCCTCTGCTGAGGTCATTATTGCTATTAGGATGGAAAGCATTATATAAAAGCCGTGCATACTAGTATTATAACACTGGAGGTGCATAATTTTAATTTTTATTTTTGATGAGGGATACTGCTTGTGTAACTAAGATACTTATTGTGTTCCAGCAGAATGAATCCTGAGATGGTTGGTGTTCCATGGCTGCTTCCCTTTGTACAAGCACAACTCAGTGACTTTGTAGCTTAATTTGCACAGGGATTTTTTGTTTCTCAGAGTACTGTTTATTTAAGTAATTGTCGGCTCTTTTCCTGTCCTTTGCTGACCCCAGGAAACAACATTTTTTTTAAAGTGTTTCCATTCTGGGGCCTTCTATTATCTACTGAATCGAGCTGCATGGACTTCTGTGGAAAGGCCCAAAAGAGAGAGACAGAGAGAGGTGAACTTAATCTTGAACTAAAGTCAACTCACCTTCCACTGTAAGACCAAAAAGAAAAAAGAAAAAAAAAAAGGCAGAGCTCAAAGTAGAACAATTTTTAATGTAGTTCCTTCAAGCACCAATAACAAAACCAGAATGCACTATCACACCCATGAAATTAAGGGAGGAGATTTGAGGCAAAGAATTTATACTGTTAATTAGTGATATTTATTCAACACAATTTACACACACACAAAAAGGAGGGGGAAAGGAAGCAAGGAGGGGGAAAATAGAGCAGAAGGGGGGAAATCTTTATGATTAGGTTCAGGGCAGTAAAACACTGCTTCTCAGGATGCAGGAACAAAAGGAGGGCTTTTCTGCCTGTCTCCTGATATTTTCCAACTCAGCAAAAAAATCTATTGTGTGACTGGAAAGAAAAAAAGTTAAATTTGAAAGCTTAGCACATGAAAGCAACTGCTCAACCATTGTTTAATACGGCCTAATGTAATGTCGCCACTTTCTCATTATGTAAGTTGCAATTTTAGTTGCAGTTGCCTTGGTCAATGTTATCACTTTCACTTTTCAAACAGGGGACTACTGGGGGAGGGGGGAACACTTGGAGATGTTGTTTCTTGTTACCTCCCTCCTCTTACCCTCATCCCCAAACAAATACTTCTGTTAGGAAATATCAGTGCTCACCAGATGTCACTGACTTTTTTTTCCTCTCCTGCATGTGTCCCTTAACAGCTGGCAAGAATATCAGCTCAAATTATTCACCACAAGCACACTCTTTCTATTTGTCTCCAGATAAAGGGATTTGAAATCCTGTCTTTCAGAGAGGGATGCGGAAAACTCTGGCATGGATTTCTGTGGACAAAAGAAATACTTCTTTAAGATCATTAACAAACTGGCAATAATTGCCACACTGATTAATGGCAAAAGCATCCAGCTGATCCCCACAGCCCTTCAGATTTGACATCTATGGTCATTAGGAAATATTTTAGCCAAGAAAACCTTCTCCGATCCACTGTTAAGTGATTCATTATTTATATCAACAAGTCGTCAGCCAAAGAAATGCTTCTGATTTTGATCATGTCAGGTGAAAGAAAAGTCTTGGACACAGTTCCATGCAGTGAGGGTAGGTGAGGTGGTAAGGATGGAAAACATTAAGATGAGTCATGTTCTCTGGTTGCTATAGTGCTACTTACCCACTGTGTTTATATCTCCTTGTGGTGTTGTAAGTTAAATCTCATAGGTGAGGTAGGGTCAGGTCTAATCTACACTTAAATGGAAAACTTCCAAGGAAAGACCAGGTTATTGCAGACTGTAGGAAATGACACCACTGATTTAGTAAGTGGCACTGTTCCCAATGAGTCATCTTGGTGCTATATTTCTGAATGTACCATCTTACAAAGATCAAGTGTAATAGAAGCCTTGACTGCTTCTAGTTATTAAAGATACTATGGCCCCATTCACAAATTTTAACTCATGTCCTTACATTTTGTCCATTCACTTTCCTCCTGTAATGTTGATTGCACATATTTTTCTCCACTTAAAACTGCTGTCTCATGTGGATACCATAGTCTTTCCCATGGCCAGAGATGGTTGCATTCTTGAGAGCAGTCCTGTAGCTACCCTGGAGTGAGGGGGCTCAGGGGATCTCTTTGAGCACTACTGTAAGGACTCGGGCTTGAACCAGCACCCTTGGGACTCTGGCCAGCTGACTCTGCAGAGCCACTAGTTCCTCCTGGCTAGGACCTGGTATTGATCATAAGACTTGTCCCACCACTAGTCAAGTCACACCCCTCCTCAGCCTCACTCCACACCCCCAGCTTCCGGTTGGCTACTCGCCTGTATATAAGGCCACTCAGTAGCCACAGGAAGCTGGATGGATTATCTGTCAACTTCCTGTTGTCTCCTTCTTGTGTCTCTATGCACCTTGGACCAGCTCTGCACTCCCTGAACCTAGTGCATCCTTTGGACCAGCTGGTCCTTCTGACTTTCCCTCTGAGAATCCAGTTCTTTGGATCCGGCTGACGAGTCTGGCTGCCAGGATACTGGGGCTCGGTGTCTGTTTTGATGTGGGGGTTTGGAATCTGCAAGTTATGCCCCCTATACCCTGGGAGCCCATTTGGCCTGGTGCCAACTCTGCAGCATCTCATCCAGTCCAGTCCTGTATCATCTGCCTCCCCTCGTCCAGTCCTGTCTTGTTTTGTTCATCCAGTCAAGTCCTGCCTTGTCTGTGCCTGCCCCTTCCATGACCCTTGGACCTCAATCCCAAACATTTTCCTGAACCTTGAGCATCAACTCCTGCATCAACTCTCCAGATCTGATCCTGCACAAACTCTCTCCTACCTTGTTTCCCAGGGTCTCATCCTGCACTGACTTTCTGTACCCCAGCTGCGGTCCCTGACAACTGCTAGGGAAATTTAAGATTGGGCAGGAAAAGGATCAGGGCCAGCACTTCACCTCACCCACTCTGAAAATTTCTTAGCAGCATTCTAGACACTTGCAAAGGACCCTACTAAACTTTAAGAATGGGCAGGAATGGAGTGCTGTCCCTCCACTCTTAAAACTTCCTTCCTGCCACCCCCGAGTAGCCTGCTGGGAACCGAGGTGGTCCCGCCTTCATGGGTAAACCCTACCTCCAACCTAGAGACCTCATCCCTTTGCCCTTAGGGGGGACCCTAATTGAAACATGAGCTCATGTCCACCACAGCTTTGCTACACCACAATCTGAGAGGTCTGTAAGTGATCCTTGTGGAGGCAGTCAAATTTTGTGGGGAGTCCTCCGCATGAAAGGTATAATTTGGATATATACATCATTAAAATAAGAATTATCTTGAGATCAGCGGCTTACAATGTTAAAACACATAAAACCAGTAAAAACAATACAAGAAGGCACAGAACCAACCCCCACCCCTCTCCCAGCCCCTCATCCCACCCTACATCCCATCTCCCTCACCAAAAACCAGGCAGAACAGTCAGGGTTTACACATACAACGGAAGGAGGGGAGATCCAGGGCCACCCGGGCCTCCACTGGGAGGGAGTTCCACAGCCTAGGTGCAGCCACCAAGAACGCCCTCTCCATAGTGGCCCCCCGGGCCACACGGAGGACCTCGAGAAGGACACTCCCAGTAGACTGCAGAGGCCACTCCAGAGCATGGAGAGTGAGACGGTCCCGCAGGTAAGTCAGGCCAAGGCCGTATAGGGCTTTATAGATCAAAAACCATACCTTGAATCAGGCCTGGAAGATTATAGGCAGCCAGTGCGGAGCCCAGAGCACCCGTGTAATGTGCTCATGGCGACCCGTCCCTGTAAGGAGACAGGCCACTGCATTCTGTACTAGTTGCAGTCTCCAGACCATCACCATAGGTAGCCCCACATAGAGTGCATTGCAACAGTCCAATCTAGAAATAATGTGTGTTTATTGATGAAAAAAGCTATATAAAAGCTATTAAGAGTATGGTTAGCCATGAGAGATAAGATGCTGGACTTGGAACTGGGAGACCAGGGTTCAAATTTCACCCTAGCCAATGAACTCATTGGGTGGCCTTGGGCAAATCACAACCTCTCAGCTTCAGTTCCCTATCTGTAAAAATGGGAATATGTATGTATCTGTCTTTCCCTGTGTGTTCCCCTCATCCTTGTCCATCTTAGATTGTAAGCCCACTAGGCAGGGACCTGTCTCCAAAAATCAGTGACTGTAAAGTGCTGCCTACACCTAGTAGCACTATAGAAATGATTAGTAGTAGTAATGTTGCTCTTAAAAATGAAAGAGTTAAATGATAAATTAGTTAAGATGATACCTTTCAATATCTCTATTGGAGAGAATGTGTGAGTTTTTGAGCTTCAAAGAGCTCTTCTTCAAGCAGACTACTTATTATTAAGTGCTACTATTATAATATTTTCAATGTTATTTTCTATTCCATTCGTTACAGCCTAGCATCTTCCTCTTTTAACCACTCCTCAGTATCAGGCAAATCTGGTCAATCTGTGGTGAGTTAAAACTAGCAAATCATTTTAAGGCCCTTTTCTCACAGGCCATGGTGCGGGGGGTGGGGGTGTCAGTGTTCACACCAGTGGTTGTGCAGTAGGTGGGGGGAGGGCGTAGATAGGTGCAGACTGTTGCAGACTGATCTCCACCTACCTCCACCCATCGAACACACACGGAGTAACCACCATATTCACTGGTTGCTCCGTGCGTGTGCAATGGGTGAATGTGTGCATGCATGCGTGTTCACAGGAGCATGCATGCATGCACACCACCACCACTACCCACCCGCCACTGTGTGTACATGAGACGCACACACACATGTAAAAAGGGCCTAAAATGCCACTGGTCATCTTCATGGTGGTGGACACTTTAAAGCAATAAATTAATCCTACTGTCAACTATACTCCAACACCTTCAAGTTGCAACAAAGCCATATCACAACTGCCTCTCTCATGATAGAGCACACCAGGGGTTGAGTAGGGTTTTTACAAACCTACAACATAAAAAATATGGATTTTTTAAAAATTGGATTTTGCTCAAGCAGACTTCTATTTGGCCAGATATTTGGCAGGTGGGGCTAGGATTTGAGAAGGTTTGGGAAAAGGTATTTTAACTGGTTTTATTCTTGTGTATTTAGTTTATATGTTTTTATGCATAACTCTCCCTTAGCCCTTGGGACAGGGCAGGATAAAAAATTCAAATAAAGAAATATGTGTTACAGAGCAAATACTAAACAACTAATTTATTTTATCTGATAAAATAAATACCAGTGCTCCATTCTCTCTGCACTGGCTACCTATAGTCTACCGGGCCTGATTCAAGGTGTTAGTACTGACCTTTAGGGCCCTAATACGGCTGGGCCCTGCTTATCTGCGGGACCACTTCAACCTCTGTGTCCTGGATCAGCCCCTGCGGTCATCTGGGGGCACCATCTTGGAGGCTCCCTGGGTCTTCCAGGTGGTGACCTCTGAGGGGGCGTACACAGTGGCGGCCCCCCCACCCCAGCTGTGGAACTCCCTCCTGCTGGACATCCGTCTTTCCCCGGATCTCCCCTCCTTTCATAAATCCTGTAAGACCTGGCTATTCCGCCAGGCTTTTGGCAAGGGAGATGGGTAGTGGGTGGGGGGGATGTTTTGTGTTTTGTTTTCTTTGAGGGGTTGGTGGGGTTTTAGTCTCATCTCTGTGTTGTTAATTTTAAGAGAATTTTAATTATAGTTTATATATTTTTTTACTTTGTAGTTTTATTTGTTGTACGCCCTCCCAAGTTGCCATGTGGCAGGAGAGGGCGGGTTAGAAGTACTGGATAAATAAATAAATAAATAAATGAGTTTTGTTTGTTTTTTTGTTTAAAAAGTAAGAGACATTCCTTGAATACTTGTCACAGAAAAATCTTGATTCCCTAACAGAAAATCTATTTAAAAAGAGAAGAGTATGAATTGGAACAGCTGCTCCCAGCACCTGTTATTTATTCCCATCATTAATACTTCCTATAATATTTCTGAAAGATCTGGGTGTCTCCCTTATGCAAATGCAGTGGTTTCTTTGGCATGATCTACACATCTTGTTTGGTGGTAACATTTCATTCATAAGGTGCAGTTACAAAGAGCTGCTTCATAGCTTTTTGAATTTCTCTTGAAAAGAAGATCCTTTACCTCTTATTGAAGTATTTTTTTGTAAAGGCATCTTTAGAAAGAAATGTTGTTTCTCTTTGTAAATACGTGCCTTGTATGTCTATCAAAATGTGTGCTTTCTGATAAGTCTTAGCCCCACCCAAACACACATGCACAGAAATCACAAATATAATTCATGTGATAAATTGCAGGGCCTAAGATAAATTTATCATGTGCTTTTCATTGCGTCTCCAAACTCTGCCCACTAATTCATCATTCTCTCTAGGGATGTATTCTAATCCTGCAAATTTATTAGTTTCCAACACCTACCATTTTCCACCAGTTTCCTATGAAAACAAAGCTTATGCTCTGTATGTGTGTGTGTGTGAGAGAGAGAGAGAGAGAGAGTGTGTACGTGCATGCACATTCGCACATACCTCCCCTTAATAACACTTAGGTATCTGTGTGTGCCTTCCCTTAATAATACTTGGGTATACATCTCCCCTTAATAACGTTAGATCCCACAGTCCAATTTCAACAAAATTTGGTAAAAAGGCAGAAGGCCCAAAGATGTGCAGGGGTCTCAAATTTCTTAACGAATGCATGTGGAGGGAAGACATGGCCCCTTTTCCCTCTTTAGGAAGGCACCCTAAATATGCTTGTCAGTTACTGCTGATGCTTTGTCTATTTTTTCCATTTCTCTTGTTTTGGACAATGAAATCTGTCCTAGCCAGCTTCATTATTCATACTTACTTCAGGCACTAAAAAGTAAATTTTAATTATTTAAAAACAATTGTCTTTGATTATTATTATTTTTTTTAAAAAAAACAACTTTTGGAAGCATTTCCGATGATCTTAGATTTTGTAAACTCTTGCTTTTACAAAGCAATATACTGGACCATGTTCCTTTAATATAGACAGTTAAGTAAAGCAGTGTACTGTATTTATCAAAAGGAAATGTCAAAAGAACTCTATCATTTGGTAAGTAGATAACTCAGATAAACCTGACCAGCTCTGGATGCTCACAGCTGCTCTTCTAGATAACATTTCTTAGAATCAATTGAAGCGCTGTGCAGTTGTTACATGTTTGGTATATCCAAGGTTTCATTGCTTTTTCTTTCATTAAATTTACAAAAAGAAGGAAAACTAAAGCCAGATATGTGAATTTAAACAGATATGTGAATAATTTCAGAGGGCTATGTGAAAATGAAAATAATATTTGTAAATAAAATCAAAATGTCCCTTTGTTTCAGCTCTAGTGCTTTGGAGAAGAAGGGTGTGTCTTAGATTTAACCACAAAAGTAGTGTTCAAGTTTCCTTTAAATTCACAGAAGAGTCACAGAACAGCTTTCATGAAGCAACACTCCAAGTAGCTAGCACGCTAATAGTAGCACGCTAATAGTACATAGTATTTCATCGGGCAGTAAATGTGTTTTGAGCAGCTACTCTTGTTTGCATCTCTGGTTAATATCCCAAGGTGCTTACCTCCCGATTATGAGGCAGTGTAGAACACCCCTATGAGCACCCTTCTCTCCCATGTTTTCACCACAGCTATATGGTCTTTGTAGTACTAGAATTTGCACAGGGCAGGCCCTGCTTGCATTTTCATCTTACCTTGGCTCTGTGTTGGCAATTAAAGTAGCCTTCAACCCCAGCTCAGTTTCATGCTGATAAACAAAACTTAGCACTTGCCCAACCCAACTAACTGGTTGGCAGGGGTCATTGATCAAGTGGCTCCTAGGCATCCGCTCCCCGCATCTCGGCACCATGGGGCCTCGTGGTTCAAGAAGGACCTACGGACTCGGAGGCTAAAACGTGAGGGTCGGCGGTTGGAGCACTAGTGGCACTGTACTAGTGTTCAAGCCAACCAATTGCAGTATAGAGCATGGTTGAAGACCTATACTGTGACTGTGCAGGCCGCAAAGAAGGGGTTCTTTGCACCTCTCGTAGCGTTCACTTGATTCCATCTGGTGGAGCTGTTCCAGGTGGTCAGAGGTCTGCTCAATCCATCCTTTCCCCACTTGGATATGGATTCATCCATGGCCTGCTGTGACTTGTTTTTGGCGTACTTTGCAGATAAAATCACTTATATTGAGCACAACTTCGACTCTGCTATTTTGGATGCAATGGCAGAGCCAGAGGTGAGGAACACCCTGTCTGGTCAGGTTTTTGGGAGGGGTTTCAACCGGTGCAACCTGCTGAGGCGGCTGATGTACTGGGATCTCTTCGGACCATCACTTGTGAACTAGATCCTTGCCCATCCTGATTGATAAAATCTGCCAGGGAGACCTTTGGGCCAGTGCTGGATGGGGTGGTTAATGCCTCACTTTGGGAGGGGAGAGTGCCAGCCAGCCTCAAGGAGGTGGTGGTTCAGCCTCTCCTCAAGAAACTATCTCTTGACGTTGACGCCCTGGCGAGTTATCAGCCTGTCTCTAACCTTCCCTTTTTAGGGAAGGTTATTGAGCAGGAAGTGGCCTGTCAGCTGCAGGCACATCTAGACTGCATCAGTTTTCTGGACCCTACGCAGTCTGGCTTTCATCTGGGTTACAGTCCAGAGGTTGTGCTTGTGGCCTTGGTTGACGACCTCCTAGTCGAACTAGATAGTGGTCATATGACCCTTCCGATTCTGTTAGATCTATCAGCGGCTTTTGATACCATGAACCTTGAGATGTTGGTAATGAACCTGCGGGACATGGCCAGGGTAGATGGGCCCATTTAGCAGTGGTTCCATTCCAGATCCCAGCAGGTGATGCTCGGTGATTGTACATCTTCACCAGGAAACCTCCCGTGTGGGGTCCCGCAGGCTCCATCTTGTCCCCTCTCATGTTCAACATGTGTCTGAAGCTGCTGGTGGAGATGGTCCGCTGTCATCAATATGTGAATGACACCCAGCTGTATTTGTCTTTTTCATCAGACCGAGGCCCTGGGGTCTGCTTGCTGTCCTGATGTTTGGCGGCAGTGGGAGACTGGATGAGGTCAAGTTGGTTGAAGTTCACTCCCGGCAAGACAGAGGTTATGCTGGTTGGTGGGGTTGGTGATCTGGGTGAGGGGTTCGCCCTCATTATTGGGGGTATTCGTCCTCTTTTGGTTCCATCTGAGTGGAGCCTGGGGGTATTCCTGGATTCGCAGCTATGCCTGGATCTTCAGGTGTCAGCTGTGGCCAGGGGCACCTTTTGCCAATTGCAACTGGTGAGAAGGCTCTGCCCATATCTCTTGGACTCTGATCTCGCAACCATTATCCATGCATATGTCATCTTAAGGTTGGACTATTGTAATGCGCTCTACATGGGACTGCCCATGGTGACGGTCCAGAAGTTGCAACTGCTGCATAATGCAGCAGTCCGACTGCTTTCAAGTACAGGCCATAGAGAGCATATTCAACCAGTGCTCCATGCTCTGCACTGGCTGCCTATTGTCTTCCGGGCGCAATTCAAGGTGCTGGTTTTAACCTTTAAAGCCCTATATGGCCTAGGTCCCACTTACCTAAAGGATCGCCTCACCCCCTGTCCTGGGGTGGTCCCTACAGTTGTCTGGAGACAGCCTCCTGGAGGTCCCACGCTATCAGCAGGTCCACATGGACAGGAGGGTGTTCTCAGTGGCTACACCATTACTATGGAACGCCCTCCCGGTGGACGTTCGTCTCAATCTGGATCCCCTGGCCTTTCGATGGAATTGTAAAACCTGGCTCTTCTGCCAGGCATTTTGTAGGGGGGAAAGGGGCTGGGGGTAGGGGGGTTGTTTTGTCACAGATTCTTATATTTAAAAGTAGAATTTTAATTGAATTTTTATAATTGTTATGATTTTATATTTGTATTTATATTACTTTTTATTGTAAGATGCCCCAGGATGAGGTGGGTGGGGGTGCATGCGCACTCCACCCACCACCCACACATGGAGCAACAGGCACCAATGCGGGGTGCTCCATGCGTGGAGATGGGTAGAGGTGGGTGGGTGTCCATGGGAACGCACACCCACACACCCACCATGCCGACCACCCATCACCCCATGCACAGCGGCCCATTTGAAAAGGGCCTAAGTCTAGGTCCATGTAATTGGTACTTATATACCATGCAGTTAAGAAGCAATGTGGTCTAATTGTTACAGGAAGGCCTGGGTTCAGGATACCTGGTTTCTTTTCTTAGCTCTGGTGCTGATTCAGTCTACAGTCATAGCTAAGTTGTGTTTTTTCTGATCAGATGCTGGATGCAATTCTCATTCATCTAGTTGCGCAAAGGGGTCATGTGCTCATAAGTTTCAAGCTATACTCAAATGGGTAGCAAATTTTCATTCACAATGAGAGGTATCTTTGTTTAGTGTAATCATGATCAGACGACTTCTGTCATTGGGTGTTTTCAGACGTGACGGGGCCATTTGGCCCCGTCACGAAAACAATAAAGTAATCCCCTGCCGGGATGACCCCGTTACGCCCTAACAGATGTGCCGGGGTCGTCCGGCGGGGAATTGGGGAGGGGTCGGGGCCGCGCAGTACAACGTGCGGCCGCACGGCCCCGCCCCCTCCACGCTCCCCCACACCCGCCCTCTGGGGAGACGGGCGGGCGGTGGGGCCAATGCAGCTGCAGAATCTGGCTGAATCCGCCACGGCCCGGAATCCCACCGGTGCTTCCGGGCCGTGGCGATCGACCAGACGTTACTTTTCTTTGATCCCTGCCAGGGATCACTTTCACCATGCTTCCCGGGGAATTGGTGCGGCTAGCCCGAGAAGCATGGTTGAAACTGACCCCATGTGGGGATTGAGCATGGCGAACATCTGGCGGCCGCCAAACAGACGTGCAAGTCACAGTGACCACAGGTGGGTATTCACCATGGTTCACTGTGATCTCGTAACGTCTGAAAATACCCTGTAATGTGGAGGCACAGAACACACCTTTTTTCCTGAGACATACTTTTAAAAAGTGGTCAGACCATGCTTAAGTGCTGATCATGTTAGGGGTTCTACTGGACTATGGAGGTTGATGCTGCATGTGCAAGAGAGAGTGGGCAATGAGCAATGATGCCACTCACTGGGTGCTTTTAGATGGGCAGCAGCCCATCTGCAAGCAGAGCAGAGGTGGAGCAGGATGCCCCTGCTCTATTCCAGCTCCACTTGAGGTGCTTGGAACATCTTGGAGCACCACTGGTGGAGCAGGCTGCCCAAACCCGGGGCATCAGGCACCGGCCCAAGGTGGAGCTGCTGTCTGTCTGCTTGGTGGGTGGCTGCTGCAGTTCTGCTCTTGGCGAGGGGTTGTCCCAGGCAACACCACAGAGTTGTGGGCGGCAGCCTAAAGCATCAGGCGATTCCCCAGCAGCTCTATGGTATGGGGGAGGGGTGCTGTGCGGGTAGACCATGGGCCATGGAAGTCTCTGGGTCTGTTTAAACCTGATCCAGGCAGGGCTGCAAGTGGGCAGATGGGGGGGGAGGGGTGCACCCCGCAGAAGGTAGGTGTCAGTGCCACCAAGCAGAGGAAGGGCTGGAGGGGGCTCCGGAGCCGCTCGGCGAGTTGCGCGGCCACACCCCCTGCCCCCACCCCCGCGGGACGCGCAGCACCTCCCACAGCCAAACAAGCCTCGGAGGATAGGGAGGCATGGAGGCACCCTGCACCTCCGCATCAGCTGAGGCACCATGCCAGCCGACCGTGCGGCGTTCTGTGCTGCTGCAGGCACGCAAGGGGGTGTGGCAGGAAGAATAAAAACCCAGCACTGTGAAGGACACAGCGCTAATAATCAGAGTTGTGAGAAGCTGGCCCCTGCTGCAAAAGCTAAGTGAATAACAAGATTGATCCTTTTGTTGACAGTTGACTAACTGAGTGCAAGTGGTGAGAACGGGTGTGCCCTTGTCTTTTCCCTGAGTGTGTGACTGAGCATGTACAAGGACGACTGGATTTGTGAGCCCTTCCCCCTCCCTTGGACTGTGTTCCTCCTTCCCCTGCTGGACCGAGAGCCCTCTGCCCTGTTTCCCCTCCACGAGTCTGGTTCCCCTTCCCCTGCAAGTCCCCCCTTCCCACATGAGGTTTCCCCTTCCTTATGGATCGTGGTGTGTGGCGAGTGCAGTGAGTGCTGCGGATTCCTCTCCAGACAACGCCGCTCGGCGCCCAATGATGATAGAGGCCTGATCTCTTTGGGATCAATAGGCCATCATACTATCCTGACGGGCTTCCTTCACCAGCACAGCCTTGCAGAGCGGAGTTCGGAGGTCTTCCCCCGGGTGTGGTTGACCCCCGTATCGCCCTGGTTGTCCTGTTCCCCTTCCCTCCCCTCCCCCGTGACAGTAGGTGGTGGCCAGCCCCGCATCCATCTGAAGACACCCACTGTGCATGGAGATTTGGCACTCACTTAAAGCTAGCACTTTGGCATGCATGCAGCTTATAAGTACACAACCTCCTCATGCATTTGAACAAATGAGGATTGTGCTCGTATGCAAGCCACCTGTTACTATGCCACTACATCTGTATTTATTTAATAGTGTTTTGCTGATATAGTCTCTGTAAGATGACAATTGTTCCCATTTTAGTTACCTGAAGAATAACATTTTGCTGTGTATCCCATGATAGGAAGACCTTATCCTTACCGACGGGAAAACAGGAGTACAGAAATGCTAACTGGCTTCACGTATTTGTAGTCTTTTCTGTGCTGACCTGCCACCACAGTACCTGAAGAGACATCCTCAGCTTCGACACCCTTGGCACCACTGTGGGATACTATTAGGGTAGAGAAGTATTATTGTCTCCATTTTTACTGAGACAGAGAGAGATGAAGTGACCCAGGTCAAAGGTCGCACAGGAAGCCTGTGGGGCTGAGCTGGAAATAGAACACAGCTCTCCTGGTTCCCAGGGCACTGCATGAACCACAAGACCATCCTTCCTCTCCCAAGGTTACGCACAACGGTTTGTGGCAGGGCTAGGAATAGAACCCCTGACACCCAGACTGTATGAAGTAAATATTCTGTGAATTTAAAGGAATCTTGAACACTACGTTTGTGGTTAAAACTAAGACACACCCTTCTTCTCCAAAGCACTCGAGCTGAAACAAATGGACATTTTGCTTTTATTTACAAATATTATTTTGGTCATAGCAGGAGCTAGCGCCGAATAAACTTACTACTACTACTACTACAAATATTATTTTCATTTTCACATAGCCCTCTGAAATTATTCACCTATCTGTTTATTTGGGGTAAAAACAAATGGAACCACAGTGCAGCAGCAACCCAACCTGAGGCAGGGTGGGAAGCCATGGCGGACACAGTCCGGACCAGGGCTGGCTGCAGAACAAACGTGTCCTCAGCTGGGGCCCAGGGAGAGTGGGGAGAAACATGAACACGTGGCCAGCCAACCCCGACCCCACACTGCACCCTGTGCCCAGCACCCCACCCCTCCAAGACAAGCAGCCATGGCAGCCGGTGAGAGCTAGCCATGGCAGCCCAGCCATCAAGGTCCCTGACCTGGACCATGTCTGCCAGCCCAAACAAACATGATAGCCCACTTTGGCCCAGTCGGGCAGGTCTTAGCCCAGGCTATGACTTTTTCCAAGGTCAGAGCCCAGGCTAACTACCAGCATGGCCCGGGGCAATCCCAGACCAACATCTGGTGGCGCCTGCACAAATGTGCAGGTGAGGTTCAGTCCAAAGTGGACCACAGCAGGCTGCCTTCACATCTGTTTTACCTTTGGTTATTTCAGTTCTGTAATTTCAGTTGTTTCAGTATTTTGGTTACTTCATTTGAGCACTGTTAGTGCTAGTTTGATGCTCAAAGGCACTAATAATACCCAAAAATATAATAAAAATACCAAAAGAATCAAACTGAAATAACAGAAATGGATATTTGTTTCAGGAAACAAAGTAGGAACCAAATAGCTGTTGGTATTCACTTTGTTGGCTAGAGACACTACACTACAGATATTTGTTTCGTGTATACGCTATATATTTCTATTGCCACTTAAGCTCACTTCAGAAGGATGTTCTTAAAGGGTCTCTGGAATTAACAAGGGGATGTTTTCTTCACTACCAGTATTCCTTACTGCGTGTCAGTGCCCTTCACTTTTTAACTGTTACTAATTAGCCCTGACTTTCTCTGTTAAATATGTAAAGGGCAGGGCAGGAAACATCACCACTTCACATAGGGTCAGAGTCACCCACGTTGGTAAGAACAAGGATAAAGTATGTCTCCCCCTGCACCAGCTAATCCCACAGCCCGCAAAAGGGATTCACCCTAAGACAGCGTGGGGAACGTTTCCCCTTCCGTGGGACATTTTGAAAATGTTTACAAATGCCATGAACTGGATAGGAGCTGAAAGCAAGTGTATTTAAGGTGTGTGCTCAGAACAGGGGAAGGAAGGGGAGGGAATCCAGTTTATGGATCTATGCCATGGATCCATCCCCTATTCTTGAGTGCACGCCCTCATCTCATCTCCTTTCCCCAGAGCTCATTCTTTCAATGCTTGAGGGCAGGGACTGGATCCATGGGCCAGATCTAGGAATTGGAAAGGGGTCAAATAAAAACTAGCCAGTGACAGGCTGAATTTAGCCCATGGACTAAAGGTTACAAATACCTACCCCTGCTCTAAGGGCTTGAAACAGTGCTGATCACAAGGAACACCTCCTAAGAGAAAACAGATGACGTTTCTCCTGTTCGTCTCCCGCTGCCGCTGATGGGAGCTGAGGATGTATGCTCAGCACCCTGCAGGATGCAGCCTTCTGGTTGTGAAAACCAATGCTTTACTATAACTAGGAACCCATGTTCACTGCATTTTAGGCCATTTTCAAATGGGCACGCTCCACCCATCTCCACACATGGAGCAACCAGCATTGGAACCCATTGCTCCGTGTGGGGGTGATAGGTGCAGGGGGGTGGAGATGGGTGGAGCGCGGGAGCATGCACGCACCCCCACCCACTGCCCGCAGTGTTCCCAGCGGCGCTCGCCCATCCCCCTGCACCCACTGCAGCATTCATATGGGTGCCCCCGCCCCCACTGCACACGTGTGTGGTGGGGAAGGGGGCACCCATGTGAAAAGGCCCTTACTCATTGCTGCCAATGGAGAAAATGCAGTGAACACGGGTCTCTGACTTTAACCAGGCCTTTTATTCTCCTGGATTTGATCCTGCTTCCACAGAAGCCAGTGGCAAAGTTTTCATTTACTGTCATGGTGCTGTGCCTAAAAGCATAATGGCTGGGTATTTTGATCTGATAATCCCACTTGATGGCAAGAAGAGAAGTGATCCTGTTGCTATATCTTCCAAAATAATCAAAACAGTGGGATTTGTTCTGATCTGAACTTTCTGAACAACTGATCTGAACTTTTCTTATTGATGTTACATTTTTTAAAATATTTATTTATTTATTTTTAAAACTTTATACCCCACCCCTCCTTCACAGCAGCTCGGAGCAGCTTACAATCTCAAAAAGACGCATTCAAATACAAATATAAAAACTCTTACAGGGGAGAAGAACAAAAACAAAACAAGAAGCCCTCCCTCCCTATCCCTCACCCTACCCACCCTACTCGCCTTCCTCACCAAAAGCCTGATGGAGCAGCCAAGTCTTGCAAAGTCGTCTAAAAGAGGAGAGGTCCAGGGCAGGGAGCGGACGCTTAGGAGCCATCCAATCAATGGCCTCAATCGGCAAGGTGTTCCAAACCATGATAAGGTCATCAAGCGGATGGCCATCAAGATCAGAGGGTGATTCCCCCAGAG
>QEPC01001496.1:785810-800820 GCA_003113815.1 Sphenodon punctatus
CAGTTTAACCACACTTGAACATTTCTTATGCGTGTTGCAGGGCTGCATAGGGCACCAATACAGCCCTGCAACACGCATAAGAAATGTTCAAGTGTGGTTAAACTGGAGTTAGCGTCATGTCTGAAAACACCCAGGGTAAGCCTGAATTGTTACTTATACGGCCATTTTTACACGGTGCCACTGGGTGGGGGGTGGGGTGTCTCTGGGCGCGCTGGTGCATGTGCGAGGTTTGCACGTGGCCGCACACATCCCCACTCACCCCCATGCACGGAGCAACCTCCGTTTCCCTTGGTTGCTCTGTGGGTGGGGATGAGTGGCTGGTGAGTAGGGATGTGTGTTAGGCAGGAGTGTGCATGCACCCCCACTCACCACACCCGCCCACACTGTGTCCTTGACATGGGCCTCTCTCACTCATGAACATGTAGATATCTGCATGTTCATCTACGTGTCCATGTGCGGGAGAGGTCCGTGTAAAAAGGGCCTAAGACTTGCACTGTGCAGGGAAAAAAAAATCCTGGGTCTCTTGAAGCCAATGGGGTATTTTGACTTCAACAGTGCCAAAATTTTACCCTATGTGTTTATTATACTCAAAAAGAGTAAAAAAGAAACATGAGATGACTCAAGCTTTCCACAGAGGTTCATCATTGGACTAAGATCAAGAACATGCAGCTTCACCCCAAACAAACAATTATGTTCAGAAAATAAGAAAAGGGCAAAAAGAGCAATTGCAAGGAGGAGCTTTCCAGTTTTAAGGACATAACATTAAAAGTGGCATACTGGGTCAGAGCCATGATCCACCCCGCCCAGTAGCCTGTCTCTGACAGTGGCTCATTTCTGTTGCTTCAGAGAAGCACAGAACAAGGTCATACTGGAGTGATCCATTCCCTGCTATTTATTCTCCGATCCTGATGTTCAGATCTTTAATTATAACTTTCCAATATATTGGTCTAACCATGGGCTTTATCCTGCAGTTTTCACTCACTCCAACCTCACCCCACCCCCAAAGTCAGTCAGATCTGCAAATGCCCACGAATGGCATGATCTAGTCATATAATGTTTTGCAGAATAAATATATAATTTGATAATCATTAATAATATTTATTTTGGAAAAATAGTTTAAAAATGAATTTCTTCATTAACAAAACAGTAAAAAAAACACCTCAAATAACATTTGCACAATATTCCATAAATACATTTATATACAAAAAAATATAATCACATAGACCCGAAGTGCCTTTGTACATATTTACCAAAAAAAATTAAATTATAAAAAAATTAACATCACAAAATACTCAAGCTTTACAAATATCATGAAAATATTTTTACAGATTCAAAAAAAATAACACACTTTTTTCACCTAGTAAAAACACATTTTAGTATCAAAAAAAGACAATAAAGGCAGTGTTTGTGTCTCTAATTCAAGAAAAGACTGGCTCATAAGAATCCAAAATATACACTTCAGGCAGTGCATGCTTCTTATGTAAGGAAGTAAGTCCATCCATTTAAATATATATAGAAAAGCAACTGACCATAGTGCAATGATAAAATTCATAAAGGCAGTGCAACAGTTATCCTTGAACCCAGACCCTTTGCCTAGTGTCCATCTTGCTCTTTTATTTTATTTTTTTGCAGTCACTTTGCTAACTTCAGTAGAGAACCAGCTCAGCCTGAATTTAGTTTCTCAGCAGCAGTCAGTGAAGGAAACTCTCTCCCTTTCCTCTTTCAGCAGCATTCAGTGGGGCATTTCTCCTTTGAAAGTTGTTTTCAACAACAACCTTGCCATATCATATCTTTTACACCTGGAACGGGGGTGGGAGGGGGGGAATAAAGGGGAAGGGTTAGTAAACATATAGTGGATAACAGTAATAGATTACACCACCAGGTCCATCCTGTGGCAGGTCTGAATAGACTTTTCAAATAATGGATAAATCAGATACTCAAAATGCTGCCACGTGTGTCCCAATACTGCAAACTCTCTGTGGGCTTAATCCAGTGGCCACTAAGAGTTGTCCATTGATGTATAATGGAAAGACGTCTAACAATGAATCGGACTGTGCGTGCACAACTCCCACTGAAGAGACCAGCATGCTGAATTGGATCAAAATCCACAAAAGGCTTACTCCCATAGGGTTTCAGCGGAACTACTCTGGAGTAGGTCATAGATTGTGACCTTGGTTTTGGTGTTACAAGCTATGCACAAACACAGACAAAACCCACACAAACAGTGTGATCTTGAACTCGCTGAAGTCAATGGCAAAACTCACATTAACTTCAGTGGGTGAGGATTGCGCCACAAGTTAAATTTCAAATGGTATAGACTAACATAGCTCTGTTGAAATCAGTGGAATAGAATAGTTGACACTTGCTGAAAATCCAGATTAATGTTTTTGGCTTTTATGACCGTTAGGCAATATACCTACCTCAGTTGCTATGATGCACTCGTCTTTCTCTTCTGATATGACATACACCGACTGATACTTTGTGTCTTTTGAAGTGGAATATACTGATTCTGGCCGTTTTCTTTCAGAAGTCTCGCTGTTGAAGACAAGACAAGAATAGAGTAAGATGGCTGCTGTTGGTAAAACTGCAGAAGTTACAGATCCTTTGCAGTAAAAATACCCACTACCACCAAATAATAATAAATGTACCTCTTTAGTTGTACTGCACTTTTCTCTTCTGCCTCTGAATCATATGTTTCACACTTGGCTTCACATTTCTTGTGCTCCTCTTTAACAGAGTCCTCATTCTGGAGTTCATGCACCAAATTGTAATCCACTGATGGGTATCTAACTTTGTAGCCATTTTTGTCAGAGTTATCACTGTGAAAGTCTACTTTCTTGTTAGTGTTCTTAATCTGAGTGGCACCAATGACACTTATTGAAATGTCCTTTTCGCGTTGGCAGTTGGCCAAGTTGTTCATGGTCTCGGTTTCACTCCTGCATGCATCAGGCTGATGCTGCCTCTTCTGTGTTTTGAGTCTGAAACAGACAATGATAGCAGCACACCCCAGCAATAGCATCAGCACCAGGATAATTCCAGCACACACTGCAATCCAAGGGAACTGGGAATTCTGGCCTTCAGTGTACTTCTCAGTAATGTCAACAATGACAGGTCCCTGAGGTGGTTCGGGGAGTAAGAACTGGCAGTTGAGACCACCATATCCCCGAGCACACTCACATGCGTAACGGTTGTTTCTCTCATGGCAAGTCCCCCCGTTATGACAAGGGTTGTGTTCACATTTGCTAACTGGAGTACTACAGTTCTTCCCAGTGTATCCTGGGGGGCAGGTGCAAGAATAGTCATTAATTCCATCTTGGCAGGTCCCACCATTTAAACAAGGAAAGGAAGCACAGTCGTCCACATTATCATCACAGTGCCTTCCAGTAAAACCAGCCTGGCATTGGCATATGTAGGAATGTCCAAGATCAACACACTGGGCTCCTGCAATATAGCAGATAGGACAGATCATAAATATGTGTGCACAGAATTGCAAGCAGCAGTTTTTCCGCTCTCATCTCACAAAAGGAAAAAAAAAACAAGTTAAAAAAGACATCCACATATTGCTGGTGAGGGGGGTATGACGTTAACGAGGCCTCAAAGTATCACTCTAAATAGCTAAAGATGGTTGCAGCCTTATGCACCTGCCAAGAGGTGTGAAGAGCATATGTATGTGTCTCACACAACTCAATTAAAACCTATTGTCTATGCCAACACATTTTTTTTAAAAATCAATCTCTCAGACTAAACCTCCCTAATTCCAAACAAAAGATCTGATTTTCAAAAATGCGGAGCATCCAGCAACCTCTATTGAAGTCAGTGAAAGACTCTGGGTGCTAAGAATATTTGAAAGATAAGGTTAGACATCAAAATATGAATTATGGGGCACTTATTCTTGAAAATCACAGTTCAGTTACGGACTAATTCACCTTTGTATTCACACTATTTTCACACTTAGTGCTCACAATAGGAGCACCTCTTTTGGAAAATCTTTGCTCAGTCAGGGGCTTTTTCACTTTTGCATTCACGCTATTTTCACACTGTCTTGGAGCAAATTAGCAGCTGCCTCAAAGCTAACACCACCTTTGTTGGACAGAAGTAAAATGCCCCAGGGTAACTGACCATGTTAGTAAGGCTACTACCATGCTGGTAAGGCTAGCACCAGAGCAACTTTTAACCATCTGGTGTGAACATGCCCTGGATATTTATTTTTTTACAATGTTAACCCTGTTACATTACAAGTAATACTTTTAATTATTAAAACTGAAGGTATTTTCCAAGTCTAATTGAATTATCAGTTTGCATTTGGGGGGCATGGATATTAAAACATCACTGAATACGTTTCACACACTGTGGTTCTCTTGCATTAGCACATCACAAAGACAGTGCAACAGCTAATGTGGGAGAATGTTTTAACAAGTGTCTTTCTTTAAAATTCATGAAAACAGCATTGCTGTTACTGAATATCATAATAAATGATCACATGCCACCACACTTTGTGCATTGGTCTCAACATGATTTGACACAGGTATTTTCAAGTCTTACTATCCCATTTCATGGATGTGGAGACCAAGGCTGGAGCCCTGAAGCCATTGACTCATAACCTGAAGTCAATGGGACTATGGGTATAAACAGCAGCTCCAGGAGCAGCCATGCCAGCCCTCTTCACCCTGGGCTGGCCAGTCTGTCTAAAGGTGACCCACCAGATGCTGATGCAGCCCCGCTTGTGGCACTCTGGAACATCCTGGAGTGCTATTAGCGGAGCAGGCCGGCCAAACCCAGGGCATCGGCCTGAAGTGGAGACAGCTCCGCTCCCAACTGGCCATTGCCCCAGCGGCACCATAGAATTTCAGGCTCCAGCCTAGAGTGTCGAGCAATCACCCACAACTCTATGATGGGGGGGACATGTGGGCAGACAGTGGCCAGGGGAACCCACTGGGTCTGCCTAAAGCAGACCCAGGTGGGGCTGAAATTGGGTGGACTCAGTGGTGCACCCCTGGAGCAGCTCTGGGCTATCTAAAGCACCCTATGTATCCGTCAATAGCTTCAGAACTGCAGCCCAAAAAAGGGACAAATGCCTTTGGACAAAGGTTCCAATGAAAGCATATATGGGCTTGTTCATATAATCATTTATTCTGGAGTACTAACCCTTTAGCTCGCTTTAACCCTACTTTTCTTCACAGAGTATAAGAGGTTGTTCTCCTCTTTTACTTGACTTTATAAGCCCAGAAAAAATCAGGAATAAAGAAGATAGATTTTCTACCCAAGGGTGACTATGGGTGAAAACAGACATGATGCTAACTGAACTTTAACACCGTTTTAACATTTCTTATGCATGTTGCAGGGCTGTATTGGTGCACTATGCAGCCTTGCCACATGCATAAGAAACATTATAGCAGTGTTAAAAAGTGGAGTTAGTATCATGTCTGTTTTCACCCTATGTGACCAAAACAGAGCTAAGGGGTAACTGGCATAAAGACTCCCCACCCCCCACCCCAATGCCAAATCATAGGATGTCTCCTCACTCTGCGTTTGTGTGAACACGTACAAAGTGAGGTAGTTACTCTGGAGTAATTATCCTGGGGAAAACAACCTTCAGATAGTCAATTGTGTGAATACAGCCTAAGAGGCGTAGCATGCCATTGGTTTTTAATCAGAAATCCTTACTGACTTATTTTTTACAGAGTCCCTCAGCTGGGAGCCAGCCGTGTTTCCTGAGGATTAAAAGACCGGAAGGCCATTTCCCTTACCATTAGCACATGGATTGGAGCTGCAATAATCAATTTTCTTTTCACAGTTAAATCCAGAATAACCCATTGGGCAACGACAGCTGTATCCACCATCAGGGTTGTCTGTGCATCGCCCTCCGTTGAAACACGGCCCATCAGCACAAGTCATTGCGCTCAGCTCACAGTTTTTACCATAGAAACCAGGTGGGCAGGTACAGGAGTAGCTGTTTTCAAGATCCTGTTGTGAAAGAGAAGTATAGAAATATACACATATATATTATACTTAAATAATTTTCAATCACATCAACTTTAGGTTAGCAACAGAATTTGCTAACCTATGCGTGCATGCTAATCTTATGCGTGCATGAAAACCCACAGTCCATGTGGGGGAGCACTTGTGTAAATTCGGTGTGTGGGGGTGTGTGCACTCCCGTGACCCATGCACCACCCACCCTGTCCAAGCACGGGGCATTCTGCGAAAATCCAGTGTTCCCCATGCAGGGACAGGGTGGCTATGCATGGGGCCACTCATGTGAAGCGTCCCTCCCCCCCCCCTCAACACACGACACACCCACCCCACATGCCGACCACGAACCCCGCACACACACATAGCGGTGCTCACAGAAAACCACCCTTCAACTTACAGTGCAGCTTCCTCCATTCTTGCACGGGTTGGTATCACATTCATTGATCTCAATCTCACAATTGGACCCAGTGTAGCCAGGGCGGCAAGAACAAGTGTAGCTTCCCTGGCCGGTGTTGGTGCAAGTGGCGCCATTCTTGCACGGCTTGTGATGGGTACAGTAATTAAGATCTGTGGAAGATTAAAATGAAAGAGACATTAATGAAGATACATGGTACTAGACAGCCACTGAAGGTTTGAATGAGGGAGCTGAACAAGTCAGTGTCATTTTCTAGGAAGTCATTTTCTTTTCTTACCCTGGTTGCAGAAAAGGCCTCCCCAGCCTTCCTGACAGTTGCACTGCCATGGCTGTTGACAGGTACCATGCAGGCAGCCTGGGTATCGGATGCATTCATCACAATAACGACCCTGCCAACCAACTCGACATCTAGAAAACAAAAGCAAACCAAGGTGATCAGATTGCTATTTCTATCCATTAGAAATCCTATCTCAAATTCTTCTCACTGAGGCTAAAACACAGGAGTCACCTTTCCTAAAGAGGCTTCATATATAGGAGAGTCACAAAGTCCAACTGTAGCATCAGCTTTCATTAGTCCCAGCTACTTCTTCAATTGGCTTAGAGGATTTGTTCTGACTACGTATGTTGTTTACTAGTGTATGCATAATTAACCTGGGGAACTCATTGGTATAAGATGTTGTGAAGGCCAGTTGTATAAATGGGTTCAGAAAAGGATTATATAAAATTGATAGAGGATGGTCCATCAATGGCTATTAGCCAAGTTGGCCAGTCAATGAAACCTCTGACTATGGGAAGGTGGGACTGAGAAACACTGAATGGATGAGATCACTCCACATTCGCCTTGCTTTTGTTGCATCTCATGCTGGCCTATCAGACACAGAATACTGGGCTATGTGGAGCATTGGTCTGTTTCAGAGAGTCAGTGTAGCCTAAAGGATAAGGTGTTGGGCTGGGACCTGAAAGTTCAGGGTTCACATCCTATCTTACTTATGAATTCATTGGCCATGGGTAAGTCACTATCTTTCAGACTCAGTTCTCCATCTGTAAAATGGGCTTCCTCACAGAGTTGTTGTGAGGGTGAACTAGGTAAACATTGTAAAGCACTTTGAACACTGAAATCACTATAGAAATAATAGTAATAGCTAATTGTTATGCCTCATACTATAACTTCATTAAGTTGCTATTCAGGACACTAATATTTACTTTTAGATTAATACTTTTACATGGAATTATCCGGATTTCTTAGGTTACTACCCAGTCTAAAGTAAAGCCCTCAAATACCCTAGCTCCCCTGTGAGCATTCATTCCACAGTAGATCTAAAGTTTAAAAAAACAAAACAAACAAAACAAAAAGAAAGAAAGAAAGAAAAAATCTGAATACTTACTTGCATTCCCCAGGCTTGTCGCAAAATCCATGTTGTTCATCACATCCAGGCAAACAGATTGCTGCAAACAAATAAAAGCAGAGAGATACATAAGCCCCAGGGTAAAATGCATCCCTTCTGAAAAGTACAGCTTTAAAGGGGCTTGTGGGTTGGGACAAACCCTCTTTCACTATAGTTCAGTCAGTTAATAGCAGCTGAGTTAATCGCTGGAGTTTGGGGGAGTATTGATCTTGCCTAGTAACTGGGTACTTTACTTATCACTAGGGATGAGCATTCTTCTTAATACAGTTGCACACAGACAAAAGAGAGCTCACAATTGCTCCCTTCCCCACAACCCCCACCCCCTCTTTTCTTCCCAGTGAGGGTCAGAAGTCCTTTTTTCCAGTTCTATGCACACAGCTCCACCTCTTAATATCCCCAGAAAGTGTGTGTGTAGATAAGGGTGGACAGCTGGTGTGCAGGGTGCCAGTGCAGGACAGCTGCTCTATTGTCTATTCTCTCCCAGCAGCTGCCCCACTGCAACAATACCCCCAACCTCTTTCAGCCAATCGGGGCCAAGATGTGCTTCCCCAGAAGCCTATCCCTGCCCAGATTTAATCTATGGCACGCGCGTGATTTCTCTGCAAAAAACTTTTTTTTCTTATTCAAATAAATAAGTCTAAAGTTCTTCCTTCTCCCCTCCCTGCCAAAAGGGGAAGGGAGGGGGGCACAGACGGTAAAGTGGTAAGCAGGCCAGCAGGAGAGAAGCAGGAGTTGGGGGGAAGACTTCTGCTCATTACTTTGCCTGGTTGTAGAACTCATTAAGCAGGCACTGCAAGTTTTAATTCAACAAAGCAAGCCAGAGACAATGACACGCACGACAACAAACAACTGCCAAATGAAGCAGTGCTGATTATCAGACTGTCTCAAAACTAGAATGAATGGGGATAAGGAAGGGTAGGAGAGAAGCTTTAAAAACTTTGCTTGCTTAGAAGAAAACATTCTTTCTGCCCCCACTGCCTTAGCAATGTGTTGTACATATTCAAACAGATTTGTCCATAAAACACAAGCAGAAAGGACTTCGTAGAAGGATAATGGAGGCAAAGGGGAAATATTCCAAACTGTTGCTTCAAAAAGCAGCAAATAAACAAGGCCCTTAATCATATAAATGTTTCCTCTCTCCTTTACTCTAACAGGATGGAGAGCATTAGTCAAGTGGCACGACAACCCTGCTGTTTAAGCCTTATCAGAGGAAACTCAAGCTCTGCTATGCAAAATCATGTCATAAAGTGCTATAGTCACCCTAGCAGCCAGTCACTACCAATGGGTAAGACTCTGGACTTGTTTGATGTCAGTCCAACCTAATTCACCATGTAGTTCATTTCTACCAGCTAGACTGACAGTCTGCCTAGTTCACTGCAATTTCCAAGCTCTTTTCTTCCTATGGCCCATTCTGGTTTGTGAGGGGAGAATTCAGACAGTAAGTCTGAATTCTATCTATGGCACATGCACTTGTGAATTAGAGCATATCACCATATCCACAAAATACTAAGGCTCCCAGTGTGTGAGAGAAATCTGGGTAATAGTTGTTTTTGATAGCCTGAATTTATCTGATCCCTTTGATCACCTCACCTACTCTCCACCCACGAACCATCACTCTCAGAATAACTTCAAACCTCTGTACATCTTCCCACCCCCAATTACCTTGACCTAGGATTCAGGGAAGGTGAATGATATCTCATGAACTGCAAGGATTACAAACATGTGTAGTGTACACCATTAAAGTGGATCTGGGAATCCCTGTTTTCAAGTGAGAGATAGTTCTTGTTTCTAGCTTTAGAAGGCTGAAAGATACCACACTTTAAAATCCCAATTGATAAAAAAAAAAGCTCTTTTGGAGGCTGCCAAAGCCTATTAGTTACCACTTCTCTACTGGTACAACTGGATACAGGGCATTAAGATATTGTGGCGGTAGAGGCTATAACTAGGGGGAGGGGTGGGGGGGGAGGGAGGAGTACCTCCCTAAAGAATTTCCAGAATTTTTATATACAATTTTGGGGGTAACCAAAATACTTGGCCTAAAAGTGTAGTGTGGCCTAAAGACTTTACTGACATAAGACTAAGATGTCCTACACAATTTAGCTGTGGGTACAGTATTTCCCATACCAATAAAACCTTCCCATCAGATCACCATATTTCTGTAGGTGAGCCACCCTCCACTGATCTCAACAGGAATTTTGTCACTAGCTCTAATGGAGGCAGGATTTCACTCTTCATATTGTTTCCCAGTCTCCTTTGGAGCACACTGATGTAAACGGAATGTCTATGATGGAGACAAAAACGGGACCCAGGATGCGTTAAGACAGAAAGATAAGCCTTGCACTGTCAGTACTCACGTTCAGTACAGTACTGTCCCTTCCAGCCTGGATTGCAGACCTTCTCGCCACGTTCTCCACAGGTGAAGTGACCAAAGGCATCATCCCTGGGTCGGCAGAAAACGGAGCAGCCCTCTCCATAATAGTGCTCATCACACACAAAGCGATAGGAGTACTTGAGGTCAGTGCGGCCACTGCTGTGCAGGTCTTGGTTCCACTCCTCCCCAACAGTCAAATGCCTCTGGGTGGCCAGGCGGCTGATAAGGCGGTCTGGGTTCTCTGTGAAGGGGAGACCATAAGAGGGAAATGCAGTTAATTGACTGGAAATGGGAAGGGTGCAGCAGGAATAAATAATGCAACAGACCAACTGGAGGAGCTCCAAA
This sequence comes from Sphenodon punctatus, assembly GCA_003113815.1. NCBI lineage: Eukaryota > Metazoa > Chordata > Lepidosauria > Sphenodontia > Sphenodontidae > Sphenodon > Sphenodon punctatus. Next base: position 796,321 of record QEPC01001496.1, read on the forward strand.
GAGAGGCAGGGGCAATGGTAACTGCAAGTGTGTTGAAGCTATATGCTGACATGGTGCTCTTTCTTACAATAGTCTTGTGATGGATGGCAGAGTGAAAAAAGAAATGGGATCCATAATATTTATAGAGAAAGTCAAGTGAGCCTAGCTTAATGGCAGGATAGTTACCTGTGGTGAGATCATCAGGAGAATCCGTATGCAGCGCTTCAATGATGAGAGAGAAAGTACCCTGGAAAGTAACGCACACGGATACAATGAGAATAAACTCTAAAGTCAGCAAAAACACACACACCAATGTGATCCTAGGCAGCAGCAAATGGCAACAGGAATGAGTGTGCCCAGTCAGGGTGACTCTCTGATCCCTGGCTCCAGGCTGTTTTCACTTTCCTCAAGGAAATGGAAGAGCCTTTTTTGAAGAGCCGTTTCCTGGTCTGTTTTTTCAGACTGCTAGGACAGGATATGGTGTTAAAAGGAAAGGGGGCTGGGGGGAAGCAGTAGGTGGGATGCCAGGGCAGTTATCATTAATCTTCACACCCAGCATTCCCAATTTCACACATGGGAGGCAGTGGGGATGGCTGAAAGGTGAAGGTTCTAGGAATTTCAGGCAGGGTTGACAATTAAAGCAACTTCCAGATTTGGGGGGTGCACTAAACCCTACTACATCCATTATCATCCCTCCAGAGGACTGGTTAAGCACTGAAAGCTTGCTAATGAGGCCCAAGCTCCCTGCCGTGCACTAGTGATCATCTTCCAGTCCCTCGGCTCCAGGGATCCAGTGTTCCCCAGTGCCCATCCCTGCGCTCTCGGCCCCCTGGGGAGGGGAAGTGGTACTTACGGGCCAGGTGAAGCCGAAAGGGAAGCGGATGGGATTGCTGAAGGAGGGGTCGGCGCTGCCGGCGCTGTCCGGCACACTGAAGGAGTTGGCTCCCAGCACGGGGGTGATGGCGCTGCCGTAGGTGCAGGGCGGCTCGGGGGACACGCTGGCTTGGTAGTGCTTGAGGCACACGCGGAAGAAGGTCTTGCAGTCGCACTGCTGCAGCCCGGAGCCGCTGCTGGGGCCGCCACTGGCGCTTCCCCGGCAGCAATTGCGGTTGCCCAGCAGCCCCTTCTTATTGACAAACTCCTGCAGCTTTAGCTCGAACACCCCAGAACTCCAGACCTGGGAAACAATCAACCATTAGCCAGGGGGCGTCGGGGGCAACAGCTGCTCAGTGTCCCGGACACCCAACCTCCCACACTGAAACTGCAATCGCGGGCATGGGGCGTGCAATTGGCTCCCTTCCTCCCCACCCCCCCTCCTTACACACGAACTCCTCCAGCGTGCCTCAAGCCCCTCGAGGGGCAGCAGCTGCTGTGCCACCCCGGGGTACAAGACTCCGCCCCCGAGACTCAGGCACCCCTGTCCCTCAGGGACTTTAGCATCCCTCCGCCGCCATCCCCAGATCGCTGGATGTTCAACTTTCCAAACGAGGCGACCGGCTGTCTGGCCCCTGATCTGAGCCCTCTTAGAAACCAAGAGCCTCAGATACTTACCTGGCAATGGCAAAGCAGCACGGAGAAGACAGCAAGCGTCAGCATGGACTGACCTCCCATTTTGGGGTGATAGCTGGGGTTTCTGATCTTCTTTTCCCTTTCAAGGGAAGGAAATAAGTGTCTCTCAAGAAGATGGGGCTGGGGGAAAATCTCTCTTCTCCCAGCCTGGCTGGGAGAGTAAGTTAAGACTTTCTCCTCTTGCAAGAGTCTCTTTTCTTTCTGCTGTTGATGCTTGAAGGTACGCCCTTGCAGTGACTGACAGCTCTTTTTGGGTGGCAAACGAGGAGGAGGAGGAGGTTGTTTTGAAGATTAATATTCTACACAAGCAACTTTTTGCTCTCCCCACCTCCCTTTTTCTTCCAATCCACGGATTTTCGCCTGAAGCGTCTTCTCCCAGCGGAACAAAAAATAGCCACTTAATTCCCAACGGAGGCAGAAAAAAGGCTTCCCAAGGAAGATTAAAAATCAGCGATCTGGAAATCCCTGCCGACAAGGAGGCGGTAATTCCCTGTGGATGAGGAGGGCGAGAGGGGCTTATGCGTGTGGCTGGCCCCTTGCAGATCGGGGGCTGAGAGGTGTCAAGTTTGCAGACCACGTTGGACTCGTATCCTTCTTTTTTAAAGAAAAAAGCAGGGATTTGTGGAGCTGCTGTTTGGTGGTGTTTGTTTTTCTTTAAGGAATCCAAGCCCAAAAGAAGCGATGGGAGAGTGTCTCAGTAGTAGCGGACTGAGCGTGCCCCGTGTGTGCTCCTGGGGCTCTCTGCTTGTGTACGATCTCTGCTCCCTCGCTGTGTGTGCGTATGTGTCGCTCTCTCTCCCAGGATGAAGCGCTAAGGAACTGCCTCTTCTCTGGCGCCTGCCTTCCTTATATCTCGCCGGCTGCCTGCATGGCTAATGAGATGCAAATGAGCAGCCCCCCAATCTGGCTAGAGCTGCCACAAAGGAGCCACTTTCCAAACCCTCCTCTCAATGGATCGCCAAATGGTCAGTGAGCTGTAAAATGTGCAATCCTCCTCCTCCTCCCTGGTGCTCCCCCCTCCCCTCCTGTGCTCATAAAAAAATCCCTCAGGCTTATTTACATTCCTGCAAATTTGGTAACCACAAGAATACCACCACCACCATCCATTCCCTTCTGTTCTGGGGAGATGGTAGCACCTCCTCGCAACCTGGACAGAAAGAGAGAGACCCACACGCTCCTGCAGGGAAACATTTTTGGTTCTTGAGATCACTGGTCCCTCCTTGTAATGCATAAAGCACCACTGCCCCCACCTCCCCAGTAACTTTTCCAAGGATATCCCGGGGGGGGGGAGCAGAGATCAGCTTCACACCCAGCAGAAATCTGATCCCTTTAAACTCACACCCTCTTTCCCCATGTTATAATCTAGATAATTAAAGGGGGAAATAGACACACTGCACGTGTTTATGAGCCCAGAGCTGGGTTGAGGGGGGGGGGGGCTTAAAACCAGGCAGGAGGCTGTTAAAGGTACTAAAAGGATGCGACAGGGAGGGGGAGTCAGTGCCTCAAAAGTTTTCAAACTAGCTGCTTGCTGAGTGATCTTAATTCTGGACACACCACTGCTATTATTGCCATCGGAAAAGGAGCGCCTGGGAAGAGCCATGTGTTAAAATGTCAGAGGGTGACTTAAACACTGGTTCCTTTAGTAATTTTTCTAGTGAGCTGGTGGGCAAGGCGGCTAAGCAAGACCCCATTTCGGCCCCTATATCCCTGTGTTATTATTTTTATCATCATCATCATCCTCGGCGGCGGCAGCAGCAGCAGCAGCCTCCCTCTCCCTTTTTCCCCTCCTTCAGCTTAGTAAAAAGTGAGTTTGGTGTGTGTCGTTCGCGTGGCTGTCATTAAGGCAGTTTGTTATTGTGTGAGGGCTGAATCAGTTGGCTCTTTGTGCTCTCAGCTGTATGGTAATGCAGACAGCACCTGCTCCCTGCACAATACAAGGGAGAGAAAGAGCTCCCCTCGGCGCACGCTACTGCCTCTACAACAATGTTCGCACATTTTTAAAGAAATCCCTTCCAGCCTCCCCCTCCCTCTTAAAAAAAAACAACAACTTTACATCAACCGTCCCCTTATTATTATTATTTTTACACACCCGTCAGACACTAGAACGTTTGTTTTGGTTAAAGAAACGTGGAAGAGAATTTGAGGAAGGGGAGGCAGCGCTGATCAGGGCAAAAAAAATCTTAATTATGGTGGGAGATTAAAAAAAAAGTTTGAGGGCAACTTTGGCAGGGAATGAAGTGAGAGTTGAAGTCCCCCGCCCCCCTTCAAAATATCAAAACACCTATGGGGGTTCATTAGGATGCAAGGTGTTACTGTCTGTGTAAACGTCATTTTAATTGTAACAGATCATTTCAGGACAGCTTAAGCTTGCCGGCGAGAGGAGAAGGATTTGGCCACAATAACCTCACTGTAGGTATGCCGCGCTAAAAGCCTTATTATGGGCACTTTATTGGGTGGGAACGTGCATTTGCATGGCAAAATGTGACTTTCATTGAAGCAGATGTCTTGATCACAAATTATCTTACAATGCGTAGGGGAAGAGGGGTGGGGAAATTTACTTCTTCAAGTAAAATCACTGGTTAAGACCAATTAAAAGAAAATCACTAATGAATGCATTCAGCCCAGCCCATCCTGGCTATTATACACCCTTGTCACTGTAAACTTCCCAGTATAACCCATCGGTTTTTGCCTCGACAGCCATTCCAAACTGGCCAAGGAGCCCTGTGTCATTTAAGCGTGTAGCAGTGTTGGTCACTCAATATCTCACCCTTTAAACCTAACCCTGGCTAAACCTATAATAGATGCATGAATGGTGCCCCTTCCGCCCCCCCCTCCCCCCAATAATAAACACACGCTCATGTGCACAGGAATGTTTGTTTTCAAGCTAGTGAGGCTTGGACATCCTCCATCTAGCTAAGAAGAGTCCCCCTCGGTCATGGTGTAAATAAGGGG
>QEPC01001496.1:800869-811848 GCA_003113815.1 Sphenodon punctatus
CCCCCCCCCCCCCCCCCTTTCCATTTCATTTCTAGATTTCTACTTCTGGCTAGATCTCTTGCTCACTGGCTCTGATACTATCACTTTAAAAACCCCTCCACCTTCCATTGAAGTCAATGGGAGTTTTGCCTACAGGATCAGGCCCATTAAGTATGTTATTCTTGGAGTCAAACGCCGCAATACACAAAGCACTTACTCCGGAGCAGGAGCCCCACTGAAGTCCGCAGGGCTACTCCGGAATAAGTGGTTTGTGGATCGCGGCTGCTAGCCTAAAATATCTTCTGATATCCTTCCCCCCAGCCCCTCACACCTTCCTAAGAGCACACATCCCTCAGATTCGCCGGAGAAATGTTAATATAGAATCTTGAAAAGCCCCGCGAGCTTTAATTGTAAATTACTCTTGCCACCTAGTGTCAATTTCATTGCTGAGTGGCTTGCCACTGCTGAAACTTTGCTACAATGCTCCTTAAAACGGATGGGATGGGGAGGTCGCTGCTTCATCTAGAGTCTGGTAAACTGGAGGGGGGGGGGGAGCGGAGGTAGAGAATCTTTATAAGTTGGGGGTCGCCTCCTCTCCTGTAGCTTTCAATTGAAAAGCGATCTCTCTGCGCACTCATTTTTTAAACTGATAGAAAGTCCATTGGTTCCCATCCCCTGCTTAAAAAACTGGAAATAAAGTTACACGCGCGAGGGCTTAAACCTATCCACAAGGGGGAGGGGAAGTTGCTACCAATCTTTAACAACCCCCTTCAGTATCGGGTATTTCTTAAATTGACGTGGCACAGATTTCTCGATTTCTGCCGCAACGCCTAACTGAAAGGCATCGTAAAATCCATCAGAATTCTGCCCAATGCACTTATTCTTTTCCAACTTAATTTATGCCACGCGATTCTGTATTGGGGAAATCAAGCAGAAAGCTCCGTTTTCTGAGCCTTTCTCCCCCTCCCCTCTCTCCCTCTCTCTTTCAGATGCTGGGCTAACTGGGAGACTGTTTAACTTAAGTGTTTCTATAGGAGGCGGTTGTAGTTTAACTCCTGCCCACCAGTAGCTGGGCCGAACAAAGGAGGGACTCGAGGTCTAACTATTCATCCTTTCTCTTCACTTTAATTTTCATTGATTTTGAAGACAAGGGGAGCCCTTAGGGATTCGAGCTGAAGGGGGATGACACGCCTTTAGACGCGATCAACCCCCTAGCCAGCCATCTGCTCCTAACCAAATGGCGTTTTTTTCACTCCCCCCAACCCCCAATTGCATGTCTCTATACTCCTCTCCCACTTACATCGCTAGCCCCCAAACGCCGAGGCAGCTTAACTTAAAGGATGTTAAATAGACTCTGCCAGTGGCTCGGCCAAAGTCCCTGCTGCTGGAGAAAGAGAGACGCTATAAATCCTCACCTTCCTCATTAAGGAGAGACTGGAACCGTTTTTAAATACTTTTTGATTCCTCAGCAAATTTACTGTACAAAGTCAGCCTCAATTAACCAGCTCAAGACGTCACAGCAGGCATTATCAAGGGGGAGGGGAGAGAAATCTGCCCTGCCAGTAGGTGTGTGGGTCACTTTCAGAGAAATCTGCCCTTGCAAATAGGTGTGTGTACAACTTTCAGAGAAATCTGGAATACCAATAAATGTGCGTGGAACTTTCAGAGACATCTGCCCTGCCAATAGGCGGGCGTGGAACTTTAAAAGAAATCTGCCCTGCCAATAGTTGTGCGTGCAACCTTCAGAGAAATCTGCGCTGCCAATAGTTTTGCGTGGAACCTTCAGAGAAATCTGCCCTGCCAGTAGTTTGCGTGGAAATTTCAGAGAAAAATACTCTGCCAAGAGGTGTGGTACTTTAAGAAAAACACTTTGCTTTGAAGTTCTGCTGGCACGTTATCAACCAGAAGATTGTATTCTTGATTGAAAAGGGTCAGTTCAGTTATACAGCCTTCACTCGGGGAAAACAGTCAGCTTTGAGAACCATAGAATTGAAGTGCAACTTGATCTTCATCTTGTTCGCAATTGCCTAGAGTTTAGGGGATTTTTCTCAAACTGATAACTCCTCGTTCACAAGAATCACAGTCCAGCTACTGCAGGACAAAGCTAAACAACAACAACAACAACAAATCGAATCAGCCAAAGCTTTGCTCTATACACAGGCCAGATTACGATGGGAAAGTTCCCCCGTCAGAGAGCGCCTATTAATTAGGCATAGCAACACGCCATCAATTTATGCAGCGTGCTGCTTATTCATCAACCCGGGGCTGGTATGTTTCCAGAGATGAATAAAGAGCATAGGCATATGGTGGAAGCTGATTTATGCATTCGCATGTGGATATGTGCAGTTATGTGTAGCTGGGTGAATATCCCATTTAAATCAGGTGCATGACATACACATATACACTGCATGTCAACGTAACCGCTAAAATAACATTTCATGTGATAGTGTGTGTAAAAGGCACCTGGTCTTCCAGCTTGGTTAAGCATGGAGAAGACCCAGGAGGGCATAGGGTTTTGTTTATATTTGTAGCAGAATGGAGGTATGTGTAAGGGGGTGTGACTGGAAATAGTCTCACATAAACCACGCCATTGTGTCTTGCTTTGAAAATGTAATCTGGGTATAGTACAGATCAGATATAGCAAATATTTGTTATAGCAGATATAGGGATATATGGCTGAGCTATACAGATATAGATTTTGCTCAGATAGGGTTATAGATGATTTTATACTAATAATGTAATCTGGATATAGTGCAGATCAGACATAAGGATATTCTCCTCCTATCTCCAATGTCTCTCTTGCTGGTACTCCCATCTCAGTCAAAGTTCCCCAGGGCACTTTTTTAATTGTCCTTTCATTTTATAGTCGATCCCTGAGAAAATGCGGTCCCATGGCTCCCACTATCACCTGTATGCTCATGACACCCAACTCTCTCTCCACCCTGTCCCTGACCCTCTCCTGTTCCATCCTATCTGGCACTGGCATCCTATCTTGTTGCACCATCTCAAGGTTAACATGGCCAAGTCTGAGCTCATCTTTCCCTCTAAAATTATCTCTATGGTGTCATCCCACCCAGCCCTCCCACCACCACCACCACCACCACCAGGTGGTTCATCTTTGATTCCCACTGCCAAAACTTTAGTCCATGCTCTTGTCATCTTTCCCCTGCCTTAGTGTAAACTCCTTCTTACTTTACTGTACTGGCCTTCCTCGCTCTCACTTCTCACTCTCACCTTGACCTTCTGTAAAACCAGAAGCGTAGGTATCATAGGTACAGCTGGTGAGGCAGCACTAGGGCCCGGGAGCCCTGGGGGACCCCATGCATGTAGAATGCATAGGCACACGGGAGTGACGTGCCCCAGAAAGGGACAACACTGCTGCCAAGGCCATCCGCCTCATCCACCACTTTGATCATGTTCAATGCCTCCTTCGCCTTCCTCCGCTGACTTGCCTTGTATCCAGCACAAGCTCCTTGTCTTCCCCTCCAAAGCTCTTAATGACCTTGCTCTTCTTTTTCTCTCTGACTTCATTTCCGACCTGGGAACTTCACTCCCTTTCTGCCAGCACTTTTGCTTGCTGCTCTCTAACCACCTTCACCCATGTTGTTCCCTAAGCCTGGAACTCTCTCCCTGAACACTTGCACACACTCTGCTTCCTCTGCCTTGATCTTCAAATCCCTCCTTAAAACTTCTTTTAAAATTCTGTCAGGTTCTCCCTAGCTCCTTATTTCTATAGATTGCTCACTTGATGCTGCTGCTTATACCGCTTTATCCTTCAGGATCCCTCTCCTCTTTTTGTAACTACGATGCACCTGCATTTTCTCACCTTCATGAATGTATTCCTGTCTCTCCCTGTGCTCCCCCCTCCCATGTCTGCCCATCCCTGTTCATTCTAGATTGTAAATACCTGGGGGCAAAGGACCCTTATATAATAATGACTATTCAGTGCCAAGTGCGGTTGCTAGTACCATATAAATAAATAATAAGAGATATGGAGATATTACTACATAAAGCTGTGCAGTCCAATCTCACGTGAACAAACTCCATTTTGTAACAATCCCAATTTCAAAAGCCGTTTATATCGATTGCGTATTGACAGAAACACCCTGGTGCAATCTTCTTTTCCTCTGGTCTCGTGGGGGTTCCTTATACTGAAATTATACTGGAGATATAGATCCTTCTTTGCTTTTCTGATCTGGGTGATAGAAATTCAACTATCCCGACCAGCCCTCCAGCACACAGAGATTTACTGGGGGAGGGGAGGATTCCTCCCCGTCCTGAGTTTTAGATAATGTAACCCATTCTTTTACACACACCCCTCAAAAGGTGGGTGGGAAGTAGTTGGGGGGGGGGGGAAGAGAGTTCCTATCAAACAGTTGTTATTGTTATTATTATTATTATTATTATTATTTATTTATTTATTTATTAGCATTGTATAACGCCAGCTGTGTATCTGCCGCTTTACAGAACAATAAGCTAGACGGGTCCCTGCCTACGGCATACAATCTATGAGGCTTACAGTTATGAGGGTAATATGCTTGCTTGCTTTACATTTTCTGCTAAGGGATATTTGCCTGGGTTTTTCTGTGCGTAGTGGGATTAAGAAGTTTAGCATGTAGGTTTGTAGAAAGTTGCAAAGGCATGTGCTGATTAGAATAAGAAAGGGCAGTCGCGTGGCTCAGCTGGGCACACAGGGAGGCCAGATGATAGATAAGCAGCTCGGTGACTTCACCCCTCCTCCTCTTTCCCTCCCCCAATCCCCTTTTTCAAATCGCAAATCATCTGCTCCAGCCCTATCTTCGCCCCTCATTTTCATAAGAAAGCCTGTGTGTTTACCTGTGATCCTAGAACCGACGGGGCATTCCTTTGTCTCCAGATCAGATTACTGCAGCCAGCTGCTCTTCAGCCCTTTCCTGTGCAAATCTGAAAGTGGCCCCTAGATGGGTTTTCCTGATTGAATATGTGGGCCTGTCATTTTCGCCATGTTTGTTTGTTTGTTTGTTTGTTTGTGGAGGGCTGCTAGTTTGTTTTTGAATAGATTGGAGTTGCAAGGGCACTGGGATGAGGCAAATTGGTGGCTATTTCTGCGTGCCTATTATGTGCTGCTGGTGTTGCTATTTTCCCAATCTGGGAAGGCTTATTGGTTGAATATTCTTGCAAAGGGGTTGAGGTCAGTCGCGTGCCGATGTCTGCCAGCGGAACATCTGCTGGTTCCTTAGGGCAAATTTAGCAAATGGGATGCGCACGGGATTACACATACCTCCGGGCCATAGAAGGGACAAAACTAAACTCCCATACAAAAAAAAAGGCATGACAATAGAGGAGCCCACTTCCCCCACCAACAGATTGCTATCGGTCCCAAAGGAGAGGAGCTAGTGGGACCTGTTCTCAGCAGCTTTCACACACGCAGGCACAGAATGATCAGAGCTGCACGTTGGGTAGTTTACAAAATCAAAATTCTCATTATCTTAGACTGCCTTTCTAACAGAAACTGCCTCTAAAGACGCCTGTGGCCGCGTCCTCCGGAGTGATCTGTGGATCGAGGACACTGCACGCACGCGTGTGTCTATAGGCGTCACACTCACACCCTGCAATATCGTTAAGAGAATATTCTCTTAGAAAATATTCCCCTGACCTTGATTACAGAACTCGATTGGGTGGGGGACGTCAAGCGCAGAATCCTTTGGGCAATGAGATGAGAGTAAAAGGTGGGTTCGAAACTAGAACCGCCATCCATAAAACACTTACCCTGGAGGAGCCCCCACTGATCCTCCGGAGTAAGAGGTTTGTGAATCCCGGCCCAGGTAGGTAAAACTATTAACATTAGCAGTTGACCTGCTCTGCTTATTACAAAGGGGTAAGTCCGGCCCCCTGTACTCGGGAAATCACTGGGGTTTGGTCTGTTAGACGTCCTGTTATATCCCTTTTTTGCCTCTAAGAATCTCCACAGCTTTATTATTTTAAGGCCTATTAAAAATAAAGGCCTTCCGTGTTGGAAGAGATGCAGGCATTTCTCAGGGAGCCCCTGTCAGAATTTTTTTTTGGATCACACCAATAATGCCTGCGGGCACTAAAATATTTAAAGTCGCAGATCAGGGCCTGAATCCACAAACCATTTACTCTGGAGTAGTCCCATTGGATCCCATTAACCACTTCGGAGTAATCCCATTGCAGTTGACATTCCATTTACTCCGGATTAGTCAGACCGAAGTCCACAAAGCAGTTACTCCAGAGTAAATGGTTTGTTGATCAGCCCAAGGAATAGTGTGCTCCAAAACAAATGTTCATTAAACACTGCTAACCCCTTAATGTATTTTTTACCAAATAAATTAATTGCAACGATTTAATTTCTAATTTCTTTATCTTTTTAATTCCACATTTGGCTGGTGAGCGCATGACGGCTATGGATAACAGATCTGATAGCGGAGCAAATCTGGCTGGCTTTAACTTGGGCGAAACTTCCATTCGCTTCAATGGAACAGATTTAGAAACAATTGCAGATTGTTTCTAAAGAAAGAAATGATGTCTTTCCCATCGACTGAGTGTGACGTCATGGAACGTGCTACACTTTCCCGAAGAGGTTCGGGGCCGATCCTGCTCCGCTCCCCCTGAAGTCCCTGTGTGTATGATGCGGCCCTGACCATTTTAGCTGGATGAGAGACTTTCTGGCTGATGCTTGATCCTTCTGCTCCTTACCCAAGCAAAACCGTCATTGAAGAGAATGGGAACGTTGCTGGAGTAAGGAGTTTAGGATCCCGCACATAGGGTGTTTTTAGACAAGTGCTTCCCCAACCATTAACCACCCATCACCCACACAACATGCATGTTGCAGGGCCGCATTGACGCCCTATGCAGCCGTACAACATGTGTAATGGGAGGTAATGGGTGGGAGGCGCTTGTCTAAAAACACCCGGAGTCGATCTAAATAGATCTAGAACTGTAGTCCTAGATTTTAAAAATACGTTGTTCACTTGCTTTCCTAGGGAAAGAGTCTTTTCTCCATCCCAAAGTACTTCCACAAGCCCTAGTGTTTTCAACTCCAAATAATAGGCTTAAATTATTACAGCTAGGTAGACTTTGGTTAAAGATTAGGAAAAACTTCCCAGCTGCAAAGAATAGTCGGGCAATGGATTAGATTACCGAATCTTCTTCCTTAGACTTTAAACAACAAACAAACAAACAAAACCTGGTTGGACAAGCACCTGCCTGCGATGCTGTAGGTGTAGGGCATTATGCCTTGGTACAGACGGTTAGAATAGATGGCCTTTGATGTCCCTTTCATTTCTAAGATTCTTCGATTCTGTAATAGGTTCATAAATAATATTGCTTTACTACTTTAATATATTTATTATATTATATTATATTAACTTGATTATATTCGCTTATTAATGCTACTGTTTACACCGCAATTGGAAACCTTGAAGTAGCAAATTCATACTGATCGTTTATGTTCTGTATTGTTCCCTTCACCCTTTCAATCCTTCCGCCAGCTTGCCTTGCAATTCTATTACTTTTTATTTTCTAGTTTCTGCCTCTCTGGTGCGTATGATATTTTTGGTTTTTAAGCAAGTCCTCTCTGCAGAAGGTGATTATGAAAGGGGGGTGGGTTTAGAAAGGGGGTGGGTCTCTGCTTTTGGAAATGCTCTTCCCTTTTCTGTGAGCATCTGCCTGGAGAGGAACAGATGTGGGCACCTGCGGTGACAGGCCGCATATGTTCCATCCTATTCACAGGCATTCAGACGTGGCTACAATGGTAAGGCTATGTGTCCGCAGAGTCACTAAATATATTAATCTGTGCTCCCTAGAGCACTTCTCTGTTTAATTTTTCACTGGCAATAACATCAGATCTAATCCTTACATCGGCTCCCCAAAGCGCCCCTGTTCCTCTTGAAAATATGTGAAGTTATTCAAGCTTCCACCTGTTGCTTCTGAGGTTGAAATAGGTATGCGATCATCTTGTAGCTTCAGAGAAGGAGGTGTGAGCGTGAATCTGCGTGTGTACTGTTTGCAGGTGCTTTTATAACGTTAATGTCCTAGAAACAAGGGATCAGTGAAGCCTTAAATGTAAAAAAAACGCCCACAAGGACACGACTATACTTACTAACATCAAAAACAAGGCCAGAGCCCCCAGCATTTCTGCATAGTGACTTTTAAAAATGGCAGATAGAGTTCCCACATCTATCGCTTTGTTGATTAAACTTTAGTGGTTATTATAAACATCGGTCAATAGGCCAAGCAGCCAAAAGGTAACATAAATCTCAGATGTAAGACTAGATTTTGGGGGAACAATTTTGTTGCATGACTCTTTTATCTTATCATCTCTTATTCTATTTTGATTTGTTTTCGACCACAATGAGTCCTTTAGTCCTATTGTAGCCAGCACAATGCACATGGACATCAGGCTGTGAATGAAGACAGAAGCAGTTTAAACAAACCAGGCTCTTTTTTCCTCTCTGCCCATTGTAATATGAATGGGCTTTCTGCATTCTGCTGCTAAGAAACGATCTTTTCAAAGCTAAGTTCCAATAAATGGACGTAGAGAAAGGAACCCCAATAAAAAGCTATAGTAGGGTGGCATCTTTAAGCAAGTCTCGTTTAACCTTCTAAAATCTTAACCAGTGCATCCATCTTTTATAAGATAAGCCCATGCCTCCGCGCCCACCTTTCCTGAGCGGGATAGCAAAACAAGGTTCCTGAGAAATGTCTTCAGAACAGAGGGTGAATCCCTCCATAAAGCCAATGACTCACTCCCATTGGCTATAATGGATGCAGGAGTCCGCCCAAATTTCTATCTTCTAAATGAAACAAGAGTGGAACTTGGTTAATAAAATCTGAGAATAAGCGTACCAAGTATTTGGGGGGCTAGGAAATTATAGAAAGCTAATGAAAGCAACTCTGCTTTGCAAGATATTATACCCACCTAGCTGGAGTGAATGAGAAACAATGGTGTGACAGTGTAGATACCAATATGTCGCTGTATCTACAGCACTACAGCGAGATGGAATCTTAATATACTGTAGTGGAATGTTCCTGTGAGCTACAGAGAGCTTTTTTAAAAAATTGCGCTGTAAATGTACCATTTTAATATGCTCTGGCTTTGATGTGAGAGGAGGCTTTGCCTGTAGTTTACAGTCACATGAACGGCTCTGCGGGCGTGCATCTGTGTTGTTGTGTGTCTCTCTCGGGGTATTCGTGAGGCTGGCCGGGGTAGGATGCTCTAGCATCTGGGGAGAAAGTCACGTGCTCGCCGGCAGACCTCTCCAACTGCAGTAGCCAGCAGCTTCAGCGTGCCTGTAGAACTAGGCAGGTAGCGCATGCGCAGTCCCGCCTCGGTGACACAGCGGAAGCGGAAGCGGAGCCCCCCGGTTAGTCAGTGGGTGGTGGCGGCTGGGGCCTTGGTGCCGGGGGGAGGCGGCTGGGTGTTTCTGTGGCGAGGCGTATAGGGCTTGTTCGCCCCCCCACCCCCGTCACAGGAGGGTCTCACAGAGCGGCCTAGGGGAGTGGAATAGCCCCCCTGCTACGGAGCTCTGAGCTAACCCCCCCCCCCCAGCCAGCCACGGGGGCGGAGCAACGTGCCACCCTCTCCCCACCCTGCACCTATTCTCCACCCCGGCTGGGCAATGGCAAAGCTTTGTGTGTCGGGACACTTCTGTGTGTGTGTGTGTTTCTCTCGCTTGCACCATGAATAGGTTGGTCCTTTTTGAGAGCTAGTGTGTTAAAGTGTTGGACTTGGACCTGGCAAGCCAGGGTTCGGATCCTGATCTAGCCATGAACTCACTGCGTGGGGCAAATTGTTATCTCCCACCTTGAGGTCCCCATCTGTAAAATGGGAATAAGTGGGGGTTGTTGTGAGGGTGAAAGTTGATAGGGTGGTTTTAAATGAGATGTGTCCATGCATGGCCCCCCACAAGTGGCCATGCATCCAACTGCTTATGTGATAGTGGTGTGTGGGGAGGTGCGCTCCCATGACACATGCAGTTGCCACTTGTGGCCACGCACGAAGCACTCCTGAAAAATCCAGAGTACCCTGTGCGGGCCAGCGTGCCTGACTCTGTAGACGAGCTGGGAGACGTTTGTTTTAAGCACTCCCCACGCATTGTGTGCACGAGCGTCCCACAGTTCTGCTGTTCAGCGGCCATGGACACCCCACCCCCCAACAGCCAGAGTGTAGAGCACTTTGAACTATAGAAGCCTTTTAAAGATATCTTGTTGAATTGTAATAAGGTGCTCATAAAGTGAAATAACTGTCCGTGCAAGATTACATTGGAATACAAGAGTGTGTACACAGAACAGGATTCTGAACTCGGGGGACTGATAGCATGAAACAGCCTGAGTGTCCCATTCTCTGCTTTTCTCCACCTGTGTGATTTTAAATCCATGTAAAGTACATACATGAACCAATACCATTGTCTTCTAGTGGCAATTTAGACTGGTGTAATGAGTAGCAAAGGGGAAATCTGATTCTTTTCACCATGCCGCTTGAATGGAAGAGTCTAATGAGGGACTGGGAATGTTTATTATCTAGTTTCTTCCAGTTTCTTGTAAGGAGTACATCTGGCAAAAGTAATAGTTTCCTTAGCTTTTGAGAGTACCGTGTGTTCTAACTTTGGCTGTGTCTACATTAAATAAAAGGTGTATTAGTATATGTCAGAATTCTCTTATAGGAATATTTGGTTGAGGTGAAGCCACAGGCAGGAATCACATTTATTTCTATGTTCTGTACAGTGCCAGGTACATGGCTGGCGCTATATAAATGTTTATAATAATAATAATTATTATTAATAATAATAATAAACAACTTAGGGCTCATCTGATCAGCTAGCACTTTACAACTGTGATTTCCTTGGATTTTATCATGTTGTTGTTGTTGTTTGTTTTTATTATTTTATTAGCAAACATATAGCGCCAGCAATGTACCCGGCACTTTACAAAGTAATTGAATAGACACGGTCTCTGCCCTAGGGCGTACAATCTGCGAGATGGGGGGGGGGGGGGGGGGG
>QEPC01001496.1:813586-858425 GCA_003113815.1 Sphenodon punctatus
GCTGTACTTAAAATCGGTATGGCATGCATGTGAATGCAACAGGACTTGTTAACAGCGAACTATTGAGAACCAGTTTTTAAAAATCCAGATAATTGCTGCATGTGTGAATTCGCCCTAATTTGTTGAGTGATCTGAGAGACATGATAGGATGACAGTCCCTTTCCCTTTGGGGGACAACAAAGTATCTAGAAGCTCTGTCCCATGGTAGAGTTCTACTATAGCTCCCTTGGATAGGAGGACCTCAATCTCTTCTCACAACTTTGCCTTGTGAAATGGGTCCTTAAGGAGGGTCAGGGGTGGGTGTTGTAGAGGGGGAAAGGAATCAAACTGAATCAAACAGCCAGTGGTGACGCTCTGATCCACCTGTCACTCGTGATGTTAAACCAGGCTTCAGAATGCTGGCTCAGATGCAGAGCAAACAATGGCAAATGAAGATCTCTCTTGACCTGAGAAGTACTAAAGCTACAACTGGGTTTAATGTCCTGAGGACGAGACTGAATGTGTTCTGGTTTTCTGCCTGGGCTTCATAAACTTCCTTTTTGTGGGATAAACCTGTTTTTTGTTGTTGTCTTCCTGGTGAAGACAAAGACTATAAGGAAACAAAGTATTAAAAGGCCATTTGCTGCTGCTAGGTTTCTCAGAGAAACAAGTTATGTAATTTGGTCAAAATCCTTTTCAAGGACAATGAAATTTTGTAATGTAGACAGTCCCAATAGTTACTCATGTCAGTCTCAGGAAGAAGGCCAAGGACTGAATGGGTAAGACTCAACTATCTCCTTATCCCTTACAAGAGACCTTTCAAGTCATTAGTGCATATTGGGGAGAAACATGGTACCACTACTGTTGCTTGTACTGTAAATTAAATTTAAAGAAATTTGTAGTCTGGGCATCTTGCGTTCACACAAAAATGTAGTCTGTGCATCTTGCGTTCACACAAAAATGGGGTCACAGATTGTGTCGATTCGATATTATGCATTATTAAAAATCTGACAGCAGTCTGCTTGCACTTATATGCCCTCACTGCTGCAATTAATGGAGCTGAACTGCTGGCAGTGGTGTAAAATTTTCATAGTGAAACAGCTCCTACTTTTTTGTGAAGCGACACAATGGTTTAAAAGCCTTTGCCTTGCCTTGTGGCTAGTGCTGTTGCTAAATTACTAAGTACAACCACTTGCTTCAACATGGGAGAGGATCTCTCTGGGTGTTTTTTAGACAAGCTCCTCCCCACCCATTACCCACTCATCATCCATCTATCATGCATGTTGCAGGGCTGCATTAGCACCCTATGCAATCCTGCAACATGCATGATGGGTGGGAAGTGGGTAATGGGTGGGGAGGTGCTTGTCTAAGAACACCCTTTTTCCTTGGCTGTAGCTAAAACCCATCATAGGTTCTAATGTATTTCTGCAGAAACTATGGTTCTTTTAAATAGGTTAATGATCTTTTGAATGTGTATTTAGACTTCACCAATGTGCATGTACACATTAGTAAGGAGGCAATGGAAGGACTTGCTTTCATTCATGGATACAACCGTTGCTGGAGACAGAACTGTTCCAATATCTTTAATGAGACCAACTAAAAGATGATATCTGAACTTCCGTGGGCACAAAAAGCTTTGCTTTTGACTTCAATGGGTGGAGGATTTTACCCTTGTCATCTTTGGGCACAAAAGCTTCGCTTTTGACTTCAATGGGTGGAGGATTGTACCCTTGTTGTCTTTGGGCACAAAAGCTTTGCTTTTGACTTCAGTGGGTGGAGGATTGTAGCCTTTGTCTTCTCCACCTCTTACATTTGGGACCAACACAGCTACCACATGCTAAATTATTCCTAGATGCCCCTGGTTATCTGGTAGAAAGGTTGGACGTGATGGTACATTTACATATGCTAGCAGTCGGACTTCAGGGAAATGTAATGCCTTTTATGTATCAAAGGTGCAGTGCGTGGCAGAGACCTCTATATCTTGACATAGCTGGAATTTGAAAGACAGATATGTAACACTAAGAATAGTACTATGGCGAGATGAAGCGCTATTATATCGCATATGAGAAGAGGTGAGAAGGAGTGTATGAGAAGCAGTGATGGGGTGTGGCACTGGCAGGGTTGTGTTTTCCCCATGATTAGGGCCCCATTAAGCCACATCACTCCAAACGCTTTCCACCACAAGTGCAGGCTTATTAACAGTGCATTAGCTAGACCTCCCAAATATCAGCATACAGTCCACACATTGCTCATGGAAAAGCTGCAGCAAGAAACTCTCTGTCTCTAGCCCATTCTCCCAACAAGTTCCTCCCAGGCTGCTGAGCTCTTTCTGTGATCCTAGCCAAATACAGACTGACTTTATAGCAGAACTTCCTGCTATTATATCCCTAGGAGAGGTGTGGTCTGTGGAGGCAGCTAACTCACTTAAAGGGACAGTCACACATAGCTGCCTAGGAGCACCACGCTCCCACTAGGAACTACCCAGGCCTTAATTCTGCAGCCACTTAGGGCCAACCATCACAAGAGGATTAAGTAGAAAGATAAGTAGTCATGTGATAAAAGGGAGGATCCTTTTCATGGACTGACAATTGGATAGAAATAGGAGACAAAGGTAGAAATCAGTGTTCAGTTTTCACAATGGGGAAAGGTAAACTGTGTGGTGCCCCCAGGTGTGAAACAGACTGCAAAGAGTTACAGAAGAATCTCACAAAACAGGATGAATGGGCAATAAAATGGCAGATGGTATTAAATGTTAAAAGGTGCAAAGTAATGCGCATTGGAGAAAATAATTCTAGCTGTAAATACACATTGGGTTCTAAATTTGCTGTTCCTATTCTCTGGAAAGAGATATTTGAGTCATTGTGGCTGGTTCACTGGAAACATTAGCCCAATGTGCTACTGCAAGCAATGAGGCAAACAGTAAGAAGATAATAGAAAATCATAATGCTACTATGCAAATCCATGGCACACCCAGACCTCATACACTCAGGTCCGGCCCCAGGATTTGTGAGGCCATGTGCGAAGTCTTGGCGCGAGGCCTAATTATGCAAATGTATAAATTTACATAAAACTTACTCCCTCTGGACAGGAAGGATTCCCATTCTCCACCCCTCCGAGCAACCATGGAGAAGCATGGCCTCCTAATGCTTCCCCCCCTCCCCAGCCGAGCGTCTACCACCACTCCCCAGGAGTGGTTCCACTGCAGGGGCAGCCAAGCGGGCAGTGAGGCAGGCACAGAGAGACTGACTGCGTCCACTGCCTTACTGGAGGAGGGGGTGAGCTTAGCCAGTCTGGCCTCCAGGGCCTGTTGCTTCTTGCTGCCGGTGCCGCCTGTGCCTTGTGCACGCATGCGGTGTGACCAGTCCAGAGGTGCTGCTATCACACACACAAGACACCCAAAATGCAGCTAGCTTATTAAGCGCATTATGCCATGAAAAGAGACATATAACCAGTTCAGTTGTGCCCCCATAATCAGTTCATGCTGCCCCCACCCCATAACCAGTTCATTTCTGCCCCCGCCCCCATATAATCTATTCACGCTGCCCCCACCCATAACCATTTAATTTGTGCCCACGGGGCAGCGTGAATTGATTATATGGGGGTGCAAATGAACTGGTTATGGGGTGCGGGTTTAAAGACAGTATTCCTGTTAGCAATAACTTCATTAAGAAGAGTTAGTGAAATAGCAGCCATAATAATCTCAGAACCATATTTGCAGATTTATTTTCCAAGACAGAATAGATATTGCTTTACATCCTAAATTCCTACCTAAGATAGTATAAGTAAGACAGTTGTGAGAATGTGGCCCTTTTTACACGGGTCTCTCCTCCCAGCCGTAAACACGCAGATTTCTGTGTGTTCATGGGTGGGGGAACCCCATGTGAATGACGTGGTGCACGCGCCCATGGTGAGTGGGGGTGCGTGCGCGCTCGCCTAACACGCATCCCCACTCACCCCCCCACTCATCCCCACGCACGGAGCAACCGGGGGAAATGGTGGTTACTATGTGGGTGTGGATGAGTGGTGGGTGAGTGGGGATGTGTGTGCAGCTGTGTGCATGCCCCATCCATGCACTGGCGCGCCCACGGACTCCCCACCCGGCGGAGCCATGTAAAAATATCATGTGAGGAGCCACTCGAAGAAGAACAGAAGGTTGCTACCTTGCAAACAAGGTTCTTTGAGATGGCTCCGAACATTCTCACAACACCCACCCTTCCAGCCCCGCATGGAATTCTTTTCTTATATTTCTAGAAAGGGTTGAAAGGAACTGTCATTCAGAGGGGGAGGGTTCTTTTTATACCAGAGGAGCTCAAGACCATCATGTGGTCTATTATTTGAACAGGGTGAGCGCGCACAACCCAGTTGTGAGAATGTTGGGAGCCATCTCGAAGAACCTTCTTTACAAGGTAGCAACCTTCTGATCAGCACGTGGGGAGGAGCTGTTTGTAAACAGCCTTATCTCCCAGCCCGATCCAGTGTCCCCGCTGCTGCTGCCGCTGCTGCACTACTAGAAGGCAGAGGCAGGTGAGGGATGGGGTCTGGAGCCAGGGAGGGGAGGAAGAATCACTTACTGGGGGAGAAGCTGGCTGCAGTCTGCTGCCCAGCCAGGCAAGTACGGGGCTCCAACTGGCTGCGGGGCCATGTGCGGCCGCACGTATGGCACATGGCTGGGGCCGGCCCTGCATATACTGTGTGCAATTCTGGTCATCCCATCTCAAAAAGTATATAGCAGAACTAGAAAAGGAGCAGAGAAGGGCAACACAAATGATCAGGAGATTTGTATGGCTTCCACACAAACTACTTGATTCTCAAAAAACTCTCCTGGTATAAGCTGCAAGGAAGTGAATGATACTTGTACCAGTGGTGTGCTTTGAGAATTGGGCTGGAAGAGAGACTTAAAAGATTAAGACTCTTCATCTTAGAATGGAAACAACTGAGGAGGGTATGGTAGGAGTGTATATGATCATGTATAGTACAAAGGAAGTGAATAAGGAAATGCTCTTGCTTTTTCTCACAATGCAACAACCAGAGGGCACCCAGTGAAATTAAGAGCCAGCAAGATGAAAGCAAATTAAAGAAAATACTTTTTTTTCACGTCACATGGTTGGCCTGTTGAATTAATTGGCATGGTATGTTGTGAAGTCAAAGAGTGTAAACTGGGCTCCAAAAGGATTAGATAAATCCCCAGCGGACAGGGCTATCAATGCTATTAGTTAAGATTGCTAGGGGATACAACCCAGTGGTGTAGCTACCATGGAGCGAGGGGGCTTAGTTTATTTATTTGTTTGTATTTCTTGGTCGCCCCCTCCTGCCATAGCAGCTCGGGGTGGCTCACAGCATATCTAAGATATATAAAATACAATTTCCCAATAAATAAAAAAAATTCAAACAAATAAAAACATATAACCCAAGGTGGAAACAGTAAAAAAAAAACCTCAACCCTCACACGTACCACTTGCTGAATGCCTGGTGGAACAGCCAGGTTTTACATTGTCTATGGAAAGAGGGGAGGTCTGGGGCCCGGCGAATCTACATCGGGAGGGAGTTCTACGGTCATGGTGCAACCACCGAGAATGCCCCCCTGCAGATAAGCGGGACCCTGGCCGTTCAGGGCTTTATAGGTCAAAATGAACACCTATAATCAAGCCCGGAAGAATATAGGGCAGCCAGTGCAGAGAGCGAAGCATGGGTGTAACGTGCTCGCAGCGACCTGTCCCTATAAGGAAGCGGACTGACGTGTTCTGAACCAGCTGCAGTCTCATGACCATCACCAAGGGTAGCCCCACATAGAGCGTGTTGCAGTAGTCCAGTCTGGAGGTGATGAAAGCATGGATGATGGTGGCTGGATCCGTGTCTGAGACATACGGCGGAAGCCACCACACCAGGTGTAATTGGTGAAATGCCCACCATGACCTGGACATCCAGGTGGAACCATTAGTCAAGGAGCACCCCCAGACTACGGACCTGAGGAACCAGCGGGAGGGGGGGGGCAGACTCCATCAGTGGCAGGAGCCATCACTCCCTCCGCCCTACCCACCAGCATCACCTCTGTTTTGTTGAGATTCAGCTTCAGATGGTTCACCCACATCCAGTCCCCCACAACCGCCAGATCACAGAGACTGCCTAGGGCCCATACTTGGGGGAAAGGGGAGGGAGGAACCTTGCAAGTTGCCTGATCACTGCTAGGAAACTTTCAGTGTTGGTAGGAGCAGAGCCAGCATTCTGTACCTAGCTCTCACCCACTCTGAAAATTTCCTAGCGGCACTCATGCCACTTGCAGAGGGCCCCGCCAGGAAACAAGTTTTCAGAGTGGGTGGGGGTGGAGTGCTGGCCCTTTCTACTTTGAAAACGGCAGTGAGATTGCTGCCACTCTGAGGGTGGTGGTGTTGGGATGAGCCTCCTTGGGATGGCTGCTGCTACTTGAGGAGGTGGGAGCCTCTTGGAACCGCCCTGAATAATGAACTGACAAATACCAAAGTGACAAATTTATAAAAGTAGCAAATGCAAAAAATGGATATTTGTTTCTGGAGTGGCTCCTCGCTGCCCTCCCCGATAGAGTGATGACCTACAGTGGCTCCTAGCTGGTCAACCCAGGTGACAGCAGTGATGGTAGCTCCTAGTGGGCCCTCCAGTGAAGTGACATGGTTCCCAGCAGGCTCCCAGCCACCCCCTGCAGCACTTTGTAGTAGGGTTCCCAAGGGGGCCCTTCTTCAGCAATAGCTGCCTGAAGGAGGGCTTTTGGTAAACCAAGGTAAGCCCCAGTCTCCACCCTGGAGACCCCTGTTCCATTGCACTTTGTGGGCCCATAATTGGGACCTGAACCTGGACCCTTCACAGCCTTACTACACCCCTGATACAACCTCATGCTCCAGGCAACTCTAAGTCCCTTAGTCCCAGGAGCTGGGAATGAGACACTCCACAATTATCCTGTGGCGGCTCACTTCTTCTGAAGTATCTGGTATGTTTAGGGTCAGACAGTATACAGGGCTAGATTATTTGATCCAATATAGCAGTTTTTATGTTCTTGTTAAATAAAAATATTTCTGTTTTTGCAAAATAAGAAATATCCACACAGTACTTCTAGACTGGTTTAATCATTTCATTAAAAAGTACTCTTAAGAGGGGTTTGGAAACTGTATAGGAAGGGCATGAATATTTTAAACCCAGAAGTGGGAGATAGGCCCATAGGCAGGCTTTTGTGTGTGATTAATAAAGCATATTGTAATGTAACACTCCTGAGGTACTTTGTAATTCCAAATGTGAGAAATCAGCAGTGTGAAAGACAGGAACCTGCATAATTAAAACATGCAAAGAATTTCTTCACTATTTGAGTAAGAAGGGAGGGGATACATTTTGAATACAATCAAAGGAAAAGAATATTCTTACTCCATATAAAATTCAGTATTGTCACGTGCAGTTGTCAGTAGAAAATCCTTTGAAATAAATCTTTTTGTTTGTAACGAAAGAGGCTGCTACATGAAGGCTTTATGTGCCCTTTAATATAAGGAGGGATTCCTATCAAAATAGGTGGATTGATTAATGTTTTAATGTTTAAAGTTTGACATATTTATTTCCACAACATGTGAAGTGGCTTCCTTTGTACCACTACCATTAAACTATAAGAGAATCCATATTTCTATGATGTTTAGACAGATTTTATAGAGAAAATCTTAGTTCATCCCTTTTTTGACCAGTATCTTTTTCTTTTGACATTTAGATCAGTTTATTCAACACTGCATATGCATGCTAGTAATGATTTTAAATTCTGTCTCTTGCTGACAATTAGGCTATTGCAAACTTACGCTAGCTAGATTGCTATGTAATTAAGTATGTTTTTGAGTTTTGCACTTCAGTTTATACATTTTTATGCATAAATTATACCATAATAATATATATGATAAATACAAGAACATATAAAATATATGAAGTAATACATAAACCGTTTCATAATAATCTAGAATATTTACATGGGATTTTGAATTTAAAATGCTAGTGGAGTAATTCAGACAACAAGTAAAAGCCTGAACCCTTCTCATGCAACTGGAAATGTGCAGATGGGCTCCCGCTGACTTTAATGAGGTGCTTATCAACCATTCAGTTGGATAAAATTGCAGGATCAGGGCCATGAGTTGGTTTTCCAAGTGACTTCCTGTAGCTCCCGCTGACAGCTTTGTACTTCTGAAAGTAAACCACCAGGTCATAGGTACCATACTTTAAAACAGTTGGCAAAGTAAATGTTAAATAGTGTGTGAGTCCACGTGCTATATGAATTTCCAACTTAATTTTTCTAGAAATTATATTTATATTATATATTTTGTATTAAAAATTAAGTTAATACATCTAATATTATGACCATAAAGTATTAATGCTACATTAAGAAAGAGGCAGAGTCTGAGGGGTACACATTTGCTACCAGCCGGTAATACCCACATCTCCACCAGGCACTTGATGAGGTGCCCACCCCTGCATCAGGAGTCCAGTGTCTGGAAATGCAGGTATTACTGGAACATCCATGCTAATCCTGGCACCTGCAGCTTCCCGGGCTGACTCACTTCACCGTCGGGCTTCTGCTCCTCCGGCCCTGTTCGCTGCTCCTTCCTGGCCCACATGCTGTTCAGCTGAGCTGGGGACTTTCCTACTCGGCTTTTTTTTGGGGGGGCGGGGGAGAGGGAAGAGTAAGGAGGCCTCTTCCCACCTGCATGCACCCCTGTAAGGGATCTCCCATTCCCAGGGGGGCCCATATCAGGGGTGCGCATGGGTCCTGTGCACACCCCTGTTTTGGGTCCCACTGGAAGTGGGGAACCTATTAGGGAGGTGCACATAGGTGAGAAGAGACTTCCTTGCTCCCCCCACCCCCCGAAAAGGCTGTGTGGGGAAGTCCCCAACTTAGCTGAACAGTACGTGGGTCAGGGAGGAGCAGGGGGCAGTGACGAGGACTGGAGCAGAAGCAGTCCAATGGTGAGGTGGGTACTCTGGCAGGTTGTGTTGGGATACCAATTGGTGCCTGAATGCTACTGGGGAAAATCAGGGACCGCAGATTCAATAGAGTACCCAACTTGCCAGGTACCCAGTTGCAGGTCTAGCATCGGGCCCAGGTCTTGTTTTATTAGGTATTGTGCAAAAACCTGGAAATTCCTGTCTCAAAGAACTAACAATCTAAAACAGAAGAGCATAACAGGTGGAAGTGAGGAAAAAACCATCTCAATATGTAGCTGTGGGAGACAGGATAACAAAAATAGTTGAATGGGCAGAATACTGGGTCAGGGACAGTAATCTCAATTTGCCACCTGCCTAACTATTGTCTGCTTAGAAGAGGCGAGTTTAGGAGGAACTTCAAGAAAGATAGATTGTCTCTTTGAGCTTTCACTTTCTTTGAGGGACAGTATGGGAGTGAACACATGGTAAAGTTTGCCACATAAATGGAGAATAAAGCAATTGAGGCTGGCATCATTGATGGATAGCAGGGTGATGGCATTTAATATATATTACAGTAATGGAAATGGTAATATTTGCATGTATATAGCATCTTCCATTTTAAAATCTCAAATTGCTTAAAAGGAAGGGTATGCCATTATATCCCCATTTTATCCATGGGAAAATAGCCTCAGACAGGATAACTGACTTGTCCAAGATAATGGAAACAGAGTTGGACAAAAAAATTAGATCTCAGCCCTCTTCTCATTAGACTGAATTGTTTTTTTCTGAAAAATGTTTCTCTGTGTTTCTCTTTTCAGATTGCAGAAGAAATTTACGAAGCGATCAGTTATGGGTGTGAAAGGTTTGCAGGGGTTTGTGATCAATGCCTGCCCTGGTGCATGTACAGTGGTCAATCTGAAAGAAATGGCAGAAAAGCATGTCATTAGTCATCCTGACTCTAGTCCTATAATTGTGGTAGATGCAATGTGTTGTCTTCGACATTGGTACACACCAGACTTCTGGGTTTGCGGTGGCCAGTGGCGAGAATTTCTTGCTAGTCTAGAGGATTTCATTAAAGCTTTTACGACAGTTGGTATCAAACTGGTATTCTTCTTTGATGGTGTGGTAGAGCAGAAAAAGAGAGATGAATGGGTTAAACGAAGACTGAAAAACAACAAGGAGATAGCCAGAATCTTTCAGTTTATCAAAACTAACAAGCAACAACCAGGGAGAGGAATGTTTTTTATTCCTTCAGGGTTGGCTACTTTTACACGTTTTGCCTTAAAGGCACTTGGTCAAGAAACAATATGTTCATTGCAAGAGGCACACTATGAGGTGGCCTCTTATGGGCTGCAAAATAATTGCATGGGGATTCTTGGAGAAGACACTTATTACCTCATCTATGATACTTCTCCCTACTTGTCCATTAGTAAGCTGTGCTTGGATAGGATGACCACTGTCATGTTCTCAAGACAGAACCTCTGCTACACGCTGGGCCTTAACGTAACAGACCTCCCTCTTTTTGCCTGCTTGCTTGGCAATGATATAGTTCCAGAAGGTGCTATGGAAGGTTTTCGGAATAAATGTGTAGCTTCATATTCTTCTAAGAGCCAAGGCTATGATAAAAGGACTAACACAATTCTGGCTGTATCAAAGTACATTTCAAATGTTCCATGTTCATACAATAGTCTGAAAGATTTGGAAGATGTGCTACCTTTGGGATCAGACAAGACAATACTTTGAAGAGGAATGGAGTCCTATCTCTTGCCTGGGCAACAGTCTCCATGGCTTCCTATCAACTCAACAAATTCCCCTACAGTACCAGTGAAACAAGAAACATCCTTGTGTCTAGATCAGGAGATCTTTCAGGTATCTGGTCTTATAAAGTCTTAACAGTCTTCTTATTGTTGTAAATGATATATTATTGTTGTAATTGATAATAAATGAACTCCCCACCCCACCCCCCTAATGCTGTTTTCCGTACTGTTTGCTAAGCTCAATCCTGTAATCATTGGGAGTTTTGTATACAATAAGAGCAAGCTTAGAGTATTCATTTTCAATGAAGTCTTTGTTTTGGTAACCAGAAATGTTTACAGAACAATAAGTAATATACTTTTGTGATTATTAAATCTTGTATGTTGTAAATGAAACCTATGAGAATTCATTAAGGAAAGCATTGAAATTTCAAGAAAATGTTCTTGCAGGGATTCATGTCTGTTAGAACTTTTTAAGGAACAGATTTTCTTCAGGGTTCAAAGATTTCACGCATAAATTCCTCACTTAATATTAGATACCTTTATTATTTTTCTTTAAAATTCTTGTCTCACTTAATGTAACTTAGTGTATTTTACATTTGCATTGTGATTTCACTCTTAAAAGATCATAAGGTATTTACAAAGTAAAGTAAAAAATAAAAATCATATTTTCATTCCACTGTAAAATGCGGTCATCACTGAGGTAGCAACTCTTTAAAACCAGATAGCCACATGCAATTGATCGGCTGTACCAACATAACTGGTATCATGGCAAATGAAGTGACAATGCTGTTTCCAACTGAAAAGGCACATGAAATTTATAATCCTCTAGCTGGAATATAATCAAGATGTGTTGGAATAAACAATGCAATTTTAACATCAAGTGACCGTTACCTCAGTCTGACATCTGAAAGCTTGAAGTTTGCTAGCATCGTACTCAAGTATTTTTATTTACAGAACCGTTGAGAAGTCTCAGCCAGGATTATGTCCCCTTTTTACTTGTTGCTCTTTGAATCCTGAATAAAAGTCTGTCCCTGCTCCAAAGACCTTACAGTCTAATTAGCAAGAAGATACTATGAGTAAGTTTACCAAATAACTGAATGCAGAGGAGAGAAAGGGCAAGGTAAATAGTCAACAGGATATATATTCATAAAGCGTCCATCTCATTGTTCTGTAAAGCGCTAGGTACACAGCTGGTGCTATACAAGTGCTTATAATAATAATAATAATTAATAAGTAGCAAGATAGTTTTGAGTCAGTTAATTGGTTCACTACTGCATACGAGAGAAGAATATGTCCAGGTTCTACAGCATGTAGTTGCTTAGAAATCTCCTATCCCCATACTGAGCCAGGTAAATCCTGCTTAGGTAGTATTTGCTAATGCAATCATAGCACAAGGCAATGGACCTATAGAGAGTTACATTTTACATGTATGTAGTAAGCAAGTAGATAAACATGTGCTACAGCTCTCTTTGATAAGTTAGTGACATATCATTTTATACATGACAAAAAGTGAATTATCACTTGGCTGTTGTAATGTGTATTGAATAAATAACAGTGTCCAGTCTGGTCATCTAGATTAGCCATAGGCTGCGTTAAATTAAACAGAAATCTTTATGGAAGCTTATGACAGAAGCCTGTGAAATACTCTGTAAGTACTTCAAACACATTCCAAGTTCTGCTCTTTTAGTGATGAAAACTTAAATGCTGCATCATTTTAAGAGCTAGCACAAAATAATTATTTATCTTACCTAGTTGGAGAAGCCCCCAAAACTGAAATCTTCACTTTTGTTGTAGTCCATAAGTTTTCACAAAAATAATAGTCTCTCAGTGTATGTTGTAAAATACTTCCTATTTAGATGTTTTTAAACAGATGACAGATCTAGTTACTGTACTTGAGAAGATACAAATTGGAAGTGATACACCATTCCCTATTAATAATGAGTTATTCGATTCCATCTCCATTTTAAAAAGCCAGATCATGCTGAAACTTATTTATTTATTATTATTATTTATTATTATTATTTTTAGCTTTTGTATACCACCAGATATGTAAACAATATAGGTCATTATGTATTAGTATCCTCCATATTAACTCTTATGACATTACTCGTTCATCTTTAATGTTTCTGATAATCAAAGTTAGCAGAGCATATATATATTTCCATGCAAGGATGCTATGCTATGCATAGAGCAGTTGATACACTTTCCTCACAAAGTCATTCATGCCTGGTGTACTGTGAACTAAGGGGGTCAAGAAGAATCCTTTCCTTTCTCTGTTTTAAAATGAATTCATTATACTTTAAAACCAAGATTGTGCTAATGTTGACTTTGGAACTAGATATCTTAGGTTTTACTAGGCATTTAAATTTTCAAAGTTACCATTTAAAGATAAAATAATTTTCCCCTCATGTTTTTCCTGTGGCAGAGACTTAAACACTGGCACAGCAAATACTGTACAATATCTGAAATATAATTCAAAACTATATTGCTGTGATTTATTTCAAATGTCTAGCTCAGTTTCAGTCTGTTCACTCACACTGATGCTTTTCTTGAAAGGTTTGTACCTGTTGCCCCTGCATATGCATGTGTGGTGGAACAAAGAGTGACATATGCACTTGTAAAACATGGATTTCGGGCAAATCATACAAAGTAAACTGTTTTAAACCAGATTTAAATTGATATGAGTGTCTGTACAGAAAGTAGCATCATTTTAGCCAAATCAATATAAAATCCCACCCTTTGTAAAACAGGGTTGTTTGGACATGGCTTGAGTGCCACTGAAAAAGGTGAGGGAAGGAATAATAGGGAATGAGAGGATTCTGTGCAAATGTATTTAAGGTTTCAGCCATAAGAAACTCCTTATTCTCAACAACAAGATCTAGGATTCTGATACTTTTGAAAAGTAAAATCAATTGTTGGTTACTTCTAGGCAATCATGTTAGAAAGGCTGACAGGGGAAATAACATTTAAAAAACCAATGTTGCCTCTTTTTTTACTTTTGAAGTGGAAAATCAATGTGTCCCCCCTCTGAACAGATAGCTAAAGAACAGCACGCCAGAGCTGAAAGCTATATGGTGTATAATGTCCTGAGTAGCGGAGAGGTTGAATGCAGCAACACGCTGGAAGATGGAGATGATACAGAGCTTCCTGCTCAGGCACTTGTCTACCACCCTGCTCGTCAGCATATTTATTCTATCCTCCTGGAATCTAGAAAAGGTAATAGTTGCCCTCAAATTCACTGCGTAGTGTTGGGAGTACAGTAGTCCTAGAAATTGCATAAGCTGATTGAGCCACATTCCTTAATTATTCGTGGGCATTTTAAACTTTATTTTTGTATTATGAAATCTTTAGTACCAAGTTTGAATGGTTTACATCTGCATGACATTTAGTATAAATGCTCTGGGCAATCTATATGTAATTAATGAGCCCATCAGAAATAACTAAAACAAAAATGTGTTTCTACATGCTGCTGATTTTTAGTATGTTCTAAAGAGATTTTTTTTAAAAACCAACCCCTAACCCCATATATTTCTGCTGCTGTTGGAACAATCCATTGAAAGCTGACTGCTAATGATCAGAAGGCTGAGGAAAATGGTTCTATTTAGAATGTTTTAATAAGTTAAGAAAACAACTTTGTTTTATTTATGTATTTATTTATTTACGGCGGCTAGCCAAACAAATCCTCAAAATACAAAAGGTAACCAGCACCTTTTCTAATCCTAACATAATATATATATAAAAGTACATACAAAGGAGGAAAGCAGATCCAGATTTAATATAAACATTACCAACAATCCACATTTACGATACAGGATCTTTCTATAACTTATCACGTTTTGTACATGCTGTAACCAAGAAGCTTCCCAAAGTATGTAACACTAGTAAGGAATTATTAAAGCCATATTGTTTTCTCCACATATGTCCGATAAATATATTACAGGCTTAAGATAATTTCTTATCATCCCTCCACTGCAAAACTGCATTCCTCGTCTGGCAGATCGACTTTATCCTTTGCTCCCTGTGGTTGCAGGGGAAGCCTTGCTTCTTGGGCTAGCTGAAGTCACAGGTTCTAATTCAGCTGTGGATGTTGCTGTCGGGAGAGGCAAGGCATGTGTACCTTTAAAAATGTTAGCAGAGTGGCACAGTGGGAGCATGCTGAGCCCATAACCCATAGGTCAATGAATTGAAACCATTCTCTGCTAGCTTGCTTGGTCCTTTGGCCTTCGTAGCACAGAGCATCCCTTCCACTGCAAAAAGGGAGCTCTGATTTGGGCGGTATTATAGCCTAGATGCTGGCCTTGGAGCTGGAAGACCAATGTGCAAATCCCAATTTAGCCATGATCGTACTGGGTGGCCTTGGGCAAGTTGTTGTCTTTCAGCCTTAGTTCTCTATCTGTAAAATGGGAATATATGTATCCCTATGTTCACATTGCCTTCCTTCAAAGGGAGCCAAGGGTGGTGTAGTGGATAAGGTGCTGGACTTGGACCTGGGCCTGGAAGACCAGGGTTTGAATCTCTCACTAGACAGTGAACTCACTGGATGGCCTTGGGCAAGTCACAACCTGCCAGCCTCAGTTCCCCATCTGTAAAATGGGAATATATGTCTCTGTCCATCTTTTAATCTCATCCGTGTCCATCTTAGGCTGTTTTTAGATGAGCACTGTGTGCTCGCGCCTAAAAATCACATGTCTGTGAAAAAGCGCAGGAGGCGTTTAGATGTGTGGGGATGCGCCTTATAGTGCTCACACATTTTTTTTAAAGGCACCAGTTAAAGACCTCTTCTAAAAATGGCCTAAGATTATAATCTGTCACTGTAGCCTAGTGGGAAAGGTGTTGGATTTGGATCTTGAAGACCAGAGTTCAAATCCCATCTAACCATGAGCTCACTAGGTGGCCTGGGCAAGTTGCTCTCTCTCAGCCTCGGTTCCCACTTCCCTACTCATTCCTCCCCAACAGGAATGAGCAGAATCACTCAAGATCCTTCCTGTGGACCCCTGCCAGGTCCCACAGTTGTGTCATCAGCACCTCATGTACAACTGTATCAAAGGCCGCTGAAAGGTCTAACTGGATCAGCAGGGTACAATTTACACTATCAATTTCTTGTCGTAGATTGTTGACCAAGGCCACGCTGAACTCTGGAATCCATCTCAGATCCCGGTCCGTGATCAGACCGGCTGTCCTTTATATGTGCCGGCCTGATTGGGGAGGGGGTGGGGCTGCGCCGCGTGACGTGACGGCCGGCCGCTCAGCCCTGCCCCCCTGCACTCCAATGGCCGACCGCCCTTGGGGAGACGGGTGGGCGCAATGGCCAATCAGGCCTCTGTGCCCGATCCCGTACCACGGTCTGGACCACGGTCAGAAACGGGGTGAGGTAACAGACGTTGCTTTCGCCCCATTCCTGATTGTGGTCCTGCTCACCACGGTTCTGGAGGTGAGGCCAGCCTCACCTGCAGAACCATGGTTAGTTTTGAACTCTGCCAGGAATTCACCGTGGTAAACATCTGGCGGGGCTCAAACAAACGTTCACGCAATCACAGCCACCACCCTGAATCCGCTGTGATTCAGGGTGGTTGACTGTGATCCCGTAATGTCTGAAATTACCCTGGATCTCTTAGATGAATGGGCTATCATTTAAGTTTAAAAAGTAAGATATTATGGAAACATGAGATCATCCAAATTTTAGACTTAATTCTCCCACAAAAATATCTTTGTATTAAATCCTAATGCAAATATTTTAGAATAATATCCAAAAGAGATGCACTGTTGCATGAGTTCAGTGGATGTTTTACTTGATCAAAGTAAGAGAAATCAGTGTATGTATTTCTTCTAATGTCATTCAGGTGTTATATTTTAATCTTGGAATAGTAATTTAAAATTTGAATGGCTCATTTCCTGGGAGCTATGCTGCTTAAAAAGATTTTCAGCAATGAGATTTGTCAGGATCTGTAGTATGTGTGACTAAGATCTTATGATTACACTCTTTAGAAAGCAAAGGCTTTACATTTTGTGGCATTTAAGGAGTTTGGGTGTAATTAATGAAGCAAATTTTATGGTTTTGTCTGAACATTAACCAGAAGGAACCCTCATTTTCAGTGTGGGAAGACACTAGATTTGGCATTCACATCATTCTCCTGATTTTGTATTAGTTACTCTACATAGATGTTGTCAGTGGTGCAGATCATGCTTTATTGCTAGTTGTTTGACTACTGCATTTGAGTAGTTATGCTATTTTTGTAACCAACAGGTTTTAATCATGTAAGGCGCACCTAATGGTATAGTGGTAGATTATGTAAAATTATTTATGTAAGAAGTATTTCCTATGATGATTTTTTTTAGTGCATGAGCAGTTTGATCAATGGAAAACGTGATCAAATTTGATCAAACCATGTGTACAAATAGTTGTCCTGCTCAAACGGAGGATGTGATGTCACTTCAATGGGAAGGAGGGTGTTAAGTGTGTGGAGTTGATTACATAAGTGCTCTGACTACTTCATAAATCCTTTTAAAAAAATTTTTTTAAAAAAAATCAAAACTTTATTTATTGGTTTTATACATTTTTACCCCACCCCCTCCTGCCTCCAGCAGCTTGGGGTGTTGAACAACACCATTATAAATATAATAAAATATCATAAATTACAATATTCTAAAACAGAATAAAACCGAATAAAACAGAAACACTTCTTTCCTAAAAGTGTTACTAGAATATTAAGTGGGACATTCGAATGACTGATCTTTCTACAAGGAAATGATACCATGATCAGACTGTTGAGTGATTCAGTTGCTTTATCCTTCGATGGTACTTTCTCAGTGTAGCCTTTTGTTTAATTTATTGAATCCTCTGTAGTTCTTGCATACTAATTGTCATACTTGCATTTTGTTATATATCCACAGCTTTATAACTTAAAGCATGTGCAATGCAACGTTGAAATCACAAACATTCTAATAATTATAAAATTGGGAGAATACTAATGGTGTGAACATTGGCAGGTAGATCCTTTAGGGGGGGTGTAGAAAGTGTGCAAATTTCATGAAAATTCATTTTTAAATGACCAAGTTACAGCAGGATGAAATTTGGAGGCATAAGCAGAAATCTTGCTTTTTGCAGCTTTGGGTAAAAACAGATGTGACACGGGTCCAATATGGCCTGCCTGGGCTGGGGATTCAGCTGCGTGTCTGTTCCCCAGCTACCAGATGTTGACCCGCTAGTGCCCCGGGTAGTGCCCCCAGTAGACGACTGGCCTGGAATGAGTCTTGTGGAAGATCCTGGGTGCACGTTCCAGGCCAAGGGCTGCCCAGGCAGGCCCAGATGGGCCAACATCTCTGGGTGAAAACAGACATGACACTAACCAACCTTTAACCACCCTTGCTGGTCATTTATGCATGTTGCAGGGCTGCATAGGGCACCAATACAGCCCTGCAACATGCATAAATAACCACCAAGGGTGGTTAAAGGGTGGCTAGCATCATGTCTGTTTTCACCCTCTGTTTGCCCAGCCATCCCCACCACAGGGTGAGGGCTGCCATGGGTGCCTGTCATTGGGTGCCATGGCTGCCCATTATGGCGGGGAGCGACTCGCCGGATGCCCGAGTCGCAGGCACGTTAGTTAAGTGTCGCCTGCTGACCAGGAGAGTGGCTACCACGATTTTCTGCCCCAGGCCGGGCAGCCTCCACACTGGCCCTACATCTATTTTCACCCATGCTTGCAAATGTGTACTTAATGCACTGACTGGTATTAAAGAAGTGATAGGTGTTCTAGAGGTCGAAGTGGGTCTCTTCTGGTTTCTTGTGTATGGTTCTTTAAAGTTTGAGAAGTAATTTTGAAGTGTGGATGTGGCAAAGTATCCCTGCACTGTACAGTTGAGCTTGAGTGAAAAAAACCTCAGCAGTAGCTTCTTTGCTCTTGGTTTCACTAATGTTCTGTGACATGAGGAGCTTATTATTAGACCCTAATAAGTCTCCCACTTATAGAGCCAATGTAAGTGGGCTCTGTAAGTGGGAAGACGTATGAAAGTAGTGTGGATACTGTATATTGGACTCCAGAAGTGAAAATTTAGAACATGCTCCACTTAGGTGTATGAAATATCTGTAATAATATAAGCAAAGGATGGGCCAAAAGCAGTGCTTTAGGTAGAATAATTTATTATTAGAATGATTAAAAGCATCACAGCATGAAGGTTATGTATTGAGGATTCCAAATGGACTAAAGTGATAATAACATATTTTATTATCCCGTTGTAATTAAATACATCTTCAAATACAGTAGCTAAGAATGCAATTATATAATTTTAATAAGGTTTATGTGAAAAATATCTGTTAACATAGTGAGCTATTACAGAGCTATTAGTTAACTCAAAGTACATTTCCAGATCAATGCTTCATATCGGAAAAAAGAAAACAAGATAGGTGAGAGTGGGAAGTGTTACATGCCCTTTAAAATAAAAAAAGGCTTAAAAAAATAAAATAAAAAAATAATAAAAATAAAAGCAAAGACAAACACATGAGACTACTATTGTTGTATCCAGCTAGATAGTCTGGCACTGAATTAGGGAAAGGAAGTTTCTGGACATAATATGTCTGATACACCCAAGGTAAATAAAATAAAATAAAAATAAAATAAAATAAAAAGCTGGAAGAAGTAGCTTTATTTATTTTGATGAGAGGAAGAATATTTGAAAGCCTCCTTCATACAACATAAATCCAAAAATGGGGCACACCTATTTTTTCCCTTTCTCCTTTGGCAGATTACCTAGTTTCTATGGAAAGTCAATAGATGTTGACTGCCTTAGACCTTTTTGGAGGTTCCTGTCTAAATTATTTTTCAACTCCATCTTTTGATCATGGTTTTTTTTAATGAAAAAAACTTAGGAGGTTTTTTGTTTTGTTTTTTGTTATGACTAATTCACACTTTTTGTTTGTTCTGAAGATTTGTCCCAAGATATGTTGATCTATTTGCNTACTTTAAAACCAAGATTGTGCTAATGTTGACTTTGGAACTAGATATCTTAGGTTTTACTAGGCATTTAAATTTTCAAAGTTACCATTTAAAGATAAAATAATTTTCCCCTCATGTTTTTCCTGTGGCAGAGACTTAAACACTGGCACAGCAAATACTGTACAATATCTGAAATATAATTCAAAACTATATTGCTGTGATTTATTTCAAATGTCTAGCTCAGTTTCAGTCTGTTCACTCACACTGATGCTTTTCTTGAAAGGTTTGTACCTGTTGCCCCTGCATATGCATGTGTGGTGGAACAAAGAGTGACATATGCACTTGTAAAACATGGATTTCGGGCAAATCATACAAAGTAAACTGTTTTAAACCAGATTTAAATTGATATGAGTGTCTGTACAGAAAGTAGCATCATTTTAGCCAAATCAATATAAAATCCCACCCTTTGTAAAACAGGGTTGTTTGGACATGGCTTGAGTGCCACTGAAAAAGGTGAGGGAAGGAATAATAGGGAATGAGAGGATTCTGTGCAAATGTATTTAAGGTTTCAGCCATAAGAAACTCCTTATTCTCAACAACAAGATCTAGGATTCTGATACTTTTGAAAAGTAAAATCAATTGTTGGTTACTTCTAGGCAATCATGTTAGAAAGGCTGAAAGGGGAAATAACATTTAAAAAACCAATGTTGCCTCTTTTTTTACTTTTGAAGTGGAAAATCAATGTGTCCCCCCTCTGAACAGATAGCTAAAGAACAGCACGCCAGAGCTGAAAGCTATATGGTGTATAATGTTCTGAGTAGCGGAGAGGTTGAATGCAGCAACACGCTGGAAGATGGAGATGATACAGAGCTTCCTGCTCAGGCACTTGTCTACCACCCTGCTCGTCAGCATATTTATTCTATCCTCCTGGAATCTAGAAAAGGTAATAGTTGCCCTCAAATTCACTGCGTAGTGTTGGGAGTACAGTAGTCCTAGAAATTGCATAAGCTGATTGAGCCACATTCCTTAATTATTCGTGGGCATTTTAAACTTTATTTTTGTATTATGAAATCTTTAGTACCAAGTTTGAATGGTTTACATCTGCATGACATTTAGTATAAATGCTCTGGGCAATCTATATGTAATTAATGAGCCCATCAGAAATAACTAAAACAAAAATGTGTTTCTACATGCTGCTGATTTTTAGTATGTTCTAAAGAGATTTTTTTTAAAAACCAACCCCTAACCCCATATATTTCTGCTGTTGTTGGAACAATCCATTGAAAGCTGACTGCTAATGATCAGAAGGCTGAGGAAAATGGTTCTATTTAGAATGTTTTAATAAGTTAAGAAAACAACTTTGTTTTATTTATGTATTTATTTATTTACGGCGGCTAGCCAAACAAATCCTCAAAATACAAAAGGTAACCAGCACCTTTTCTAATCCTAACATAATATATATATAAAAGTACATACAAAGGAGGAAAGCAGATCCAGATTTAATATAAACATTACCAACAATCCACATTTACGATACAGGATCTTTCTATAACTTATCACGTTTTATACATGCTGTAACCAAGAAGCTTCCCAAAGTATGTAACACTAGTAAGGAATTATTAAAGCCATATTGTTTTCTCCACATATGTCCGATAAATATATTACAGGCTTAAGATAATTTCTTATCATCCCTCCACTGCAAAACTGCATTCCTCGTGTGGCAGATCGACTTTATCCTTTGCTCCCTGTGGTTGCAGGGGAAGCCTTGCTTCTTGGTCTAGCTGAAGTCACAGGTTCTAATTCAGCTGTGGATGTTGCTGTCGGGAGAGGCAAGGCATGTGTACCTTTAAAAATGTTAGCAGAGTGGCACAGTGGGAGCATTCTGAGCCCATAACCCATAGGTCAATGAATTGAAACCATTCTCTGCTAGCTTGCTTGGTCCTTTGGCCTTCGTAGCACAGAGCATCCTTTCCACTGCAAAAAGGGAGCTCTGATTTGGGCGGTATTATAGCCTAGATGCTGGCCTTGGAGCTGGAAGACCAACGTGCAAATCCCAATTTAGCCATGATCGTACTGGGTGGCCTTGGGCAAGTTGTTGTCTTTCAGCCTTAGTTCTCTATCTGTAAAATGGGAATATATGTATCCCTATGTTCACATTGCCTTCCTTCAAAGGGAGCCAAGGGTGGTGTAGTGGATAAGGTGCTGGACTTGGACCTGGGCCTGGAAGACCAGGGTTTGAATCTCTCACTAGACAGTGAACTCACTGGATGGCCGTGGGCAAGTCACAACCTGCCAGCCTCAGTTCCCCATCTGTAAAATGGGAATATATGTCTCTGTCCATCTTTTAATCTCATCCGTGTCCATTTTAGGCTGTTTTTAGATGAGCACTGTGTGCTCGCGCCTAAAAATCACATGTCTGTGAAAAAGCGCAGGAGGCGTTTAGATGTGTGGGGATGCGCCTTATAGTGCTCACACATTTTTTTTAAAGGCACCAGTTAAAGACCTCTTCTAAAAATGGCCTAAGATTATAATCTGTCACTGTAGCCTAGTGGGAAAGGTGTTGGAT
Source organism: Sphenodon punctatus (assembly GCA_003113815.1). NCBI lineage: Eukaryota > Metazoa > Chordata > Lepidosauria > Sphenodontia > Sphenodontidae > Sphenodon > Sphenodon punctatus. The sequence continues at coordinate 835,738 of QEPC01001496.1, forward strand.
TTGGATCTTGAAGACCAGAGTTCAAATCCCATCTAACCATGAGCTCACTAGGTGGCCTGGGCAAGTTGCTCTCTCTCAGCCTCGGTTCCCACTTCCCTACTCATTCCTCCCCAACAGGAATGAGCAGAATCACTCAAGATCCTTCCTGTGGACCCCTGCCAGGTCCCACAGTTGTGTCATCAGCACCTCATGTACAACTGTATCAAAGGCCGCTGAAAGGTCTAACTGGATCAGCAGGGTACAATTTACACTATCAATTTCTTGTCGTAGATTGTTGACCAAGGCCACGCTGAACTCTGGAATCCATCTCAGATCCCGGTCCGTGATCAGACCGGCTGTCCTTTATATGTGCCGGCCTGATTGGGGAGGGGGTGGGGCTGCGCCGCGTGACGTGACGGCCGGCCGCTCAGCCCTGCCCCCCTGCACTCCAATGGCCGACCGCCCTTGGGGAGACGGGTGGGCGCAATGGCCAATCAGGCCTCTGTGCCCGATCCCGTACCACGGTCTGGACCACGGTCAGAAACGGGGTGAGGTAACAGACGTTGCTTTCGCCCCATTCCTGATTGTGGTCCTGCTCACCACGGTTCTGGAGGTGAGGCCAGCCTCACCTGCAGAACCATGGTTAGTTTTGAACTCTGCCAGGAATTCACCGTGGTAAACATCTGGCGGGGCTCAAACAAACGTTCACGCAATCACAGCCACCACCCTGAATCCGCTGTGATTCAGGGTGGTTGACTGTGATCCCGTAATGTCTGAAATTACCCTGGATCTCTTAGATGAATGGGCTATCATTTAAGTTTAAAAAGTAAGATATTATGGAAACATGAGATCATCCAAATTTTAGACTTAATTCTCCCACAAAAATATCTTTGTATTAAATCCTAATGCAAATATTTTAGAATAATATCCAAAAGAGATGCACTGTTGCATGAGTTCAGTGGATGTTTTACTTGATCAAAGTAAGAGAAATCAGTGTATGTATTTCTTCTAATGTCATTCAGGTGTTATATTTTAATCTTGGAATAGTAATTTAAAATTTGAATGGCTCATTTCCTGGGAGCTATGCTGCTTAAAAAGATTTTCAGCAATGAGATTTGTCAGGATCTGTAGTATGTGTGACTAAGATCTTATGATTACACTCTTTAGAAAGCAAAGGCTTTACATTTTGTGGCATTTAAGGAGTTTGGGTGTAATTAATGAAGCAAATTTTATGGTTTTGTCTGAACATTAACCAGAAGGAACCCTCATTTTCAGTGTGGGAAGACACTAGATTTGGCATTCACATCATTCTCCTGATTTTGTATTAGTTACTCTACATAGATGTTGTCAGTGGTGCAGATCATGCTTTATTGCTAGTTGTTTGACTACTGCATTTGAGTAGTTATGCTATTTTTGTAACCAACAGGTTTTAATCATGTAAGGCGCACCTAATGGTATAGTGGTAGATTATGTAAAATTATTTATGTAAGAAGTATTTCCTATGATGATTTTTTTTAGTGCATGAGCAGTTTGATCAATGGAAAACGTGATCAAATTTGATCAAACCATGTGTACAAATAGTTGTCCTGCTCAAACGGAGGATGTGATGTCACTTCAATGGGAAGGAGGGTGTTAAGTGTGTGGAGTTGATTACATAAGTGCTCTGACTACTTCATAAATCCTTTTAAAAAAATTTTTTTAAAAAAAATCAAAACTTTATTTATTGGTTTTATACATTTTTACCCCACCCCCTCCTGCCTCCAGCAGCTTGGGGTGTTGAACAACACCATTATAAATATAATAAAATATCATAAATTACAATATTCTAAAACAGAATAAAACCGAATAAAACAGAAACACTTCTTTCCTAAAAGTGTTACTAGAATATTAAGTGGGACATTCGAATGACTGATCTTTCTACAAGGAAATGATACCATGATCAGACTGTTGAGTGATTCAGTTGCTTTATCCTTCGATGGTACTTTCTCAGTGTAGCCTTTTGTTTAATTTATTGAATCCTCTGTAGTTCTTGCATACTAATTGTCATACTTGCATTTTGTTATATATCCACAGCTTTATAACTTAAAGCATGTGCAATGCAACGTTGAAATCACAAACATTCTAATAATTATAAAATTGGGAGAATACTAATGGTGTGAACATTGGCAGGTAGATCCTTTAGGGGGGGTGTAGAAAGTGTGCAAATTTCATGAAAATTCATTTTTAAATGACCAAGTTACAGCAGGATGAAATTTGGAGGCATAAGCAGAAATCTTGCTTTTTGCAGCTTTGGGTAAAAACAGATGTGACACGGGTCCAATATGGCCTGCCTGGGCTGGGGATTCAGCTGCGTGTCTGTTCCCCAGCTACCAGATGTTGACCCGCTAGTGCCCCGGGTAGTGCCCCCAGTAGACGACTGGCCTGGAATGAGTCTTGTGGAAGATCCTGGGTGCACGTTCCAGGCCAAGGGCTGCCCAGGCAGGCCCAGATGGGCCAACATCTCTGGGTGAAAACAGACATGACACTAACCAACCTTTAACCACCCTTGCTGGTCATTTATGCATGTTGCAGGGCTGCATAGGGCACCAATACAGCCCTGCAACATGCATAAATAACCACCAAGGGTGGTTAAAGGGTGGCTAGCATCATGTCTGTTTTCACCCTCTGTTTGCCCAGCCATCCCCACCACAGGGTGAGGGCTGCCATGGGTGCCTGTCATTGGGTGCCATGGCTGCCCATTATGGCGGGGAGCGACTCGCCGGATGCCCGAGTCGCAGGCACGTTAGTTAAGTGTCGCCTGCTGACCCGGAGAGTGGCTACCACGATTTTCTGCCCCAGGCCGGGCAGCCTCCACACTGGCCCTACATCTATTTTCACCCATGCTTGCAAATGTGTACTTAATGCACTGACTGGTATTAAAGAAGTGATAGGTGTTCTAGAGGTCGAAGTGGGTCTCTTCTGGTTTCTTGTGTATGGTTCTTTAAAGTTTGAGAAGTAATTTTGAAGTGTGGATGTGGCAAAGTATCCCTGCACTGTACAGTTGAGCTTGAGTGAAAAAAACCTCAGCAGTAGCTTCTTTGCTCTTGGTTTCACTAATGTTCTGTGACATGAGGAGCTTATTATTAGACCCTAATAAGTCTCCCACTTATAGAGCCAATGTAAGTGGGCTCTGTAAGTGGGAAGACGTATGAAAGTAGTGTGGATACTGTATATTGGACTCCAGAAGTGAAAATTTAGAACATGCTCCACTTAGGTGTATGAAATTTCTGTAATAATATAAGCAAAGGATGGGCCAAAAGCAGTGCTTTAGGTAGAATAATTTATTATTAGAATGATTAAAAGCATCACAGCATGAAGGTTATGTATTGAGGATTCCAAATGGACTAAAGTGATAATAACATATTTTATTATCCCGTTGTAATTAAATACATCTTCAAATACAGTAGCTAAGAATGCAATTATATAATTTTAATAAGGTTTATGTGAAAAATATCTGTTAACATAGTGAGCTATTACAGAGCTATTAGTTAACTCAAAGTACATTTCCAGATCAATGCTTCATATCGGAAAAAAGAAAACAAGATAGGTGAGAGTGGGAAGTGTTACATGCCCTTTAAAATAAAAAAAGGCTTAAAAAAATAAAATAAAAAAATAATAAAAATAAAAGCAAAGACAAACACATGAGACTACTATTGTTGTATCCAGCTAGATAGTCTGGCACTGAATTAGGGAAAGGAAGTTTCTGGACATAATATGTCTGATACACCCAAGGTAAATAAAATAAAATAAAAATAAAATAAAATAAAAAGCTGGAAGAAGTAGCTTTATTTATTTTGATGAGAGGAAGAATATTTGAAAGCCTCCTTCATACAACATAAATCCAAAAATGGGGCACACCTATTTTTTCCCTTTCTCCTTTGGCAGATTACCTAGTTTCTATGGAAAGTCAATAGATGTTGACTGCCTTAGACCTTTTTGGAGGTTCCTGTCTAAATTATTTTTCAACTCCATCTTTTGATCATGGTTTTTTTTAATGAAAAAAACTTAGGAGGTTTTTTGTTTTGTTTTTTGTTATGACTAATTCACACTTTTTGTTTGTTCTGAAGATTTGTCCCAAGATATGTTGATCTATTTGCGTTGCTTTTAAGGGATCAAAGCCTCCAACAGTAATGTGTTGCTTTGTGATGGTTTAGCAATCCTCCTCTGGCACGCCGCCTCTTAGTCCTTAAAATTTAAATTGCTATCTGTACTTGTACTTGATTTATTGATATGGTTCTCTGTTCTTTAGATGCGTGTGGAATCTACCCTGTAGTGAAGGAATGGTTTGTATATGCTGGGAATCCACTGAAACAACCAGAACTGGTACACCCTGTACAGCTTGATACCCCAGGTAGTGTCAGTTCTCATCTTATATTTAAATCTGAGAAGATTGATCCTGTTTAACTATTTGGTTTCAAATAGTTTTGATTTAATGTTGATTAAAAATCCTTTGACTAGACATTTAGTTATGGAGTCCAAGATGGCTGTGAGAAACCAACTGTTAAAATGTTGAGGATGTTAAAACATGTTAAAATGTTGAGGATTAGTTTCTATAACTATTTGGAAATGCACTACATGTTATAGTTTTAACATGTAGCCTGCTTCATACCAGCATTAGCTCTTTGTGCACGAGATCTCAAGCTTTATGCCTGCATGACTCCATTTTAAGACTTAAATATATTTCTGTGGCTTCAGACGTCAACAAAGGAATGCAGAGTATATAAAATGTTTGTTGTGATTGGCCCTTTTTACACGGGCCGCAGCTGCGTGGGGTGTGTGTGTGGGCGCCGCAGTGTGGGTGGCGGATGGGTGCCAGCGCACACAGGCGCACACCCACCCACCATGCATCCCCACGCATGGAGCAACCTTGTTTTCCCCAATTTCTCTGTGTGTGCGGATGCGAGGAGGAACGGTGAATGGGAAATGCACGTTTCGCAGGAGCGTGCACGCACCCTCACTCATCAGCTGTGGGATTTACACAAGACTGTACCACTCATACCCATGCACATCCACTGCATGAGCACGAGTGGTACTGTCTCATGTAAAAAGGGCCATTGTGACCCCCTTTGTATATGGTGCGATCCCCCTCAGTTAGGGAACCTCTGCCTTAGTGCCAATATGAGTTCTGTTGAAGTGATTGGGACTCACTTCGGCACAAAGGGGACTCTGGCAGAAAATGGGTGGAAATTTACACTTAGTAGTGTTTTGAAATATTGCAATTTGAAGCAATGTTATGGGAGTGAAGTATATTATGAAAAAGTGAAATTCAGCGATCATACCAAAAGATGTGTAAATCTTTTAAAAAAAAAGTCCCACTTGCAATGAAAATATAACTGGACCTCCTGTTTCATGTCTGTGCTGTCTCTTCTACTGCTTTGCATGTTTGCATACAGGGCCAGCCTTAGAATTTGCAGGGCCTAGGGCGAAGATAAAATGTGGGACCTCTGGTGGTCCCATGCCGCTCAGGAGCACCTTCTCCAGGGCACTAGAGATAGTCATGATTGGGGCCCTACTAGGATCAGATATGCCCTGCCCTGATAAAAACGGGGGCCACTGTGGGGGCCCCAGAAGTAGAGAAAATAGCAGGACCCAGGTTAGTCATCCTGTGGTAAGGCTGCCCTTGTTTGCATAATACTGTTTCCTCTTCTCATTCTTGTTTCTTAATCCTGATATCTTTTAGGAAAATAAACACAAACACACACACACACACACTCGGTTCGGAAGTTCGGTTCAGTCGACCGAACTATTCGAGTTCGGTCGACTGAACTTCCGAACAAAGTTCGAAAATTCAAACCCCATTGAACTAAATGGAATCTTATCTTTTAGGGATGGGCGAACAGAGCTGAGTTCGGAAATTCGGTTTGGTTCAAAAATCGAGTTCAGTTCAGAAGTTCGGTTTGGTCGACCAAACTGGTTGAGTTCGGTCGACCGAACTGGTTGAGTTCACCCATCCCTATCTGCCACTGGATTACAGTCACTCCTGAGCTGGAAAGCGTCAGCTTTTGAACAGAACACAACAATGGTATAAACGTTTTGAACAGGAACTGGATATTATATCCAGTTGCAAACTCAGAGGTAATTTAGATTGCTTCAAGACGCGATGATTTGTCACAAGATATCCTAAGCTGTGATTTGGTTTGTTTTTAAAGGACCCAGATCTCCAACTGTAACATGGTACTGTGTAATGCTTCAGCCACCTTCCCCTGCCACTCTTCTGATTAAATGAATGCCAGTACTTTACTTATACTTGGTTTATTATTCCAATTTCTTGTTCATTAGATGCCTGTAAAGCCTGTCCCGTAGTAAAGATGTGGTTTCACAAAAGGGGCTATAACACCTTTACTCGTATAAAAAGTTCAGTGAGTTTTTTTAATAACAGGGGGATCGAGTCTGGTTTTTAAACTCAGTTGGTTTGTCTTGCACAGCTTTAGCTTTATTCACATTGCTATGCCATATATATGCAGCAGTATGAAAGCATAGAGCATCACACTCCCATGCATTGTAAGGGGTGGGGGGAGTGGGAAAGCTTAGTCCCAACTTCTGCCTTGGCCACTGAATCCCAATAATGTGACTGAAGCTGGGGAGCATGAAAGGCTAAGGAATCTTCCCTCTGAGATGAGAGGGAAGGACCTACCACATATATTGTGGTAGGTCCTTCAGAGCCACCACTCCAAACTGTCTAGAAAAAATAAATCTTTAGGCTGAGAATAAGCATAAGAAGTTTTCAGCCCAAAGGAACTTAGCTGGAAAGTTAAAAGTAGGGTCCTGTGTATTCTTTGTTTTCATCAGGGAAATGCAGAATACACAAGTCCCTGAAAAGTGCCCTGAGAACAGAGGTTTCAGTACAAGTCCTTTCTCCACCATAATGACTACTAATTTGATAATGAAAGTCTGTTCTAATTTCAGAGCAGACTAGTAAAGAAGGAGGGGAGGACTTCTTAACTTTATTTTTAGTGCTGTGTTGTCATTCCTTCTAAGAGCAAATATTTTTCTAAAATTTTTGCAGTCCATAATTGTACGCCTTAAGTTCTCTCATGAGGCTTTTATTTTCCACTGCACTAATCTGTAATTCACCATAAAAGGAACTTGGCATCATGCCACTTTTTTTAAAAAAGGGGTCATATTTGGATATACATTTAAATAGTTTTTAATCCTTTTGGAAAAGTTTCTACAATAAGCATAGCTAGTTTACACAAACACCCCTCCCCACCCCCCTCTCTCAAAGAGAAGATGATAAAAAAGCCTGGCTCCACTAAAGTTACTGGGAGTTTTGCCTCAAGGGGAAGAGAATTCCAGAGTTGTGAAGCAGCCACCAAGAATGCTTTTCTATGTGTCATTGTCGTATGGGTTTAGTGCACCGATAGAACTTGCAAGAGGTTGTTCTCAGCTGACTGTACGGGCTGTAATGGAGCACAGGGGAAGAGGCAGGCTTTCAGAAATGTAGACATTTGGCCCAAAGCCATTTAGGTCAATACCAGCACCTTGTATTAATATTATTTATTATTTATTTTATTTATTACATCAGCAATGTGCTTGGCATTAAACAATGATTCATTAGAGAGTGGTCTCCTGCCCTTGAAGGGCTTACATTCTAGGTTGGACCAGGGAGAGGGAAACATAAAGAGAGACAGAGAAGCATACATGAAGTAGAGGAGTCGCAAGCGGATGTGCTTAGCTTAGTTACAGAGGAGAAGGGAAACAAACCCCCCCCCTGTTGAAAAGACAGCAAAAGGTGCATTAGTGAGCAGTCTGCGGGGGTGGGGGGTAAGGAGCTATGAAGTATGCAGGGTTGCTGCTACTTGGCAGCGTTTTCATACTTTAACCAGACATTACAAAGTAGATGTTGCTACCTCAGTGACCGATGCTTTTGGAATAAACATGTTACAGAACATTGCCTTTTCCAAACATCCTTCCCTCCTCCTTCCTGTTTTTTCTGCTTCTTCCCCTCTAAATTTCAGAGACTGGCTGACTTTTTATACGTTGAGGTACAGCCACATGAGCTGAGGTGGGCAATTGCAGCTGCCACACTTTTGACCAGTGCAGAGAGCAGGGCTCACGATCTGCCCGTCTGTGGCCATCACCAGCCCCTCCACACCCTGGGGTAGGCTGGATGCTTGGATTCCTGCTGTGCTGCAGGATTGGATCCTGCAGCACATGGGGCTGGATGCTTGGATTCCTGCTGTGCTGCAGGATTGGATCCTCTGCCACTAGGCTGCTGTTAGGGAGGCAGAGGAGCGTGCACATTCTTCCCGGCCACCTAACAGCTGATCACAGGGGAGGGGGGCTTTGGAGGAGCACACCACACATGCACTATTCCCAGCTGCGTTACAACTGATCTCAGGGGAAGGGGTCTGGGAGGAGCACACGCTCCTCCCACCTGCCTAAAAACTGATCACGTGCTCCTTCTAGACTTCCCTCCACCGCAATCAGCTGTTAGGCGGCTGGGAAGAATGCCTGTGCTCCTCCTAGGGCCCCCATCCCTGTGATCAGCTGTTAGGTGGCTAGGAAGGGTGTGTGTGCATGCCCCCGAGCTCCCCTCCCCCACTATCAGCTGTTAGGTGGTCTGGAAGAGCACACGTGCTCCTCCCAGGCCTCCTTCCTTCACAATCAGCCATTAGGCAGCTGGGAAGAGCACGTTCCTCCGGGCACGATCCTTAGACCTTGTCCTGTGGCCAGGCTGCATGGGGTCAGCCACACGGGAGATGGTCCATTAACCCACTTTAGGCAGTGTTATCCCACTTTGGGCAACGTTACTACACACTGCATCCCTGGCCTTTTTCAGAGGACACATCGCGTAGTAGCTGGCTCCCCATCCCAAGGTGGGGGGAACATCTGGTGGCTGCCAGCCATATGAGCCACTGTATTGCATATTGGCATTGCCCAAAGTGGAATAACTCTGTCCAGAGAGGATAACATCTCATGTGGCTTCACCCTTGGTCTCCAGGTTGGAGGAGCCATTGTGTTACTGAGGGGTAGGGGTGGGAGAGGAGCATTTACTCATACTAAGGCATATTATCACAATGATAGGATCCCTTGCTTGAATACGTTATTAATTTCTCGTCATTCTGGTTGTTGCTTACACTTTGGAAATTTCTCAACTTGGAGAATTTAGGGAGGAAAGGGTTGGTTGCCTGCCTACATGCAAATCTCTGAGTCAGAAGGGTCTTCTGTTATGACACCATGTCTAGCAGGTGTGAAATGCTCTATTATAAATTGCAGGCATTTGAATGCTGTTCAGATCACTAGATAGGACAGGCACAATGGGTAAACTAGATCTTAAAAGAGGTTAATGCAAAAATTATAAATTAGACTGTTAAAATGCAAGTATTCTGGTTGGCAATGGTAAGCCTATTTATAAATCAGCTTTCTCTAGTACTTGTAAAATAGATTTTCATATTTTATTACACTGTTTTTTTATTTACTAGAGAGCCACATCTCAACTGTTATTTTTGCTTCAGGAAAACAACCTGAATTTTGTATTTTGAACCATGTTGTGTATTCTGTGTGCAGTACCTGTAAAATTTGTGACATGAATTAAGTAGACATGAATTCTATAAAACTTCCATGTAAACCCAAAGTTTAATTACACTGAGATGTTGATGCATTCCAACCAGTTTTATGCATGTTGTTTTCTTATTATAAATCAATTTTTATTTATTTATACATAAATTTGATATTCCGCACCCTCCAGCCTAAAGGCAGCTTGGGGCAGCAAACGTATCAAAACAAATAAAAGAGCAATATAAAACACAATCAAATCCAAATATTAAAAATACATCTAAAAATACAAACTAAAAGGAGCTATAAATACCCAACCCAACCCTCCCACTCACAACCCATCTCCCCCATCGAAGTCCTGGCAGAACAGACAGGTCTTACATTGTTGACAGAAGGAGGGGAGATCTGGGGTCAGACAAACCNCCTCGAGGGGAAGAGAATTCCAGAGTTGTGAAGCAGCCACCAAGAATGCTTTTCTGTGTGTCATTGTCGTATGGGTTTTGTGCACCGATAGAACTTGCAAGAGGTTGTTCTCAGCTGACTGTACGGGCTGTAATGGAGCACAGGGGAAGAGGCAGGCTTTCAGAAATGTAGACATTTGGCCCAAAGCCATTTAGGTCAATACCAGCACCTTGTATTAATATTATTTATTATTTATTTTATTTATTACATCAGCAATGTGCTTGGCATTAAACAATGATTCATTAGAGAGTGGTCTCCTGCCCTTGAAGGGCTTACATTCTAGGTTGGACCAGGGAGAGGGAAACATAAAGAGAGACAGAGAAGCATACATGAAGTAGAGGAGTCGCAAGCGGATGTGCTTAGCTTAGTTACAGAGGAGAAGGGAAACAAACCCCCCCCCTGTTGAAAAGACAGCAAAAGGTGCATTAGTGAGCAGTCTGCGGGGGTGGGGGGTAAGGAGCTATGAAGTATGCAGGGTTGCTGCTACTTGGCAGCGTTTTCATACTTTAACCAGACATTACAAAGTAGATGTTGCTACCTCAGTGACCGATGCTTTTGGAATAAACATGTTACAGAACATTGCCTTTTCCAAACATCCTTCCCTCCTCCTTCCTGTTTTTTCTGCTTCTTCCCCTCTAAATTTCAGAGACTGGCTGGCTTTTTATACGTTGAGGTACAGCCACATGAGCTGAGGTGGGCAATTGCAGCTGCCACACTTTTGACCAGTGCAGAGAGCAGGGCTCACGATCTGCCCGTCTGTGGCCATCACCAGCCCCTCCACACCCTGGGGTAGGCTGAGGAGCTGGCCACATGGGGCTGGATGCTTGGATTCCTGCTGTGCTGCAGGATCGGATCCTCTGCCACTAGGCTGCTGTTAGGGAGGCAGAGGAGCGTGCACATTCTTCCCGGCCACCTAACAGCTGATCACAGGGGAGGGGGGCTTTGGAGGAGCACACCACACATGCACTATTCCCAGCTGCGTTACAACTGATCTCAGGGGAAGGGGTCTGGGAGGAGCACACGCTCCTCCCACCTGCCTAAAAACTGATCACGTGCTCCTTCTAGACTTCCCTCCACCGCAATCAGCTGTTAGGCGGCTGGGAAGAATGCCTGTGCTCCTCCTAGGGCCCCCATCCCTGTGATCAGCTGTTAGGTGGCTAGGAAGGGTGTGTGTGCATGCCCCCGAGCTCCCCTCCCCCACTATCAGCTGTTAGGTGGTCTGGAAGAGCACACGTGCTCCTCCCAGGCCTCCTTCCTTCACAATCAGCCATTAGGCAGCTGGGAAGAGCACGTTCCTCCGGGCACGATCCTTAGACCTTGTCCTGTGGCCAGGCTGCATGGGGTCAGCCACACGGGAGATGGTCCATTAACCCACTTTAGGCAGTGTTATCCCACTTTGGGCAACGTTACTACACACTGCATCCCTGGCCTTTTTCAGAGGACACATCGCGTAGTAGCTGGCTCCCCATCCCAAGGTGGGGGGAACATCTGGTGGCTGCCAGCCATATGAGCCACTGTATTGCATATTGGCATTGCCCAAAGTGGAATAACTCTGTCCAGAGAGGATAACATCTCATGTGGCTTCACCCTTGGTCTCCAGGTTGGAGGAGCCATTGTGTTACTGAGGGGTAGGGGTGGGAGAGGAGCATTTACTCATACTAAGGCATATTATCACAATGATAGGATCCCTTGCTTGAATACGTTATTAATTTCTCGTCATTCTGGTTGTTGCTTACACTTTGGAAATTTCTCAACTTGGAGAATTTAGGGAGGAAAGGGTTGGTTGCCTGCCTACATGCAAATCTCTGAGTCAGAAGGGTCTTCTGTTATGACACCATGTCTAGCAGGTGTGAAATGCTCTATTATAAATTGCAGGCATTTGAATGCTGTTCAGATCACTAGATAGGACAGGCACAATGGGTAAACTAGATCTTAAAAGAGGTTAATGCAAAAATTATAAATTAGACTGTTAAAATGCAAGTATTCTGGTTGGCAATGGTAAGCCTATTTATAAATCAGCTTTCTCTAGTACTTGTAAAATAGATTTTCATATTTTATTACACTGTTTTTTTATTTACTAGAGAGCAACATCTCAACTGTTATTTTTGCTTCAGGAAAACAACCTGAATTTTGTATTTTGAACCATGTTGTGTATTCTGTGTGCAGTACCTGTAAAATTTGTGACATGAATTAAGTAGACATGAATTCTATAAAACTTCCATGTAAACCCAAAGTTTAATTACACTGAGATGTTGATGCATTCCAACCAGTTTTATGCATGTTGTTTTCTTATTATAAATCAATTTTTATTTATTTATACATAAATTTGATATTCCGCACCCTCCAGCCTAAAGGCAGCTTGGGGCAGCAAACGTATCAAAACAAATAAAAGAGCAATATAAAACACAATCAAATCCAAATATTAAAAATACATCTAAAAATACAAACTAAAAGGAGCTATAAATACCCAACCCAACCCTCCCACTCACAACCCATCTCCCCCATCGAAGTCCTGGCAGAACAGACAGGTCTTACATTGTTGACAGAAGGAGGGGAGATCTGGGGTCAGACAAACCGTCACCAGGAGGGAGTTCCACAGCCACGGACTGGCTACCGAGAACACCCTCCCCATGGTTGTCACCTGAGAAACCTGGGGGACTTTGAGGAGGGCTCCCCTAGCTGACCGCAGGAGTCGATCGGGGGAGTGAGGCGGTCCCACAGGTAAGTGGGATCCAGATTGTGTAGGTCTTTGTAGGTAAGAACCAACACCTTGAATCGGACCCGGAAGACTATAAGCAGCCAGTGCAACCTACGGAGCACAGGTGTTATGTGCTTACGACGACCCACCCCCATAAGTAGACAGGCTGCCGCATTCTACACCAGCTGCAGTCTCTGAACCATCACCAGGGGTAGTCCCACGGAGAGCGGGTTACAGTTGTCTAAATTTGAGGTGATGGATGAGGGTGGCCAAGTCGGGGTCTGAGACATACGGCCGAAGTCATTGTACCAGGTGTAACTGGCCAAATGTGCTCTTCACCACAGCTGCCACCTGGGCATCTAGGCGGAGCTGCGAGTCGAGGAGCACCCCCAGACTGCAGACCTGAGGGACCAAGAAGGGGCGAACGTCATCAATAATTGGGGCCACCAACCTCTTAGCCCCTCCTGCCAACATTACCTCCATCTTGTTGGGATTCAGTTTCAGACGGCTCACCCTCATCCAGTCCCCCACAGCCACCAAACATCGAGTAAGCAGCGAGACTGCCGGGCCTGGGTCCACTGAAAAAGAGAGGAATAGTTGGGTATCATCAGCATATTGATGACACCAAACATCAAACCCTCTCATGTCCTCGCCCAAAGACTGCATATACACTTGGAACAGGAGAGGGGACAGAATAGAACCCTGCAGAACTCCACACGTGAGGTCCTGGGGTGGATGATGAAAAATCCCCCAGCACCACATGCTGAGTCCTCCCAGCCAGGAAGGAATGGAACCATTCAAGAACAATCCCGCCCACCCCGGCCTGGTCCCTCAGGCAAGTCACCAACATCTCATGATCAACCGTGTCGGAAGCAGCCGACAGATCTAACAGGATCAAAAGGTTCGACCAGTCCCTTATTGAAGCTCAACCAACTAAAATAAAGATTTACCAGGTATGTGAGATTTTTATACCTGTCAGGATTATTTTATTTTATTTTTCAGATTTATACCCCGCCCCTCCTGCAACGCAGCTCGGGGCGGCTTCCAACAATAAAAACAGTAAAATTCATTTTAAAACAATCAAATATAAAATATAACATATAAAATATAAAACAGGGCTAGGCAAATCAATCAATAAATAAATGGGTGGGGGACTAAAATCCTCCCTCCCCACCCTCCCTCCCAAAGGCCTGGGCAAACAGCCAGGTCTTACAGTTCCGCCGAAATGTTAAAAGGCTTGGGGCCAGGCGAGCTTCCTCCGGAAGGGAGTTCCACAGCCGCGGCCCCACCACCGAGAATGCCCGCTCCATCGTGGCCCCCCGCTTAACACGGGGGACCTCCAGGAGGGCACCCCCGGCAGACCGCAGGAGTCGTTCCGGGGCGCGAAGGGCGAGGCGGTCCCTAAGGTAAGAGGGGCCAAGGCCGTATAGGGCTTTATAGATCATTACTAGGACCTTGAACCTGGCCCGGCACACTATCGGCAGCCAGTGCAGCGCTCGGAGCACCGGTGTAATGTGCTCCCGGCGACCCGTCCCCGTAAGAAGACGGGCCGCCGCATTCTGCACCAGCTGCAGCCTCCGGGCCAAGAACAAGGGAAGCCCCACGTAGAGCGCGTTACAGTAGTCGAGCCGCGAGGTGACGAAGGCATGGATGAGGGAGGCCAGGTCCGGGCCAGAGACATACGGACGCAGCCTACGTACCAGATAAAGCTGGCGGAAGGCAGCCTTAGCGACTGCCTCCACCTGCCGCTCCAGCCGCAGGTCTGCGTCCAATATGACCCCCAGACTCCGGACCTGCTGAGCTACAGGGGGGCAAACCCCCCCAATCAGGGGGGCCACCACCCCCTTCGCCCTCCCCACCACCATCACCTCCGTCTTATCTGGGTTGAGCTTCAGTCTGCTCCGCCGCATCCAATCCGCCACGGCCTCCAAACATTGGGATAGCACCGAGACAGCAGGGTCTGGGTCGGTAGAAAACGAGAGGTACAGCTGAGTATCATCAGCATACTGGTGACATCGCACCCCGAACCCTCTCACGACCTCCCCCAAGGGCTGCATATAGATGTTAAATAATAATGGAGACAAGATCGATCCCTGCGGAACGCCACACGGTAAGGCGCGGGGGCTCGATGTTTCCTCCCCCAACACCACCCGCTGGCTCCTCCCCGAGAGGAATGAACGGAACCATTCAAGAACAGTCCCGTCCAGACCCCCCCGGTCACGCAGTCGTCTCAACAGCAGCCCATGGTCCACGGTGTCAAAAGCGGCCGAGAGATCTAGCAGGATGAGAAATGTCGAACATCCTGCATCCATCTCCCATTTCACAGGGTGTTTTTACATGAGATGTCCCCTTGCATGGACACCCACTGTCCATGCAGGGGAGCACTTGTGTAAATTCGGTGCATGCTCCTGTGACCCACGCACCGCCCATCCTGTCCACTCACAGAGTGCTCTGGGAAAATCTGGAGTGCCCTGTCCGGGAATGGGGTGGGCGTTGCATGGATGGGGCAGCCATGCGTGGGGCCACTCATGTGAAGCACCCCCATGCACGTCGCTCCTGCACGCACACCCCACGTGCTGACCACGGACGCCCCTCGCAGTGGTGCTTGTGTAAAAACACCCATAGTTGCACACGATCACTGAATACATATTATTATAGCAAAACATAACTAATATGTTAAAGGAAAAATTAATTTTATCAGTGGGCTTTTGGCTCGTTTCAAATGTTATGTGTTATGTTTCTTCTGTACGTGTACATAACTGATAGATAATAAGTCCTATTCTTGTTTCCATAGCACAAGTGAATTTCTTTAGTGACAGAATTAATAAGCTAGTACAGATGGGAAATGTTGGTTTAGTTTTGTGCATTTTCATTGTACTTGTTGAAGAAGAACCAATGAAAGTGACCAATGCATATGTCTTGGATCGTTAGTTAAAGCCTCAGCAACATGATTTACATCATCAGTATAGTTAAACCTTGTTATTTTGCCAATTGTAAAGTTATTGCCAAAGCTTTTTTATATAATTGATGTACAAAATATCAGAAATTAGAAATACAGTAGAAAAACCATATACTGTTGGGTGATGCTCCAAGTACATCATCACTTCCTATTCATGAGGTATCTAGTCTGAATCCTTCTTGAAAACTCTGGCCATTATTATTTATTTTGTTTTACATATCAGTGTTGCTCTTCTGAATTTTCTCCCATTTGTCTTTTTGATTCCCAGAACTAGACTCAATACTGTAAGGCTTGTCAGTGCTGTGTAAAGTGGAGCTGTCAGCTTGATTTTCTGTAGGAGCATTATTACTTTGCTCTTTTGAGAAAAGGGATGTAGGTTAAAGTTAATATTTTGCTTTTTCTGACAAATATATTTCCCTACACAGTGACTGTATACTGAAAATCACTGTTTTGTAAATTACTTGACATGGGGCAATGATTAAAACTTTGTCAAGATTGCAGTTTACAATGTTGCAGTGTTTTTCTGAATTGTTCATGTAGTTCACATCTGTTGGTGAAATGAACTTCACTTAGAATATTAAAGTCACCATTCCGAAGGGTGACAAACAAAAATATCTAACAATTTGCTTTTCGGGTTCTGTCTCCTGAGGCAAAGTACCATTTGGTTAATGGGCTTTATTTGCTAAATAAACATGTTTGTCATCCAGATCTCAACACCTTTATACTTCAACAATTTATTGTAGCCAGCCAGCTCAAACTGAGGAACCCAGCTGCTGCTCATAATAAAGAAATGTGTTACCAAAATGCAGCTTAATCTGTGTAGTCTTAAACTCAACAGCTCTGTGTTGATTCAACAAGCGAAGGCAAAATGGCTTTACAGTATGAGCCTGCCTTTAGTTTAGATTCTTATAGGCATACTTGGTGTTGTCTTCATAGATATTATTTATTTTGACATTAGTTTAATTGTAATATAAGCAGAGAGCAAATCTTATACTTTCAGAATTGGTCATGGGTTGGACAATAGCCATAAGAAGTAAACATCAGGCACTGATCCAGTGCAAAGCATGGATCCAATGCTTCTGTAATGGAGATGGAGACAAAATAGTACAGATAACTTTTATTGGACCAACTTCTGTTGATGAGGAAGGTTTCGGGTCACACAGGGCCCATTCTCAGACATGTTAAACGTCCAAACTATCGAATGAGCAAATGTACAACAGGTGTGTTAGGAAAAAAAGGTTATTAGCATTTCAGACACTTAAATACAATGATTTACAATGATGAATGCTGGAATACTCTTTCCACAAGAAGTTAATCCAATGAAAGATCTCATCTGAACTGCTTTGTCTCTATCTCCTACATTTGAGACTACACGGCAACCACACTCTTAGATTATAATGGGAGATATATATCTTTATACATGCTTGGTCTCATAACAGATGTGCATTCATTAATATAGACAGTGGGTGTTTTTACACATACATTTCTCCTGGATGTTTGGTGTTACATCCTGAACTTTCTGTGTGTCTAAATTACTCACCCAGATCTTAAACATCTGGATCTTTGAACTTCTGCGTAGAACTTCTCCCAGAACCTTTGTGTGTAAAAAGTTCTCCTGGTAAACTGCTTTGCTCCAGGCAGCTGTGATCACTTGGTTTCCATGTCAGCCTGTCACGTTTACAGCTGCGGCTACTTTAGGCTGCCTCAGGGCAGTGCTTGTGTGAAGAATGCATTCAGGAACTGCCTCAGGGCAGTGTGTGTGTGAAAAATGAATCTGGAACTTACTTGTGGACTTGTAAACCCAGAAGATTGAAAAATCCAGAACTTTAACATGTGTGTAAAAATGCCCGTTATCACGCTTTCACCTGGGGAAGCCAGATGTGCTCGATTTAACTTTTGATTAGGCCACCAGATCTATGATAGTAGAAAGTTCAAAAGGAGATGGGGTAAGGATAGGAAGGTTGCATTGGCTAAGGGTCCTTGTAACCCTCACTTCAACAGAGGGGTCCCAACTGGTCAGTGCATTCCTACAAGTATGTGGAGCTGTCCCTCTTTAGAACATGCCATAAAGGACTGCCTTCCTTCTTATGTCCCTCCATGACCTCTAAGTTCAGCCAAGAGTGCCCTATTGCAAGTTCCATCATTGGCCCAGGTCCATACAACCCAGGCACTCAGAGAGATGTGCTCGGTGACTGCTCCACAGCTCTGGAACTCTCTTCCTCTGGAGATTTGCCTACCTAGTTTGAGCATCTTCCAGAGGCAGTGTAAGACATATTTATTAATCCAGACATTTAACAGGTAGGGGTAGATCCTGGGATAGGATGTTTATAAGTATTCTATGGATTTTATTTTTTATTTTTTATGATATTAGCCACTCTGAGCCTTAGGGGATAGGGTGGGATAAAAGTTGTAATAAATAAATTAAATTAAATTAATTAATAGCCACCTGGGGATGCATTATTTTTTATCAAGCCCCTACCACAGACCTTTTCTTCCATACTGGTACCCTGAGGTAATGGGAGTGGTGTTCATAATATTGCTCTCCTTGGTGGTGAATCCCCTTTAGTTCCTAATTGCCCACATTGTTGTACGTAATGATTCAAGTTCTGCGGTTCTTTTTAATGGTACTTTTGTAGGCAGAAGTTCTTAATGATTTTAAATACCAAAATAGAAAAATACAGGAGGTCTAATTAATAATCATGTCCTAGTTCATGCAAACTTTAGAGGGAGAATAATTGTTAAATTTAATCAGGAAAGAAGTAACGCTTGTTTTGTCTTGTTTCTGCCACGATAAAGTAATGTGTTGCTTTTTGTAGGTGGAACACCTAGTTTGAGAACACTGTGGCTCAGTAAGGAACCACAGGTGAAAATGCAACGGTATTGCACATTTCTGGCATGCTTTCACCTTCAAGACATGGCAGAGGAGCTCCAGGCTCTGGAAACACCTGTTGCAGCTGTCTGCTGCTTGCTGATATACCTCAATGTGCAGGTAAAGTGAACTGTTAGTTTGTAACCAGCCCTTGTAGTTCATGCTTGCAATAAGCTTTCAGCTTCCCATTGTAAATCAGTGCCAGTTTATCTATAGATTAATTTATTCAAAAGATAATGGTGAAATTAATGTTATTTCATTACAGTTTTTGTTTAAATTACTGCTATTAACTCAAGCCACCTATTATGGGCAAATGCTCCTTTCCTTAGTGATGCATTTGAAGTTTCAAATGACCATGCTGTGGACCTTTGTGCTTCTTAATAAAGAATAACAAAACACCAGTCTGAGGAATTTTCCCCTCTGTTCATGGTTCTGCTTGTAAAGTGTGAGATCATTTTCCTCTTTGTTATTATTTTATTATTCATATAGTATCCCCAATGTATTTGGCACTGAACAGTCATGGTTAGAGACAGGTACCTTAATAATAATAATAAGTTTATTAGGCATGGGATTTCGCCATGGCCACAGAAAATACAAACAACCTCCTAAATCGATGTAGTCAAGACTCATTGACATATATAAACAATATAAGTGGGATAAAATTTCCAAAATCAGTTGAGTACATCAAAAATTAATCCAGTCCAACTTAGTAAACAATGAATATATAGTACTGACTAAAATAAGGAATCCAGCAAACATATAGACACGAAAGAGACCAAAATTGTCACATATTATAATTATAAATGAAATACCTGAAAAATAGAAAAATCCAAATAAGACTTAGATCTTATACGGAGGAATACAATAAATTGGTAATAGAAGATCTCTTTACCCCTAAATAACCTCCAGCTCCACACAGGGGCCAAACCGGTCCGTATAAACTGACCACAGTGCTAACCTAAAATGTCATGATGATCTTTAATTCATGATTGAATGGCAATTCGCCTCTTTGCAGCAAGGACCAAGAAAGATGCCACTGCTACCAAATCATCGGTTTGCGATAAGTTGGTAATGAATACGAAAGGATCAGCTATCCTCATCTCCCTAGCCTTAGTCAGTAAAGGTGCTAACCATAAATCCCTAAGATGGGAATAATGTAAACACCTGAGAAGAACATGTTCAGAAGTTTCAACTTCCTGTAACGCACAGGAGCACCGACGTAACTCATACCGGACTCCTTGCAGCCTTCCTTCTACTACTGCAGTTTGGGTCAGCTGAAAGCGTAAAAGGGTATAATGCCTTCTAAGGATATTACTGGTCAGCTTGTCTAGATAAGGCTCCATAGAAAAACTGATCTTACCCAATCCCAACCTGGGAGCCACTTTCCACAGTCTCAGCGAAGAGAGATCTTTTTGCATAGGAAGATCCCTGGATCTCTGTTCCCCTTCTTTCTTTATACTAGTAATGGGTTTCCCCTGAAAATACATAAAGGAAAATCCCAAACTAGCTAGAACAGAGGTCAGATGTTTCACCCAGGGATACACTCTACTGCCCTCATGTTCTAATTCCTCAGCTAAGCACTGGGCTTGCAGGGCCTCCAGTGGTTGGGTTAACAGTTTTATCCAATATCGAACTAACGCCATTCTTCCATAACGTTCAATGGCTATCATACCCATTTCCGCTCGTGCAACAGCACCCGGAACACTGGCGCACACTCTAAGTACTCTGTGCAGAAAAAGATTTTGCACCCTCTCCAAGACAATAATGTCTGGAAAGGGGACAAGCTCGATCCCAAAGGTTAGCATAGTATGGATCTTGGTTCGGAATGTCTTCAGAATAGTACTTAAAGAAATTCCACTGGAGACGTCATGACTTTCAACAAGCAACGAGCTGCACATAATGACAAGTGTGCTCTATTTTTAAGATGTAGTGCCCAAGTGCCCCTAGATGAAAATGTTACGCCCAAATATGAAAAGGAGTTAACTACTTCAAAGTGGGCTTCCCTGATTTTTCATTTACGAGAGAGGGAATTGCCCCCCACTATCATGATTTTAGGTTTACTACTATTGATTTCAAGACCATTAAGTAAGCAATATTCCATTAATTGGTTGATTGAAGCTTTAAAGCGCTTTTCGGTCTGCGAAAACAAGACCAAATCATCTGCATATTGCAGAGCATGCAAAGGATAGGCATGAATCCTAGGGGGATGTGGGTTCCTCTCCTTTATAAAGTTCACCAAGTCTGCAATGTGAAGTAGCGGAGCTAGCACACATCCTTGTTGGACACCTCTTCTAATGGGGATTGGGGCACTTAACGCAATACCGGCACCATTTTTGACTCTCACTACATCGTTGGAGTGTAATTGAGTCAAGAGTGTAAGAAATCTTGTCACTTATTCCCATAGCCTTCAATTTGGCCCAGAGTCTCTCCCACGGGACAGAGTCAAAGGCCTTAGTAAAATCCATGAAGGCCAGGAAAAGCTTCCCTTTTCTAATCTTTGAGTACTTGGAAATTAGGTGCATCACGATGAAGCTACAATCCATCGTGGATCTATTTGCCCAAAAGCCATATTATTCTGCAGGCATAATACTTCTCATATCTGCCCATTTTTGCAAGAATTGCAGGATGTTAGTTGCATATAACTTGCTGATGACTGAAAGTAGGCTAATTGGCCTGTAGTTCCCTGGATCAGCCCAGTCACCTTTTTTTATAAATCGGGACTATCCAACTTAAGCCCCATGTAGATGGAATCTTACCCTCCTGCAAAATTTTGTTGAAAATTTTGTTGCACAAAACCGAAGCCCACCACTGTGGGGCAGCTTGCAGAACTTCTGCAGTTAGGAAATCTGGCCCTGGGGACTTATTTGTCTTCAACAGCATAATCATTTTGCAAATATCCGACTCCCAGAAATCAATTTCTAAGGTCAGGGAAGGAGAATGACAAACAAGACTGTCACTAAAGTCCTCATTAGGCAAACCTTTGGCCTTATATAGGTTCCCAAAAAATTGCTCCCAGGTGGCATTGGGGACTAGGGAGCTCCTTACCTTCTGAGTAGGTTTAATCATCCAATTCAGGATTTTCCAGAAATTTCTTATATCACCTGTCCTAGTTGCTACAGTAAGCATTGCCCATTTCTAATTGTAATATCTTTGTCTTTTAGTCTTAAGGAGGTGCCTGTATAACTGCCTCAGTTCTGAAAGATGGGAATGAGTGGAATGGGTTCGAGTCTCTACCCATTTCTTCTTCCCTACTATAAGCAAACGTTTAAATACCCGGCATTCTCTGTCGTACCAGGGGTTGCTTTGTATGCGGGATGCACGGTAAAAACCGGATAGAAGATTTTCCTTGAGGTACTCCATAATATCTAAACATATACTAATTGTTCCAGCTGCATCCGTTTCCTAAAACAGTGCCAGGCCAAGCTCCTTGAGCTTCCCAATATAATACAAATCTTGCATCTTGCAAAACAGCTGGGTGGAATCCCATTTCCTAATCGTTCTTTCACTTAACAAGTTATTGGCTTTGCTAGTCTCATAATTCAGGCTATTGCCTAGCGCTATCTGCACTTCCAATAATTTATGATTGCTTTCTGTTCTTATATTTAAGGTAAGGCTAACTAACTTCTCCCAGTAGGTAGGTTCAATAAAAACATAATCTATCATGCTTAGGCCTAACGGACCTACAAAAGTGTATCCCCCAACCAAATCTCCCTGCAGTCTGCCTTTAAGGAATATTAGCCCAAGTTTAAGGACCAGAGATTGGAGGAGCCGGCCTGTATCATTAACCATTTCATCTTGGGAATGGCAACTAGGGATATGGGAAAAGGTGTCCATGGATTTTCCCCCCCCCAGACTATAGCCTCATCGATAAGACCTATCCTAGCGTTCCAATCCCCTAACAAAATAACCTGAGCTCATGGAAATTGGTCCCCTAGTGCATTTACCCTACTTTCCAGGGAGGACCATACATCCTCTTTATAATTAAACCGAGGACGGGGGAGGGATATACACATTGACAATAAGGTAATGCACCTGATTAGACAGCTTCAGTGACCCCTATTTGAAACTCAGGTCAATAACAAAACACCAGTCTCAGGAATTTTCCCCTCTGTTCATGGTTCTGCTTGTAAAGTGTGAGATTGTTTTCCTCTTTGTTATTATTTTATTATTCATATAGTATCCAC